>JAWZSL010000027.1:10692500-11272395 GCA_034769285.1 Lutjanus argentimaculatus | reverse complement strand
ACTCATATCTACTCACCCCTGTGCTGTGAGAGGATGGGTGAAGATCTCCAGTTCATAAAACACTCCAGGAGTCTCAGCAGAAAACAGGGTGGCAGCTAAATCCAGTACAATTGTGAATGGTGACCACGGACAAAATCAATCGGACAAAGTCTCCATCCTGCTGGTGTGGTGTAATCCAAGTGTCTGTGAGCCACAACATTAAAATTTAATCCCAAAAGACACCATTTACACCATGTTTTCAGCCTAAATGTGTTGTGGCTCACGGACACTTGGATTACACCACACCAGCAGGATGGAGACATTTTGTGTTTGTTTTGTGTTCTTTTTTTTACATTTTAAAACTGGTCATCTTTCACTCTAATTGTACTGGATTTGGCTGCAACCCTGTTTTCCGCTGAGACTCTGGGAGTGTTTAGTGAACTGGAGATCTTCACTCATCCTCACATCAGCACAGGGGTGAGGAGATCTTGAGTGTAGGGCTGAAATGATTCCTCGAGTAACTCGAGTAATTCGATTACTAAAATGCCTTGAGGCCATTTTTTTTGCCTCGTGGTTTCATTTAAATCTGAACAACTGTACAGCGCAGTTTGTTTTGCATGTAGGGGTGGGTACTGAAATTCAGTATTAAACGGCTGAATTATTAAAGACCAGAGTATTGATAAGCTTAAAGCATAAGTTCGGTTTTTTGACACCTGGACCTTATTGTTAGGATTAAATATGCTCGTAGACTCACCCAGACAATTTTGGTGGAGCTCGGAGCCGTTTTCGAGCAATTTAGATCCAGCCGACGGCGTTTTTTCTCATGCCATAGTAGCGGACGGGGCCAGAAATCGAAGCCCCTAAATTAGACATTATCTGCTGCGAAACTCGCTCATTTCACCTACATTTTATAAATGAATGGCCAGTGTTATCACCATGTCAGCTCAACTTCGTTGTTATGGTCATCCGGGGCTTTACAAGGATGGGTAACTTTTGGTGACATTATAGACGTGCGCCGCAGGAACGCAGCTGAGAAGAGACGCTGTTGTTGCTAGGTTACACGGCAACACGGCTATTTTTGTGCAGCATGGCGGAATATTTATCCGATGTAGAAGTGTCTGACGACGACTTTGAGTATAATGGATGCCCGTATCGTTTTGAGCCAGAATACACCGACGAGGAGCTATTTGAAAGGAGGATGCAGAGTAGGGTGACCAGGTCCCAATAAACCAAAAGAGGGACAAGGGGTATGTTTGTGAGGGACAAAGTGGGACACCGCCTGTAGCTGCATCGTCTCTTCTTGTTTGGCGTCTCCCCCTCCTCCATTTCCAAAGAAGAACGCGCGATGCGAGTGTCATTCACTAGCTGTCACCTCAGCTGTTGGTAGCGCGGGAGAAAATTAGGGGCGGGCCTAAGCGCCGTACGTGCGGTGCTACTATGACAACAACAAACAGCCCAGAGTGCAGGAACATCACCGGCTTCTCATTGCTGGGGCCTGAGGGGGATGTTGTGCGGGACATGGTCTCAATTTGCGTGATGCGTGAAAAGAGACAGAAAATGCGTGAAATCACGCGCAAAGCGGGACATCTGGTCACCCTAATGCAGAGGGAAAGAGCCGAACAGCTGGCCAGAGAACGAGCAACCACTGCACGTCCACGAATGGGGTGCTAACTGCGTGGTTGTTTGTGGACATTGCATGATTTCGCACAGATAAAGTCTAATTTAGGGGCTTCGTTTCTGGCCCCGTCCGCTACTATGGCATGAGAAAAACGCCGTCGCTGATCTAAATTGCTCGAAAAACGAGCCTCCGAGCCTCCACAAAAATTGTCTCGGAGGTGAGTATCTATCGAGCGTATTAATTCCTAACAATACAGGTCCAGGCTACAAAAAACGCGAACTTATCTGCAATTTAAGTTCGGATATAATTTCTATTATCACAGGGCTGGCAAGCGTGCATCTCCTCTGTTTAGTGCAGCTCTCCATATAGCACACTTACCAGTAACACACACAGAGGAGTCAGTGTGTTTCTCTCACCCTGTCCTTTGGTCTGATTCTTTGATTCCCTTTCATCAGCCAGATGTTTTTATTAAATCATCCCAAAACCCAACTCGCGGTTGTTTTTTTCCATGTAGACATTCCAACCCACATTCAGTTTTTCACAGCAGAGAGGGAACGTTCTGTTAATGACAAGAGATTATTAAAACAATCGAAACTAACATGATGGGAATGACATCAACACCAACCAAGGTGAACTTTTACAGAATTAAACCAACTGTAGAAGACGCCTTTACATTAAACAGCGATAGTCCTGTGTTTCTCTTCAGAAACGCAGACCTTCTACAGAAAAGCCAGAGCGAACAGGTGAGCGGGAGGGAGGAAAGCAGATTGATCATCTAAATCAAACCGCGCGATGCCTCATCCTCCTCTGAACTGATTAAAAAAAATTTCAATTCGTCCAAATTTGCGTCCAAACTATACCAGTGTCCGCAACAGTAAAGTCTCTGTGATGAAACACTGCAGAGTTGAAACATCAGCGTTCACAGACAGGTCTGCCTATTTATTGTTTGACAGACACCAGAGAGGGCTCCCGTGTCTAAAAGGGAACCCGAGACCCACAAAGAGAGAGCACGAGTTTGAATGATTTTTATCAGAAAAACAACGTAAACACAAATCTCGCGAGACAGTTTTTGCAACACTAAAGCGAAGTTCCCTTCTAGAAACGACAGAAAAAGCGCGCACTCCAAAAAATAGAAATCTTCATGTTGTGGTCTAAGTCTTAATGTGCAAAAAACCGCCATAAATAAAACACTGTATTAACTGAGCAGAGTCACTGAAACACCTGATCAACTGACCTGCCTGTGATGGAAAAAGTTCTCAGATCCTGTACATTCAGGAAAAGCTTTTAATACCACAATGTCTATATATCTACTAATTTACAATCAACAAATCATTCTCATGTAATTTGCGTTCCATTTTTCTTGAGAAAAAATCAAAACACATTCTTTTTAGGGCTTCATGTTATACTTTACCTGTTCTCTCTATGATTCTTTCTTTCTGACGAAATACAGACCTGCAAACTCATTAGAGGAGAAAAAGGTGACAATGTTGGTAAATCATCACCTGTAGGGGTCTAGGGTCGTCCTGACTCCAGAAGAAACATCTGTGATTTTAAACATGAGTCAGACAAAGCATTCAGTGACTGTTTCGTTAACAGATGATTTACATTTATCTTTTGTCGTTCTGCAGACATTACTACCGTTACTTTTTACCTTTGTACATCTCAGCTCACAAAACAGTTCTAAAGTAAAAACAGTACAACGAGTAAAATCACCCAAGTAAAAACGCTAAAGTTACTTTATCAGCTACTTATTTACATTAGCCAATTTATACTCTCTCTGTTTCATTTCTCATCAACACCTCTGTCACTCATTTCTTCTCTTTGTATAATACCATCACCTTAAACTAAACCAAAAGTAATGTAATAGAAAAAAAACTGCACAGCAATGCACATCATTCTTATAAGCACAACATATCAATTATCACCAAAATAAATCGAAGATACTCGATTACTAAAAAAATCAATACTGCAAGCCCTAATTGATGGAATTTGCATTTTTCGGTGAACCTATCCCTTAAAAAACAATACACTTACAATAAAACATTTGTAAAACTCTGAGTGGAATTACCACACTTGTTCACAAGCTAGACCCTAACAACCACAGACTGGGTCACCTGGGTGACAGTTGTATATGTTGAAAGAACCAAAACACCCGATGACCCCAGGTTACATCACAGATGATTGTCCATCATAGCTTTAATCAGGAGAGCGGCAGGATAAATAAACATTTAAAATTCTCACCTTTCTTCAGCAGAAAGATTTCATCTTTGAAGTTATAAGTGTCCAATCATGGGACCCTGGACTCTCTGGAACAGCGCTGGTGCTTACAGGAGAGTCCTGGATCTCTGCTGTGAACACTAATAAAACAGACAACAAACCAAGACAACACAAATCTTCAACAGCATACTTATGTTGCATGACAACAAGTTGATAACCACAGTGTCATTCATGATAGTTTACACACTGACAAACTTAAAACCTAACAAATAGTACCTAAGAATGATTGATTTGTCATGAAACAGTTAGAGATGTCATCTTCACCTCTGAGCTTTGTCTGGCGTGTCATGGTCCCCACACAGGATGTTTTTAGAGGGAGGGACTCCCTCCTCTGTCTCCTCACACTGAGTCATGAGCAGAGCCCACACCTTACACACAAACACCAACAACATGCTTCAGAGCTTCACACATCATTTATCATCATCACAAACATACACAGCTCTGACTGAGAGCGAAACAAATGAAGCTTTCTCACAACACATTCACTAAAATACAAATACACTAATCTACTGATTTATTCAATGTCAAGAATTTTTGAACCTTTTAGATTAGCTGATTAATTACAGATGGCCAGTTTTGATGACTTTCACTTCTCATTTTTTTAATCCCAGTAAGAATAACTAACAATGACTGGTTCAAGAGTATCTCCTTCATAACCATTTTAAATGAATAAAAATATTCTTGTGTGGTTGAATGTCATCTTACCGTATAAACCAGTCTACTCTAGAAACAACTGACTGAGTTTTCCAAAAAATGAATGAAACTAATTTTGCTAATCAGATAATCAGAAGGTCAGAAGAAGCCCAAACTAAAGTGCATCCTAAAGAATAGAAGCAGGTGACACCTGCAGCAGCAACCCAGTTGAGGTCCATCGAGAGCACAGAGCAACTGGTGTATGTTGCTCTCAGCCACTAGATTGAGTCCCTCACTCATCACAGTGAACACAGAAGCACTCAGTGCTCAGATAAATCCTTGAGAGAAGAAGAGAGTCATATCTCTGTAAAATTCACTGACACAATGAGATGAATGAAGATAAAAGTTTTGGGTGGGTCACAGAGGATTTTCACATTGCCTTCAACTCAACCTGCAGTTCAGCGCAACGTCACATCAAAATTATTAGACTATAAAACAGTTTGTTTGAACTCAACATGAATTCCTACAACTACTGGTCAAAACTTAACTTGCGATTCAAAAACCATTCTAAAAATTAACAAAATTATTCTTTTTCTGTCGCTCAAAAGGGGGCGTGGAGCACTGACATTTTTGGCACAGTACCCGTATGTACCGGTCTGATCGTATCCTACATCTGTGAGAACGTTTTACCAATTAAAATCTCCTGTTGAATGATGTCTCATTAACGAGGAACCCTTTAAAAAACTGAAATAGTTTCTTCAACAACCTAAAATAAATATTATGTCAAACAGGAAGTCCACTTACTCAGATGTATTCCATGAGCTGGTCCGTCATCAGCTGCTCACCCTTGTGTCCTGAATCAAGTCTGGCGCCCCCCACATGAACAACAGTGTTAGATACCATCTGAGTGTGATTCACACTGCTTCCAATAATGGTAATAAAAACACTGCAAACCAGCCTGGAACCTGCTCAAGAACAGGAACTAATTCACTTATTGACTGTTCTTCAATATCAGTTCATCAAATGATACATTTAACATTGTTTTTTATGTCTTTATTCGTGTCTGACTATCAACCACAGAGAAAATAAATCGTGAAAAAACACTGTATGATGAATGGTCATTATTTCAGTGACTGGTGTAGGTTACACTGTCATAAGAAAAGAAATTAACCATGGACACAGATAAGAAAATGTTATAAATACCTATTGTACTGTATTTCAACCAACCACCACCATCTCACTATAGTTATTTGCTTGTCTTGTTTGTTTTTTCTAGGCTGTTATATGGATGATTGTTGCTTGTCCCAACTGATCTCAACAGTGAAAATCTTATTCTCCTTTAGGACTATCATAAAATATAAATAACACAGGATATACTCTCTTCGGAATCACCAAGCAGTGTTGGGCACTTACTTTTAAAAGTAATTAGTTATAGGTTCTAGTTACTTCGCCCAAAAAGTAAACTGATTAGTAACCTGAAGTACTCCACTGTAAAAGTAACTAATTACCAGGGAAAGTATCTACCTCTGCGTTTAACTCGTTTTTTTTTTTAGTTTTAAATATGGTCGTAAAGAATTATGATTTTTTTCGAAGACAGGTTTTCACACCAGTTTGCAATAGAGTAGAATTGCATAGACAGGTACTTACACAGAACTTTAATATTTAATGATAGAGTTTCTTATATTATTATTAGTATTATTATTACTTCGCTCCGGGAAACATAATGTACACTTCACATGTACGTTTCTTGTCCTATTACCTCAAGGAAATAAAGTAGTTAATGTTCTGTTACTTCCTCTTTGAAAACGCCAACTTTCCCTCCAGACTCGCCATTCTTGCAGTTTACCTCTGCGATTTGGGGGGTTGGCTGCCGTGAGTGTGTGGATTGTGTGCTTAAGACTGAACACATGCCGCTGTTTGGGCTTACCATGAATCTTACTCTACCTTAGCCAATCGATCATCACTTATGCGTTTCTCGGCCCCTCCCACCTCCCTACCAACAAATAAACACTGTGCAGCTCCTGTGGCTGAGAGCCGATCTGATGACAAGAGCTTCATGATAGCTTTTTTTAGAACGCGCCCCCATTTAATTGCGTCATCGGTAACGCCGTTGTAAACGATGGAAATAGTTATTAGTTAGATTAACCCGTCTCGCCGTTTAGTAACTGTCCCGTTATTTTAACTCCGTTAGTCCCATCCACTAGGTCACCAGAGGGTTGAACTACGAAGCCAGATTAATGTGTTAACGACGTAGCTATGTGGATCTAAACTCCAAGGATTTTCCACGTGTCATGAAGGTGTCTCTCTTTTATACACTGCTAAGATCACCATGGTAACTGATGCAATCTCACACCTGGTCAGAGCAGGTGATGTCTGTGTATTCAGAATTAAATCGTTGTAAAAAGCGCCGCTCTTAAACTAATTATTGTCCCTAACAGGTTTGGGTAATGAGATCGATACAGATTATAAACTAGGCAGCACATTAAAAATGAAAAAGTTGCTGAGCCTGTATGTTTGTAATATCACCGAATGAATCCCGTATCAAATGTCGAAATCTAACATCCGTGTCACAGCAGCAACGAGCTGTGGTTTATCACTGTTTTTGTCATGGTAACCTTCCGTTTTTGGTGAAGGCAGATCATTTTTCCTGTTTGTTTCAGTCATATTAACACTTAAATTGACAATCGTATAGAATCCACACACTAATATGAAGCGCAGCTACGACACTTTGAAGACTTTTTACTGTTGTCTGTTTGCATTGCTGATACTGCAGCCAGAACACTGATTAAAAATCATCATCATTTATCAGAGAAAAGCCTAAATCAGTTTCCACTCACTTTACGTTGTTTGGTCACAAAACTTCAGGTGATGTCCCACGCTCTGTCATCACGGAACAGGTGTCCAGTCTCACAGGCGTCATGTTTAAATCTGCTGCATGAAAGTTTTATTGTTTAATGGGGGGGTGCAATTTTTCATGTTAGAAATAAAACGCTTCGCATTAAGATCACATTTAGTCGAGCAAGTAATTTAATTTTCTGACAAATTCGTCCTTCTCCTGCTTCATTTTGCAGCATCAATGTGTGCGTTGTTGACATAATATATTTCTATATTTTTTCCACACTCCTATATAAAAACTTGATCAGTTTTGACTGAAGTGTTCGTCTCGTGAAATCGCTTCACTTTGTGCGAGAAAAGAGTCACATGACGCAACAAACCCCCTTTATTATGTGACCGCGCACAAGGAGTCTGAAGAATGAAGCCTGAGTTAACAAGCGAGTTGATAACCACCGTCGTGATTCCTTTATCTCCTGACTGCGGTTTTAGCTTTGTGGATCCAGATCATGCGAAGAAAGCCTGGCTGTGTTGACGTCCTTCGTATTCACACCCGCAGGGTGGACGTCCCACTGTCCAGCTCGTGTTTCCACAGAAGTAGATTTGCTTTGGAAAAAAACCGTTTTGGTCCAATAAATGCTAACTAACCTGTGTGTATTTACAAGAATAGATTGAGAAATTTTAAAACATGATCCCAAATTTCACTTGCTGACTCAAAGTTCCGTAGTTGGAGAAACACCGTCACAGCAGCGAAGATAAAGATGGATGGCCTGCCTGTAGTCTAACATCACGGTAACCAACTCGTGTCGGACTTCTACTATTCTATCTAATAAATGATTAACGGCTGTGAAAATAAACAAGCCTTACACATTGATTAGGGGACTGTTAGCAGCTGTTAGCAATCAGCGGTTTCACAGCTTTTCACTGTTTCAAACGTCTTGACAGAACACAGCATCAAGAGCATGAACAACCCTGGACACCAAAACACACTCACACACCTTTGTTACACTGATACTGAGTCAAACTACAGGTGAGACACAAACAGTCCGAAAACGACGAGCACTACTGTAAAAAAGACACAAAGCTGACCATGAAAAACTGACAGTTAATAAACAACATTTACCTTTTTTCATGGAGAGAGAAAAATAATCCATGTGTCCAAGAGACTGAAAGTGAAGTTAGAGAGAAGTCCCCTGCAGTTTCAGAAGGAGAACCCCGACATTTTGATTGGTTAAGTTTCAGCAATCACAGGCTTCACTGTCTTGGACCTTGTTATGGTTTATAACTTTTCAACATTACGGTCAACAATAAGAGTAACGATAAGAGAGAAACTGGAGTGAAAGACGCATCCTGTGGTACAGCCTTATTGATGCGATCATGTTTGAATGGCAGTAGTCAATATTACTCATAATTCATTACTGAGTATTAGTAAATAATAGCACATTATTTATAAAAAATATTACAAATAATAAAATTAATATTAATCCTTTAATTTATATAGCACCTTTAAAAAACTGAGTTTACAAAGTGCTTTACAGACAAAGCAGAAAAGAACAAAGAAGGCCAGATACCAAGGAAGTCAAAATAAACACAAGAACAACAGAAACAACTAAGACTGAAAGTTAAAACATAACACCAACAAAACAAAAGAAAGCGACAATTACAAACACAGAAAAACAACTCAGCACAGTAAAAGAGATAAGAAACACGTAAAACAGAAAAATGTGAACACTAAACAAATTAAAATAAAGAGGCAGAGATTACAGAGACATGACATGATTATGTCAGTCAATAAAATAATAAAGAACAGAATAAGACAACATCATTAGTCGACAATATAAATAATACAAATAAAATAATACAAATTAAATAGATTAAAAAATATATACATAAAATCAAGTCTATAAAAATGTTGTTAGAGAGATTTAAAAGATTCACGATTCCTGCAGCCTGATCTCCTCGGGCAGGTCGTATCCCAATCCCGATCCTGATGGAGAAAACTAGTCCCCTTTAGATTTAAGACCCGACTTTGGAACAGACAGAGGCCCCGCCCAGATCTAAGGCTGCGCTACTGGCTCATAAGGGGTTAACATTTCAGCTATGTACCAAGAGAGCCAGACCCAGGCGAGCTTTAAAATGATCAGTAAAATCTAAAATCAATTCTAAAACGTAAACAGTAAGCCAATGAGAACCAGATTGGGGTGAGTATGTCTCTGTTAAAAACCCATAAAAGCTCGCTGCTGCTTTTGGACCAGTTAGAGGCGGGAGAGTGACTTTTGGTTCATAGCTAGGCAGGAGTGAATTACAGTAGTCGATCTGGAAATATGCGAATGAGTGATGACTGTTTCCATCAAGTGTGAGCATGGTTTGAATTTCTTGAAAATGGGACAGAAGATGGAGAACACAGGACCTGACAACTTTTTTGATGTGTGATTAGAAACTGAGATCAATCAAATATTTCTCAGAGTATTTTCTGCAGAGAAGTACATTTGTGACAGGGGACCGAGCTATTTTTATGGGAAATGAGATGGAATTTAAGTGGACGGAACAATCTGATATCTGATTAGAGTGTGTGAAGTTGAAGAAATTTTGGCCGTCCAACAGATTATATCATTGAGCAGTCTGACACAGCAGCGAAGCTTCTTGGCTCATCCGGTTCTCAGGCAGGAAATCTGTGCTGTCGTCCATTAACAATGAAAGACAGATTGTGGCGCTAATTAATCTGGCCGACGGGAGCGTATAAAATAGAAATAAAACCGGACCTAAAACTGAGCCTTGTGGTACACCGCAGGCAGTCTGGGTTGAGAGGATGTGTGATTGTCTGTGTGACCACAAGGTTCTGACCAAAAGTAGGAATAAAACCAACAAAGTGCGCAGCGTCCCTGATGCCAACCCAGGTGTTA
This sequence comes from Lutjanus argentimaculatus, assembly GCA_034769285.1. NCBI lineage: Eukaryota > Metazoa > Chordata > Actinopteri > Lutjaniformes > Lutjanidae > Lutjanus > Lutjanus argentimaculatus. The sequence continues at coordinate 11,262,153 of JAWZSL010000027.1, read as the reverse complement.
AGATGGTCAATTAAAATGATCATGATCTAGTGATCAAAGGCTGCACTGAGGTCTAAAAGAATTACAACCTAGCTCTCTCTCCTCCGTCTGCTTGCCTAAAGACAGATCATTGGTTACCTGAGGAGGCTGTTTCTGAACTTTGTTCTAAAGCTCTAAAAACCTGATTGAAATTTCTCAAAGGAGATTTACAAACATAAAATCTAAAAGCTGGGATTGAAACCACTTTTTATAAACTTTTGATAAAAAATGGAAGTTTATTGTCCTAAAATTGTTGAGAAACAACAAACAAGATCTAAGGGTTGGTTTCTTTAAAAGAGGTTGGACCACCATGTTTAAAGAAGAGCGGGAAAATGCCTTGTTGAAAGAGTTTTAATAACAATAAAATACTGGTCCCAACCTGTGTCCTAAAACCTCTTTCACAGAAATTTAGTTTTTGGCAAGACATCAAGGCCTTGCACGTAGCTGTTTCATATGAGAGGTTATTTCAGTTAAAAAAACGACCAGTGAAACCGTTCAAAATTGTACAAAAATAACTAAAAATTTTCCCGTCCTGGTCTTAAAACACAGTCCTGGGTGATTTGTTGCCTTATTTTCTTGAGTCTGGAGTTAGAAAATAATTTTAAAAAACTCTTCACACATCTTGTGAGGCATCATAAAATGAACAGGGGAGGGGGTGGTGACAAGTCCTCAAAACCTTAAATAAAAATTCTGGGATTAGATTGATTTGCTAAAATAGGTTTGAGTAAAAGGACGCTATAGCTTCTTTTTCTGCTTTTTGATAATTCTTCGTTAAGGTAACGGCTGAAATCACCTATAGATTTTGTTTATAAAATCGCATGTGAGAAGGCAGCGATCCACCCCACCGCCGACACCTGTGCACCAACATTAACCAACATAAAACATTGTAAATCAAATTATTTGGAAATTTACTCTTAAATGTTATACATGAAATATATGGAATTTATAAAATGAGCTTTGTCGGTTTCTTTAATTTTCTTAATTTCGAAAACTTGCTCTTGCCAGAAAACACCCTTTCCAGACAAGATTTCACAACTTCAACCAATTTAAAAATGTTAGTTAAAAACCTCAGTATCAAAATCAAAAACTAAGAAAACCTGCTAGCATAACACAGGTTAAAAAATGTGCTATTAAGAATCATCAATGTTGAAAACCAGTTTTAAGAAAATGTTGGCGTTTAAAGTTGTGTCCCAGATTTCCATCACTTCTGACAGATTTTTAAAAAAACAGATTTTAATCAGCATAAACATGGGTCAGCTTCTACCCGAAGGACCCCGCTCACTCCCTGGTTCTTAAATAAGAGGGGAAAACTGTTTTTTTTTTTTGTTCAAGCACCAGTAACTTTCTATTTTTTGACACATTCATTAAATAATATTTTATACCAGATGTGTCTCAACCATAACAATGTAAACTCTGTAGCCCTTCCAAAAGAACTAAATTAAAATGTGTATTTTGATGAAGAGAAACTCCGGAGAAACGTTAAAAAAATAAAATGCTGCTCACATACGACTTACTGAAATTCTAAAAAGCAGATTTTCCCATCGACAGAGCTGACGTCTACAATTTCAAAAGAATTTAATCACTAGATGTCGGCCTGTTACGAGCTTTAATAAGTCAAGATTTGATCGTTTTAAAATATATTTTCCAGCATAAATTAAAGACTAAAAATCAAAAATCCCCTTTTGAATTTTTTATTTTGTTTTGTCCCAGTTCGCAACAATTGAGTGATTTGTGTCTGTACTTAATTTTATTTTATATCTTAATTATTTGTGTTTATAATTTTGTAATGTTGGACTCCTTGATAGTGCACAGGACACTTAAATTGTAGACAACAATTAAACTATTAGTGTTTTAAATGGTAAAATTCCATATTCATAAATATAATTTACATGTATGCAACAATCCTGTGTCCATGTCCAAGAGAACAATCTGTAGTCTATTTAATATTATTGAACTTAACAATTTAGATGTTTTATTCTAAGGCAGACAGCAAAAAACTAAACACAAACATACGGTTGAAATTTCCAACTTGTAATTCTCTTTTAGTGCGTTCATGTACAATCACTTGATGTGATTTCCTAAAACTAACTGCACCACTGATGAATTTAGGCGATCCCATTAAAGGCCATAAATAATTATAGTGACATGGAAATGTATATGTTGAATCTGTTTCACTTTACTTTAAAGGTCCACATTTTAATGGTTGCAAAATGGTTAAATGCACACGTGTCAATCATTCCATCATAACAAAAATTAAGAGTATACAGGAATCAAACTCAAAAACTGGACATGACAAGACATGCTCTTCGTACAAGTGTATGTAAACTCTTTTTTTGTGATCAACTGTTTTTCATGAATCTAAAGTCACAAATAGGATCTATACACAATCAAAAACTTGACGAGACTGAGTTTCATTCTCCCATAAAACACAAACTAATGACAATCTCCATTACCTAAAAAAGAAATAAAAAGGAAAAGAGAAAAGAAAAAACCACCAAATGACACCAACAAAACAAGAAAAACAAAATAAAAATCAACAAAACACCAGGTGTTGCAAACAACACAAATTTACAACAAGAACTTCTTAGCAAAATATATAGGAAATCTCCTTGCACCCATCACCAGCATCACATATACTGTGATAGAATAATTTGGGTTGATCAGAAAAATCAATAATCTATCCCAGTCTCTATAGTGGATGCCCGTGCTTTATGAGAATTAACAGCAATGATATTTCGATTAGCGCTATATCCCTAAAATTGAAATTTAACCATTCTTTTATTGCATTGGAGGTCAAAGGAGAACCTAAGAGTGTAGTTAGGTTTTTTTGGAGCAGTTAAACTGCAAATGATGACTTTTCTGAAGGGACATAACCTGGTGTTCATCGCTGAGAGGGGAGTCTCTCAGAAGCATTCCAAAAGACGTGAAGGCTACGTACCGAAACCGTATTCTGGCTACGTTTAGTAATAAACAATTTGACGTCCAGCTAAGCTTATTTTGAAGTGTCCTAAGCGTCACATAAAATTTGTGACGAATTTAGAATGAAGTTAATTGGATGTGCGTTTTTTTTTGAATGAAATAAATACTATTAGCCAAATATTGTTTCCAGTTCAATCGTTCAAGGCCTGGCCCCCTTGAGTCACGGGTGCCATGACCAGTCCACCCCCAAAGATTTGGCATTTTTAAAAAATTAAGTCCTTGTAAATAGTGGCTACGTCCCAAGCCGAGGATGTTCGACGTTTTAAACCACGTACTCAGTGGAATGAGATGGTAGAGAGTGAATATCCCATTGAACACCATGACACGAAGTGCTGATCGCAATTTGCAGGTATAAGAACCCAAGAAAACCCTGAAGAGAGTAACACTCTTTATAAGCTATTTTTTTTTCTTTGGAATGACACAATCCATTCCTATCGTAATAGATCTTGAAGATTATGGCCACCCCCAAGCCCAACATCATTGAAATATGGCAAGATTCTAAAAGTAAAGTGTAATTTAACAAACTGGAGAACGGTCACACAAAGTTTTCTGACAGACCCCATATGTTTTCTGAACATCGACCAGATTGTAGAGAATTACCTATGAGTTGGACCAAACATTCAGTGTGGCTCGACTCTGGTTTTCACTCCTCAACTAGGAACATCTGCGCTAATCTGTGTGGTTTTACCAATGCCGGCTCTATTTGTCGCAAGTGTGTAGCGGCTCCCTCATTGGCACCAGGTTTTGGTCTGTAACTTCATCGGAATGACCAGTACGATGCATTTGAAATCAGTACCAAGCTTAGGCCTCCATGAAGATTTTGAAGCACTGAAGCGTTCGCAAACTAATGCGAGTCCTTTTACCATTTCCAAATGAATTTAGAGACCCAGGTTCTGTAAATTAACTAAATATTTTACTGGTGGGGGCAAAAGGGATCATAGAAAACAGATAAAAAATTTTAGTCGACCAAGAATCCATTCATTTTTTATTACTGAGATGTACCTGCCTTTCAATGAGAACATTTTTAAATTAGACCATCTCCTGAATATCAATGTGATTTCCAACTTGAGTTTATCATAATTTGACGTAGTGATATATCAGGAGGACTGTGTTTACATTTAAACCTAGGTACGTAAAACAAGCTGTGCACTGAATATGCAGAATAGCCGTATAAATTAAGTTGTTGTTTGCAGAGGGATTCCAGGGAACAAGTAAGAGACCTTATCCCAATTAATTTTGTGCCCAGAAAATTGACTGAAACCTGTGAAGACTTTTTATATTTCAGGTAACGAATTAAGATATTAGTGAAATAGATACACGTCGTCAGCGGAAAGAGATATTTTATGTTGTGATACCTTGTAAGTATTGACATAGTAGATAAGATATTCAATCTAACTGCTTGGGGTCAATGTTCCACGTGACAGCGCAAACAGCCGTGAAGACAGTGGGCAAACTGACGATACCGCGCTTGCAGAGGAATGATTTAGACAAACGCATACCTGTTGTACCGACTGCATATGGGATTAGTGTCAAGCGTACTTAACCACTGCGATACGAAATTTCTACCGAATCCAAATTCTTCCAAACCACCCAAGAGATTCCCAACTCACTCTATCATAGCTTGTGGCTCTTCTACAGCGAACACAGCTGCAGGGTAGCATCTGATTCAGAAAAACATGTATGATGTGAAAAAAGATCGTCTGATATTGTCAGATCAATGTCTCCCCCTTAAGAAAGCCGGTTTGGTCATGATTATTGGCTTCCCCACGTATGGCTCCAGTCTTTTTCACTAAAACCTTACAAAGAGCTTCAGTTCTGTTTTTATGATGATATTGCCTGTAAGCTGTCGCATTGCCAGAGGTGTTTCACCCTTTTTAAGTAATACTGATTATAAGTGATGTATTTTGGTGGGGCGCGGAAAAACCCAGTGTTACAGCATAATTAAAAGAGTTCTAGGAGAACGTGGCCCCACAACATACAGAATTCTAGAACAACTCGGGGCAAAACCATCAAGGCCTGGATGAATTTGCTTTTGCATAGAGTTCAATGCTTCTTTAAGTTCCAAGAGAAAGTGGTACCTCAAGACAGTCTGAATCCTCATGTAAGTAAAACTTGTTGACCACAATGAGTAAGAATAATTTATTTTATGCCTTTTAAATTGACAGACACGCTAAGATATGACAGGAAACGGGGAGAGCGAGTGGGGGCATGAATTCAGCAAAGGGTTGAACCCACTGTAGAGAGACTCACAAGCCCGTCCATGAGCCGCACACTCTAACCAACCAATCTATCCAGACACCCCTTCTAATGCCCTTTTTCTATATTGCTGAATCTATAATGTTACAAACAATTTCCTGAGTGTCATTATAACTTGCCTGAGGTCATGGGAGAAGAGCACAATCCACTTGACTTGAACCTGTGACCATATATTTAAAGGAAATTGTCTTTAGACCCACTAACCATCAGGACAACACATTGTTTTCCTTTAACATCAGCTGAAGACTAAACTACACAGTAAGTTAGTTCTGCATACAAATTAATAAATTACTAGATGTTTGAAGCAACAAGAGTGAATACATTTATTGATCCTCTAACGGTTAAACATGATCAAATATTCTGCTGGTGATCAAGCACAGACAGTGAGTTTGTAAAAATGGTGAGTTATATCTATCCTCTTAATAGTCCTGAGGAGAAAAAAAGGTTTCCCCATATCCATCCAAAACACGCTGAGGCCTAAATGAACCAGTGCAGATACTTCCCCCTGGACGCCCTCTCTGACCCCAGCCCAACTGACATACTGACCGCCCGCCCCACTGACTGCTGAACCAGGAAGAAAGCGTCACAATCCGAAAATTAGATAGAGGCAACAATTTGGAAAAAATATATAAATCAGCCATCAACCTACTCTTTCTTCACATGGATTGGATCAAATATTATTAGCTAAAAGATGATCAAAAAATTAGCGTGAAATAAAAATGTTTCCATACATACAAATTACAGCAATATATAAAATCACTGCAGACTCACAGTTCGCACTGATCTGAAACACAATTCAAATCACCTATCGAAACGAAAAACTCAAAGAAAAAAATAAATGACTAAAATTAAACACCCCTTTCAATTTCCAATAATCAAACACAAATCAATAACATGATGCTGTTGGTTTAATACATCACGGTTTTATTAATTTTATCAGGCGTTATTTATTTCACCCTGTCAAGCTGTTAGATAACCCATGAAATTTATTCACTATTATATTTCAGCTGTGGAGCCTTGATGATAAGTGATTCTAATGATGTTACCAGACTGGTCATAAAGGTGAGGGTGTTCTATTGTATCTTTTAATCTTTGGTAATTAACTCACATGTGGTACACCCCAACTGCACCAACATCTTCTTCTGTATACAATATTTGTTTATTAAAACACAGTATATTCTCAAGTCACATCAACTGAGTCCTCCTCAACTTATTTATTCTGTTCCTCTCATATGAAGTCTGACACAGAGTTTTTCTTCTTCATCAGTATATATACATATTATTTACTGTTACACACGAAGAACTAAACACATATTTTTTTACATACTTGTTATTTGTAATATTTATGTGATACTCTTGTTAGTATTTATTTTGTGTAATATAGTTCGTGAGGAATGTCACATTTTAACCATACCTTTTAATTATCTCTATAATTTCTCTTGGCTTATATATGTTTCTATTCTTGAATGGAGCAGCTGCTAATGTGACTGAATGAATGTGATTTGTCCCTCAGGGATCATATTTATCATAGTGAATATTTTGGAGAACAGTAATAAAATACAAAACTCATGTGACAGCAAAGATATGATCAGATCACAGCATTATCAATTCAACACACACGTTACATGAGAAGAGATTGAGCAGAGATCTCAGAGGCTCAGATACATTACACAACTAATGTTAAAACAGATTTACTAACAACGGTCCACATTTATAAGAAACTTAGAGTGATCCATATATGTAACAAAGAGTAAAATGATTGGTTTGATTTGATACTGTACAAGAAAAAGAATCAATTTCATGAATCTAGAGGCATGTGGTGAGCCGTATTTTGCAATGTATATCATGTTTATTTATATGAGAGAAAAATCAGTAATTATAAAAGTTCAGAAAATCCTAAAACGAAAATCTTCATTTCGCTCGACCAAAAAAACCTGAATAAAAAAATAATGTAAAGGTGTGTCAAAGTTTTAAAGATCATAGATGAACATTCAGCCAATAAAAACACGACATGGAGACAAAAAGGTTGTTGTGGTGGGGTTGGTGGGGTGTGTGTGTAACTCGCCCTCCTACAGTGAACACAGAACTCTGAAGAACCAACACCCAAGACTGTAAATCCAGATAAAGCGGTTCCAGTGAATGTGGTGTGGGAAGTGTGGAGGTGGATCAGTGTGTCAGAGAGACTCTGTCCAGAAGACAAAGAGAGCCAGCAGACATCCACCATACACTCATACTCTTGAGAGACAAAGCTAGAGGAGAGAGAGGAAGAGGAAGGAGGAGGATAGGTAGGCTTTCTGCTCTTTATTGTGACAGACAGAGTAACCTCCAACATCAGAGCAGTTTCAACTCCAAGACTGATTATTCGGTCCAAAACAAACAGTCTTTACGCGCTCCTCTCCTCCTGAATTCCCTCTGTACACTCACTGATATATAAACCACTCCTCTCTCACTCACCTCATCATAACAGCGCGACCATCAGACCATTTCTACACAGCCTGCTGAAACCCAGCATTCAAACCTCTCTGATTATCAGGATAGGCTGCTTACCTCGCCAATATGTCACCTTCTGTGTTCGATCAGACAGTTTGAGGTTTCTTGCACGTGTGTGGGCACTGTATTCACATGCGATCTATGGAGAGAACGAACACAACACACAGCATTATCATCTAACACACCTGATCGCGTTTATTTCTGTTGCTTCATTAACGAGACTGACTGTTTATTAGATCAAAACTCTTCTCATCGTCTGGATCTCCCGTCTTCAAACTGACAATTGAATCAGAGACAAAGCTTTGGTAAACTACTTGAACAGAGCTGCCTTTTTTTCATAAAAAAAAAAAAAAAAACAATCACACTGAACACATACTTCAGGCTCAGCTCCTCAACCAGTTCAGCCACTGCTCTCCCCCATATCCACCCCTGGAGGAAGAAACAACGTCCAGAATGAACCTCAAAAGCTATCCCTCTCAATCGCGACTTCATAAACCTTCACTCAATCCACCATGAAGCGAACATAAACAGCTGCATTATAAAACACATATCAGACACAGACCACTTCACAACTTTACATCAAATAGTCAGAAGAAAACAGTCAAATTAATAAAACGTCAGACAAAGAATGAAACAACCAAAACACAAGACAAAAAACACTTAAAGATAAAAATATAATATTATAGTGTCTTTAATTCAGTTTCAACAGAAATGTTGGCAGGTGACCTAAAGGTTTTGAAAACAAGCTTTGGCCTGGAGTCGTCACAGATAAATTCTGGTGAGAAACTGAAAGAGCAGCTCTTGCCCCTCCCTCTTACCACCACTGAGTGCCCTTCAAGCAAGACCCTAACCCCAAACTGCTCCAGGGACTGCCTGCCAAAGTCAGACAGTGGTTGTTACGCACTTCCAGTGTGAAATTGTGAAACTGTGGAATGTGATCAGACGTTCCCCTAAAAAGAAGCATTGCTCTCAGTCAACTCCCCTAATAAATAAAGTTTAAATAAAAGGGGGTGAAGTCATTCATCCACTTTGAGTAGAATAATGGGCCTCAAAATCTACAAGACTAGGTCCTTTAAAGTTCAGACAACCATGAGAAAACAAGTGAAATAGTAATACTATAAAATTTATTCTTTTAAACAGAAACATTTCAAACAGACTAGAAGAAGTATTCAGACACTTGTACAGTAGGAACATGTCACTGTTTATATAAAATCTGTTTATTTGTTTAGTATTATTTTATTAATAATAAAAAAATTTATTTCCTTCATTGCCTATTGGCACACTTTACGTGATAGTCCTGCCTACAGATAGTGTATTAAGTATTGTAACATTTCAACAATTTATTAGTTTGAGATAAGTCAACAATTCAACATTTCAGTTATACTGCAGAGTGTTCACGAGCACAGAAAAACAGGGAGAATTCAATTAATTTTCAAAAAAAAAGACGTGCCGTGCTTTGGAATAACCGTAAACCCCTAACCCTCTACTACATTGTTCAGGTAAAACCAGCAATCGCTGGAAGATTACATATCCCATCTGGTCTGGGACGCTCGGATTCCCAGCAGGAGCTGGAAAGTGTTGGCTGGGAAAATTCAGAACACCCTGCTAGGCCTGCTGCTTGCTTCAAACTCTATCTTTCTCTCTAGACCCCCAGCATTTTCTCAGTCCTGATCCTCAGGACCACTAGGCCCTGAATTCTTTTAGATGTTTCCTCTGCTTCCAACACACCTGATTCCAATGATCAGCTTCTGTTATCAAGGCTTCTGCCAGACGTGATACAGCTGATCAGACTGAAATCCCAGGTGTGTGGAGGCGCAGGAAAACTCCCAATTCTAAAACATAAGGGCACAGTCCCGGAGAGACAGGATTGTGATAACCTGCTCTAGACCTAACACTTGATAACTATATGTACTCATCTCAAAATGTGATAAGACTCTTATAAGTAAACATAGAGTTTTTAGCATCCACAGATACTCTGAGAAATCGAACTTGAAACCGCTGATGAGTTGTATTCCTGGTTTACTGACACTTAAATATATTTGTAGGCATCAATAAATAGGAACACAATCCGGTGAGTGTATGTCTCAGGGGAACAGGAAACTCCTCAGCACATCAGTTACGTCATGCACTGTTATCACAGTGTATGCTGTAACAGACTGTGAAGCAACATCTCACTTTCAGTGTGACACACAAACAGTGTTCGTGAGCTCTTTGTTGTGTGTTATTCAAACCTCAGTATGTCCAGTCCTCCATGTGCGATCCTTTAGTCCAGCACACAGAAGCTTCACTCCTGATCCCTATGATGTAGCTCAGGTCCTAGCGCTCTCCGATGAGAGGGTTGGATCTCAGAGCTGAGCCCGAGACGTCTACAGCCTTCATCTTGATCAGACATCCTGACAGACTGACACAGAGTAAAGTTGTGCTTTAGGCCTGAAAGCAAAGCACACTTCCTTACTCATTGTGGCCAGACATCAGACATCTGTGAATCACAAAATATCTTTAAATCTGTTCTGGTCTCTTAGCCGCTACATGTCCACCACTTCTTCAACCAGATTGTCTCTAACTGTTTCTCTCTGCTGTTTGCTCTGTCCACGGTAGTGTAACAGGGGGATTCATCAAGCCTTGTTCTGATGAAAACTCGCCTGCTGCTGCTGAAAAAGACACAGATGATTCTCATTCAATTATCCACAGGATGAGCCCTATCCCAGCTGACACTGGACAAGAGGTGGAGTACACCCTGGACCAGTCACAAGTTCATCACAGGGCTGACACAGACAACCATTCACGTACATCTACAGACAATTTAAAGAGTCACCCTACATAACCATTATCTAACCTAACCTGCACGTCGTTGGTCCTGTGGGAGGATGCTGGAGCACCCCCAGACATCAGGACCCCCTGTTAAAGACCCACGGTTTTAGACCCGTCTTAAGACTGTGTTGGCGCCATGATTTGATTGACATCAATAATGGAAGCTAAACGATGTCTCATGTGTGGAGACTGGTGTGGACGGAGCAGCAGCAAACATATGTCAGGCCACCTGAAAAAGTACCACACTGAAAACTCTAACCATAAAGAAGAAGCTGATTTAGCCGACGGAGCAAGAAGCTTTGTTCAACTTTGAGAGGAAAACTCTGCAACTGATGTGGAAATTAACAGTGTAATCCTTGTAATAAATTTTCCCAATCATAAGTGAAGTGAAGAAAAACTAAATGACAAGATTTCAAATTTTGGGATTAAAACCACTTTCTAATATGTTTTTAGGATGCTACTTTCATGTCAATGCAGACCACGTGAAATTTCCACACCATTCGAAAGCCTTCCAAAGCCTGCCAATGGACCTCCCTTTTTCCAGCCAACTACCCCCGAACCCCCCCACCCCCACCCCCCACACACACACACACACACACACATTTGTGGGGGTGTGCCTAGATTCCACTGTAATCACGCCCATTCTTTCAATTTACAAGTGCTCCACCATTAGATGGCGCTCCCTCACAGAAACGACAAAAACTAACAAAGAATTAGAGGGTGCTTGTACTTTACCTAGTAGATTTCCATAGATGCTACATTATTCATCACCCACTATTCTCAGATGTGAATATACACTTTTATTGGCACGACTTTTATTTAAAGATTTAGTTTGGCCTATGGTTAAAGTACTTTGGTACAATAATAATTAATTTGTTTGACTAGGTTAAATTATTATAGTTACAATATGCCACCAGAAGAAGTTAATTATTAAAATGACCACCTTTCATCCGGCTGCTGCATCGGTGTTATAAACACATTTAGTTATTAAGGAAGAACCGAAAATTGTTTACAATTGCCCATCTCCCCGATCTGAAATATTAAGTCTCAGAATAACGAAACGTTATGCAAATAACTTAGTGCCTAAATAATTACTCTCATTTTGAAAAAGTTGACTCCATTAAGAGTCGTAAATTTTAAAAGGACAATAACATCAATTAAGAGACAAAATCATTTTTAGTTATAATGATAAAAATTGTAAAACAATCACTTTTATGAGTTTTTTGTTCAGACATGGACAGTGACGATGTATTTTAATGTTTCGTACAGTATTCACTCAGTGTATGATCTGTGGACATGTGGAGGGCCGGAAACCTCTTCAGATCGCGCACATTCACTCATTCAGTTAAAACAAAAAGGTTCATTGTCATGTTAATGAGTGTGGGGTTCTCTCACCGTCCCCAACAGACAAACACGGCGCTTCTTTAGAGTTAAGTTAAGGGAAACTTTATCACTTTGTGTGAAAGCTGCTCGTGACAAATCACATATTAATGTTATGAAGTTACAATAAACACATTTTCTGAGTTTTTTTTGAACTCACAGATTCGTCCTGCTTCAGGTCTCCTGATCTCAAAAAATATTGAGTAAGTCTCCTCAGAATAAGGAAAACTAGGAAAGTAACTCAAAAATTATGACTTAGTATCTGAAAACGAATAATTATGTCATGTTAAAAGACGCTCACTATTGAAAGACAATTTTTGGATACTAAACTGCATTTTTTAGTATGATAGTATACAAGTGAATCTGTCCCCCCCCCCCCCCCCCCCCCCCCCCCCCCCCCCCCCCCCACCCCAATACCTTAATAATAATGGACGTTAAAAACACCAAATCAATTTCCTTTAATTAAGTTCGTTAGTTTTTATAAAATGAAGAATGGTATAATGGTTTCTTAGTTAGTTCAGACATGGACAGTGAAGATGAGTCTTGTTGAAAGTCTAGTCAGTTCACTCATGTGATGATGTTTGACAGGTGTGGGGCTGGAAACCCTGTTTGGATCACACATTCATACACTTCAGTCCAAACAAAAGGGAACATCGGGGATGTTAAAGATGTGATGAATAGAAGAGCCGATGGGTTTTGGTTTTACGTCTACAAAACAGCGGATAAGCTCGCTTATAGGTTTAGTCTGGTTGCCTTACAACAACATTGTTTACTCAAGACAGTTTAAAGAAAAAACACTAGAAACACCAGTCAAATCAAAAGAACAAAGAGTTGAGACACTGACTCGCTTCAACGGAGAGAGGACGAATCTGATGAGGAGGAGATATCGCTTTAAACCATCATTTTCACCTAACAACTCGTCTTCATCTGAGAGGAGCGGGAGCTTTGTTGAGTGTGCGATGATTGTAGGATGTGTCCCTGTACTTAGGTAAGTGTGGTGTGTTTTGTGAACGAGAGAAGACAGGTGTATGTCTTTTTCCTGATGAAAGCTCCGATACCGTTAGTCCTTACCGCTCTGTCCTGCAACGCTACTTAATAAAGCAGCTTGTAAATGATAAATGTCCTAATGGTGAATTACAAAAGGTTGTTTTTATCAGTTCACACCTTCTGCGATTGCAAACCCTGTTGCTCGTTCAGGCGTAAAATGACCCCGCGGCACCGCACTGAATAAAGACGGCCAAAATCTCCTGAAGAATCTTTCTAACTTCTCACACCAAGTATGTGACCGCTTTTCATAGCTTCACTTTTTAACTCTGAGTGATCACTGACTTTATTAGCCTGAGTATGGAGAAACACTGTGGCGCACACCGTGTCAGCCTTCTGCTGGAGACGTATAGCACCAGCCTGTGAACGCGAACATAACGAACCTGTCTCAGTTAAATATCATGACTTTGTAAACACCAAATGACTTGCTTTAACGAAGTTCATTAGTTTATAATACAACTAATTGTAAAATATCATTTCCATGACAGACAGACAGCGACAGATCAGCAGGCGCATTTCATATACAGAGCGTTGTTGTACAGTCCAAAAGTCAAAATAATAATAATAATAATAACAATTATAAAAATCAATGTAATCATTTCCAAAATTTAGAAGATGTTTTTGTCTAACGATATATTCAGCTTAAGTCCACACTGGCTGGCGTTTAGTCTTTGAAAAACAACATTTTCACTGAGGTTAAACAGAGTTTGCTCTCAGCTTTCGCACATACTGGAAACGGTGGCACACACGTAGCGGGGTGGTCTAACAGCTGTCTCAGAGCACCATAAATTACATTTATATAGTCACAATAATGTTATACATTGTACATTATTCATCTGGGTACCACTGCAGATAAAGTCAGCCTCTCAGACTAGTGATGCAACCGCAGCTTAGTTCTCACTGTAAATCGCTCAGTCCCCAGCCGTATTACTTATGCAGTTCTTTTGAGTAACAAAAAGCTGAAGTATATTTCTGACCTATGATATAGTCGCCTGATAATCATTAAATATGCTCTGTGTGGGAAGCTCTCTCCCTCATCAAATATGCCTACGATTACAGTAATAACTGGCGCTTCAGCTTCCACACTCACTGCTCCTCCTGGTGGATAAACAGACCATTGCAACTAGTTTCTACAAAATGAACTTATGGGCGTGACGAGTCGGCCCCGTGTTCTCTACGTCATCGAGCCCAGCCAGGTGACGACAGGGACCTGTCACGGATCGGTCTGGGCTCTACCACGGACCAAACAGAGATTTTAAGTGGCTCCATCTGTACATGAAACATGAACTTACATGGCTAATAGGCTATTGTGGATTTGAGTTTAAAGAGGCTTTAAAGGAGCTAATGTTACCTTTGCTGAACATCTAAAAGAAATTATGACATTTTCTCAAAGACAGTCATTCCCAGAAAGTCTGTCAGAAGAAACTGGTAGTGCTATGAGAGTTTAATCTAGACAGTTAAATCCTTCAGATGTCTGCCTTTTTATAGACATTAACTTGTATGTCAAGCAACATTTAAATGCTCCTCTGTTTAACAGAAAATAAATCTTTACCTGAGAGTCTCCAGTCTACAGTTTGGACTCTGGAGTCCAGCAGAGAGACGCTTCACTCCTGAATCCTGCAGGTGGTTGTTACTCAGGTCCAGCTCTCTCAGACTGGAGGACTGGGAGCTGAGGACTGAGGACAGAGCTTCACAGCTTCTCTCTGACAGATTACAGCCACTCAGCCTGAAGGAGAGTTAGTGATAAAGACAAACACTGAGACTGTTTCTGTCATCTACAATATAATAAAACACATTTACATGGTTACCTTTATTTTTGGATAGTTCTTGTTTTTATTGAGAATATTACTGGGATCTAACAGAAATTGATGAAAATTTCTAAAATTATAATCATGTCTCTGGGATAATTTGCATTGAGTAGACTTCAATGTGTGTGTCTGTGTATATATATGTGTTCTTTCAAAAACTTGTTTAAAAAAAACTTGTTTAAAACTAAAAATGTTATTGTTCTTTATTTGTCAAATAACAACCTGAAACAAAAAAAAGTGTTTTCGACAGTCTCTTTTGTTATTGAGTTCCAAATAGTTTCCAGCTGTTCCCACAGACTTGCTTTAGATGAAACTTTTGTGCGATCAATCTTTGAACTTACTAAATCCCAAATTTAAAAAACAAAACAATTTCTATGAGCAGAGCACTGCAGCACTCTCCATGAGCACTGTTGCACTTTATGTCTTTGGTTTCGTTGTGTCTCTCATTCCATCTTAGCACAACTCCAACAAGAAACCCTGCTCTGGTCTTTGCATTGCTGCACTTTCATCTCAATAACTCATCCCTGACAGTTCATCTTGCTAATTGTGTTTAATTGCACCGCACATAATGGTTTTGTCGTGTATAACTGTCCATCTGTTGTATTTGTTTCGGTAGTATTGTATTGATTGTCTCTCTTTTAGTGTCATATTGATATGGTGTATTCTTACTTCAAATTTTATCTCTCCTATGTCCCTGTTTTTTTTTTTGTTTTTTTTTTTTGTTTTTTTGTTTTTTTTTTGGGTTTTTTTTTTTGTTTTTTTTTTTTTGTTTTCTTTTTTTAGGGGTTTTTGACCCTTGTATGTCTTAATGGTTTTTAAACCCAACCATGCCGGGGGGACTACGGTTTAAAAATAGTTTTTTGGGGCTAACCTGGCACATTTACAAAATGTATAATGAATGTGCACTGTCCTTTTTTAAAAAAATTTAAAAAAAAAAAAAAAAAAAAAAAAAAAAATTGTTCAATAGGTTTAAAAACCCGGATTTTGGGATTTGGGGCCGCCATCATTTTCCGGGAACTCCAGTTTCCCTTTTTTTCTTGGTCAAATGTTTTCTGCACGCTTTAAACGTCTGTTTGGGGGTTTCCTTGTCTTGTTGGTTATTAAAACCCCAAAACAAACCAATCAGTTTCGTCCAAAAAGGGATTCCATGTTGCACTAAGATGTTGTGGTGGGGCGTTCTTGTTCATGATACCGTTGTTTTTTCACTAATTTCCCCACGCCTTTTCCCCAAAAATGGAACCCCATGCAATTTTGGGAATCTCCCCTTTTTCACGGGTTGGGTTTTTTTTCAATGAAATTCTGGAATCAAAACATTCTCCGCTTCTCTGGGGGCCACAAACACGCCCAATGCTGACCAAAAGATTTCCCAAAACTCGGACTCGCCCAAATCCAGAGTACCTTTTCCAGTCATCGACAGTCCGTGTTTGTGCCCCCGGGCCCTAATCTGGGCGTTTTGGTTTGTTTGAAAGGCCCTTTAAATTAATTGGTTTCTTAGCAGTTTTTCCCTTTAAAAGCCTTGTCTTCCCTTTAAGGTTTTGGGGGCGCGTGTTATTTGAAAGGGCTCTAACTCTCTCGTTCGATGCTTTTTACTTTGTTTAGTGGGTTTGCTTTTGGGGATAGGTTATGGCGATCTCTGCCAAGCAAAAGGGTTTATATAGTTGAAACAAACCCGGGATCAGCATTGGATTAAAAAAGCAGTTTTTCAAATCCCGGGGACTTTTTTCAGCAAAAAAAAAAACATACCACTCAAAAATATAAAGGGGTTTCTCCATGGTTTTGGTTGTTGGCCCCTGCGGCAGCGAGTTGGCGGAGGGAAACAGGAAACAAAAACGAGGATGTCGACCCGGGGCCTGCAAATCGAGGCAAAAGAAGCCCCCAACACCCCCCCGTTTCCCTTTGCATCTTCCTTGCAAATGTAAGACCCATCGTACCCCCAAAAAGGGGAATGTTTCTAGGGGGCTGCGGATGGAAAACCAAAACTTTGTCCGGGATTGCTGTGCGTTAAACTAAATGAAACTTGGCCCAAATCCTGCTATTCCCGTCAACGCCTTTCCCAGTTTGGGGGCCCCGAACCATCCCCAACACAGAAGAAAACAGGGGACTCCGGTAAGAGCAGAGGAGGGGGGAAACTCTTTTTCATTTTAACAATGACGGGTTTGTAAACAAAGCCACGCAACTTATAGTTTACTGTTCCCCCCCATTGAAAAGATTGACGGGTCATTTTGCCCCCCCTTTTTAAATTCCCCTGAAAAAATAACTTTTGGTAACCTCACGGCTTTTTGTAATTCCCCCAAAATGCGAACATTAGCGAAAACCCTAGATCCCTCCATGGGAAACATAAGAAAACGGGCGCAGGGCCCCCCAGATGGGGAACACTTGTAGCTGGAGATTTCATTGGGCATGTTTAAAGGCTGCCCTCCCAAATTCCCCCAAATTATGTGAAGTGTGCCACCAGGGAGAGCGCACACTTGATCATGTCTATTTGCCACATCAAACATACGGGAACAGGGGCCCAAACCCCCACTTTGGGCAGTAGACCCCCCTCTATTGCCCCCTTTAAGCCTCCCAACCCCCCAAATCGGGGAAAAAAAAAAGGCCCCCCACCAAAAAAAAATCAACCCCGGGCCAGAGGACGCCCTCTCCAAGTTTTCCAAAGGAAAAGTTTTCTAAAAACCGTGGATTTGGGGGTTATTCGAGAGCTTGGATCTGGGGGAGTTTACGGGCCCCTTTCCTATCCTACATAACATTCTGATGGATAAGCCCCTTCCCAAAACGGACCAGGGTTTCCCCCAAAACCGGGAAACCCCTGGATGACAAAGTGAAGTGCGGCTCCTGATGGGGGGGACCGAAACCCACTGCCTTCAGGTCAGGGGGGGCACAATACAGCACAGCTAGGCCAACCCAAGAGGGGCATAAGGGCTGCCAAGATAGCAAACAAAAGAAAAATAGGGGGTTTTCATCTTGGAGGGGAAACCCACCCCAAGGGTTTAGGGGGGGGTTTTCCAGCCCTTTCCTAAAAATTACAAGGGCCACAACCTCAAAACCTACCTCTTTCTGATGGCGGGAGGAATTAAACAGTTTCTTTCCCCGGTTTTTAAAGGTGGTAGAAAAACCACCGCCTCCCCCCGCGTTCCCCAAAACACCTCGCTAACCCTCCAGGAAACCAGGTGAGAAGGGCATTGAAGCAAGTAAACCCCGGGGGAAGGGGGCCCCCGGCCAGAGGGAAAGGTCCCGGGGGAAAAGGGTACTCAGGGCTTGCGCACCCCAAAAATAAGGCCATTTCACTGAAATTTTCCCAACTCTCCCTGACCCGACCCCACCGTCCCATCGCTGGAAATCAGCGATCATCACCCCCGGTCCAAAAAACACCAGCGGGGAAAAAGCTTGAACGCTTTAGGCCTATAGCCCCTCACTTCAGGGGGGTGATAAAAAGTATGAAAGGGGGCGGGTTCCCCCGCCCCCATCAAGGCCTGCCTTCCCCCCTTCATTCGACCCTCCCGTTTCCCTAAAAGGCAAAACCACTCCACTGAGGATGCCATTGCCATCACCCCCCAACTCAACGCTGAACCACCTCGAACACCCAGGAAAAACTATGCAAAAATTTGCTCTTCAAAAGATTTCGGGCTTGCCTTAAACACAATAACCCCTGACATTCAAAATAAGTAAACTTCCCCCCCCCCCCCCCCCCCCCCCCCCCCGGCTTGCTTGAATTAAGGAATTCCTCCCCAAAAGCCCAACACCCACGTGGGGAATGGGCCCCCAATCTCTCCTCCCCCCTCACGCTTAGCAATGGTTTTCTCCCCAGGGTGTGGGGCTGGGGTCCACTTTTACACAAATATTTTCAGGGGTGGGTTTCTTTGGGCCCCTCACGATTAAAATTTAAACTTTTACGATTCGGGGTTTCGTTTCCCGATTAAAAAACGGGTATTGATGTTTCCTTTAAATTTATGTATTTTGATGCTCTTTTTCACAACACACATTTCTTTTTTTTCTCACTGAATAAACTTTAACATTTTGCAATTTTAAAAAACAGTGGATTTGAAATTAAGAAACAAGCTGAATTCATTTCCTTTATTTTTTTTTAAAACTAAGGGAAAAAATGCATGCAAAGGGGAAAGGGTTACAAAATTTTTTTGCAAAAACAGTAATCAATAAAACCCCTTTGACGGGGTTACAGGGGGTCGTCTTGTTTGTTGTTTTTGCCAAAGTTTTTTAAATTTTAGCGCGCCCAAAAGTTTACATTTTAACGGGGTTTCTTGTCCAGTTCGTTTTCCGCCGTCGATTTTGGGTTGGAAAAGTCGAAAGTTTTTCCCCTTCGGTCTGTTTTTTAAATTAGAAGGAGCTGTGCCGAGGGGGGGGGTGGCGGTCAACCCAATGTTTGTTTTCTCTTTTTCCCCCGTGTGGGCCCGTGTCCGCCCAGCTTTTGGGTGACGCCCATTTTAAAGGTTAAGATGAGGTTGGCACCAGTTGATTAAGCCCCGTGGGGGTGTTTCCCCCTTGGGGGTAATTTTTTTCCCCTTAGTGTGGGGGAAGGGGGTTTAATTTGGGGAAACCCAAAAGACTTGTATCCCCCGGAAATTTTAAGGGAAAATCACCAGCCAAAAAAAGGAAAACAAGGATAGCAGCGCACCTTGTTTACAGGAGATTAAGGGAGAGGCCATTGGGGGAAGGAAAGAGTCATCCATGCAGGAAAAACCCCCGCTCGTTATATATTCAGAGAGGTTTCATTTTAGCGGGACAAGCCCCTTTTTGGGATTTAAATTTTGAAGAGCTTCCCCTCAGCTCCCGAATCTGTTGGTCAGAGACGGGGGGAACCCGCCCCTCACCCTGCAGGTGCTGTTTGGGGGCCTCATTTTTATGCCCGGGCCTTTCAAAATACTACGGGAGTTCATGGGTTTTGGGATTTTGGGGGTTTCATTTCCTGTTTTATTTTGTAGTCTTGGTCCCCCTTCATGTGCCCTTGTTTTTTATTTTCCTGTCTTTGCCCTTTTTCCCCCCCTTTTTTTGTTTGTCATTTGTTTCACCTGTTTGTCCACCTGTTTTTGTAAATTTGTTCCCCTGGGGAATTTTGGGGGTCCCGGGTTTTTTTCTCTGTTTTTTTGCCCGTTTGTTGTTGTTGCCCTGTTTTCTTCCTGTCTTTGTTGGCTGGGTTTTTTGCTTTTTTGCTTTTTTTGGATCTGCTGTTGTTTTTTTTGGCCTTTTTGGTTTTTTCCCCGGGCCGGGTTGGGGGTTTATTGGTTTTTAGTTCCTGATCTCGGTCATTTATTTTCTGTGTTTTGGGAAATTTTTGTCTGTTTTTTCCCTTTCCTGTTTTTTTTTTGGGACTTTTTTGGTTTTGGATTTTTCCTGTTTTTTTTTTGTGTTCGGGGAATTCAACTACTGTCAGCCTGCCCCTTTTTTGGGTTACTTTTCTTTTTTTGATTAAATCTTTTTGAACTCTGCCATCTTTTGGTTTTCCAAGTTGTTTTTGGGGGTTTCCACCTTTCCTTGTTTAATTTTGCCCCTTCTTGACAGGGGAGACATGAGGGAATGCACGCTTTTTTTTTTCGCCCGGGCTGGTGCACTCGGCTCCGGTGCGCACCCCCTAGGTCTGGGGGGATGACGCTACCGCGCTTTTTTTAGTTCCCCCATTATTTAGAACCTTCTGTATTATTTTAAATTTTAACTTTTTTAAAATTTAAATTCAAAATTTGGGGGACGTTGGGGAATCGTTTTCAGTTTTCGTCCACGTCCCAAAATCGCAATGCATCTAAGAATCTGAAATTTCCCCCCCCCCTACTTTTATCCCATCGGGATTTGCTCCCCCTCCCACCCCCCCCAAACCTTCTTTAAAAAAATTTAAAAAGGTTTGATACGTATCTATTTTTTAATTTCCTTAAAATTTCGCTGTGTTTAATCCCAACTGTATTCAATTTGTGAGGGAAAATTAAAGCTTCTATTCTATTCTTTCTTTTCCCTTTCAGTCGCTGTTTAAAGGTTTCATTCTGGAGTTTCTCAGCCCTTTTGATCTAGAAGAATTTTTTCTCTCCCTAAAGGGGATAAGCAGTGGTCTTCCTTCTGTCTCTAGAAACTTCAAATTTTTGAGGGGGTTGACATTGCTTCTTTTTAAACTTTCTTTTTCCTCCCTCTTCCTTGGTGTATTTTGTAAGAACCAGTCCCCGGGCAGTTGACTCCAAAGCAAATTTTAAAACTACACTGTGAGACACTTTATGTTTTTCCCCTATTTGTCTCAGAGCCCCCTTCCGCATCTTTGAAGTGCTTTAATGGGGATTTCTTTCTTTTTTCAGTGAGTCTCCACTTTTAAACCATTTTGAACGGGAAAATGAGGTTTTTTCCAAACTGAATTCACCTTTTTATCCCCAAAATTTTGACCCAAATGGGCTTCTCTGAGAAGTCAGTTTTTAAATCAAGCAAAACATTAAACCCATTTAAAATAATTTTTCTGTTCAGGAATGCAAGAAAATTTAACTATAATCGGGAAATCTTAAAAAGGGAAATAATAATTTTGCTTTACTATTTTTCTGTTTTTTTTTAAAACAGAAAATTTTAAAAATTTGTGGCAACCGAAAATTATATTTTGGGTTTAAAAATTATCATTTCATTTTAATGAGCTTCTACATACTGGTGTTTTTAAACCATTACGGGAAACTTTAAAAAATGTTTTTTTGGTAATTACCAATGTTTTAAATTTTTGGGCAGCGGGTGGCCAAAAAACCTTTAAACATTGGGGGGTGGGTCTAAAAAAGGGTTTTAAAAGCACTGTATTTATTTGTTCATGTTCTGTTTTTTCTGTAAATGATCAAAAGGGGAAAAAAGCTGTTCCCCCCCAAAAAAAAAAAAACCTACAATTAACAGGGGTTTTTTTTTTTTTTTTTTTTTTTTTAATTTCTTGCAGTTATTTTGTAAACCTACAGAGCTTTTTTGGGAGGTTTTCCCCCTGGCGCAGCTTCAGAAAAAACCCCCTCTGAAGCAGAGATTTCTTCGGGCCCAAAAATTTTTTTCCAAAACTACGGGGGACTGCATAATCTTTTTTAAGTATTCATCTTTGTTAACTGGCGGAAATGTAGCCCTTTTTTGGGAAACTATATTATTGCTTTTGGGAAAAAAATTCCCACGTGGTGTGATCTTTTGATTATGGGTTTTTAAGTGGGACTCTGTTAAAATTAATCCCAGTCTGAGGAAGGCATCAAGCTTGAAACGTCACACAAAGAATAAAATATTTTGATACAGGGGGCTCTTTTTGGGTGTGTGGATCACTTTTTTCTTTTCATGCTTTTGATACTTTGTGACCCCAGCCCCAAAACCCCAAGGGGCCCCTCGGGGATGTGTGTTTTTTTTTTTTATCATGATTTTTTTCAAAGATGGTCATTCCCAAAAAGTTTTGTCAGAAAAAAAACTGGTAGTCCCTTGAGATTTTTAATTTTAGACAGTTAAATCCTTCAGTGTCTCCCTTTTTTATAGCTTTAACTTGTTGTCAGCAACTTTAAATGCTCCTTTTTTAAACCCAAAAAAATAAACCCTTTTAACCTGGAGTCTCCAGTCTACAGTTGGACTTGGAGTCCAGCAGAGAAAAGGATTCACCCCCTGAACCCTGCAGGGGTTGGTTGTTACTCGGTCCAGCCCCTTTCAGCGGGAAAGTACGGGGAGCTGAGGACTGGGACAGAGCTTCACAGCTTCTCTCTGCAGATTCCCAGCCACCCCGCCTAAAGGGAAAGGGAGTTAGTGAAAAGAAAAACCCACTGGGGACTGTTTCGGTCATCTACAATTTAAGAAAAAAATTTTTTCATGGTTACCTTTATCAAAAAGTGTGTTGTGTGTGGGTGGTGTGTGGGGTGTTTTGGTTGTGGGGTTTGTGTGTGTTTCTGTGTATGTGTTTATATTTGTTTTTCTTTCAAAAACTTTTTTTTAAAAAAAAATTTTTAAAAAGATGTGATGTGTTTTTTTAAAATTTTTCCTTGCATTAATCTGTGGAGACACAATGAAACTCCCACATGTGATGACATTATTATCTGCAGTTATCTGTAAACCCTACAGGGTTTGTTGGAGGTTTTTGACCTGGCACCCAGCCTCAGAAAAAACTCCTCTAAAAGCAGAGTATTTCTTCAGGAAAAACACGCCCGATTTTTTTTGGGATGACAGTAAGATGAAGTTCAGGGGGCTGACCATGAGCAGGAGGACAGTTTATCTGTGGAGGGGTTTCCCTAAAACTAAAGGTACTGTTGGATCTCCTCCACTGGGAAAAATTTTTAAATTCGGGTTCTTTCAGCCCAGTGGAACAGATTGATGCTTCTCTTGGGGGACGTTTTCTCACTGATCTTCTCTTTGATGTACTTGACAGTTTCCTGATTGGTCCTGATGGATTTCCCGTTTTTGTGTCACCAGACCCCGTTGGAGAGTCTGATTGGTCTGCGAGAAAGACCCAGGAAAGGGGGCGGAGGGAAAAAGTAAAGGGTCCTTTGGACTCTGTAAGGTTTGGGCCACAGCACTATGGTTTGAAAGTGTTGGGGTTTAGGTTTTTTCTTTAAAAAAGTTTCCCCATGCAGAGGTTTATTGTTTTTCTGCCAGCAGATTGAAAACCCCGACTTGGGAATGTCAGATGGGCAGAAGAAGCCCGAAGAAAAATCCTGATTTCTCAGATGGAAAGGGAAACAGAAAAACCTTGTCCTGGTACAGTCCTCTTTTCCTTTTTTTAAAGAAACCGTTTTGAACATCCCGAGTACACTGGGCTGCTCCGATATCGATGCCCACTCCCGCAGGTTGATTATAGAAAATCAGGGTTTCCCCTTTTTGGCCCCGCTGATCAAAAGCCAGTCTTCCCCAGAGACTTAATCATCTTCCTATCTTTGGACTCCAGGTGGTTTTTGTCTGCTTTCCCCCAAACTTACTTGACATTCTTCAAAGGACTGAACCCCAAAAAGGGGAAATGGATGTACATCTTTGTTTAGGGTTTTGGGCAGCTCTCCTCCTCTCTGGTCTTTTAACACATCCTCCAGAAAATGTTTGCAGTGGGTCCGCCCGGGAGACTGGGATGTGAAAATGATGTGGAGGGGTTTGTGATGTCTTGATGGGGGAGAGGGTTCTGCGGGGCCCGCCCCCTCATCTCTGTTTTTCTTCCCGAAGTACTCCTCCTTCTGGGGTCAGTGAACCCTCTGACCTCTGTCACCAAATCAAACACTCAGGAGGGATTTTTTTTATTTGGGTGCTGCAGGTGTGTGGTTAAACCAAGGGGGTGCAGAGGGAAGCGTTTCCCCCCGATGAGGGTTTTTTTGCAGCCATTTCCCCTGGGGGGGAATCCCGTAAAAATCGTCAGGATCTCAAATTTTTGTGGAAGTCCGAGGAAAAATCGACAAATCATCCAGGGCCGTTTAAAGATTTAACACAAAACCCGGAACTCTTCAAACCTGCGTTTTCCCGCTTCCTTGGTTTTTAGTAAAAAAAGTGTTTAAAAAGTTCCCCAAGCTGTACTTTTTCTTTTTTAGCACATTCAGCTCTCTGAAAGTGAATGGAAATGTGAACTGTTTGTCTTGGTTGGCTTTGTTTTTTCCCCGCCCAGTTTCCCGAGTGAACTTCTGTGTTAAAATGTTTTTTCCCAAAGCCAGCCATCCCTTTTTGGCCCCTCAACTGTTCTTGAAATTTGGTTTTATCCCCCCTTCCAGGTGAGGATTTTTAAAAATGTCTTTTTTTCTTTTTTCTTGTTTCTGGTTGTTGGTTTTCCTTTGGGTGATGTTTCCCAATTTTTGTCTGAACCTTTATTTTCCATTGACCTTTTGAAACCCCTCCCTCTGTATGTTGAGGGTCTGGTAGATCTGGGTTCAGAAGGGTTGGGTTTCCGCTCTAGCAATCCCCCTCAAATACACACTGAAACTTCTTCTTCAGGTCAGATTTTGGAAAATTTTCGTTGACAAAATGCACAAAAAGTTCCTGGGTTTGAAACACAACAAATAGGATCAGGTTTAGTGGTGTTATTTTTTAATTTTGAGAAGGTTGTGTGTGTGAAAAACCTCTTACTGCTCTGTAGACAGTCAGCCCGTGCTCCCGCTTCATTGTCCTCAGGAAAAAATTCAGTGGTTGGGTCTTCAGAAATTTTTCTCCCGCCGCCCTCCTCTGTTCTTCCCCCCTCACTTTTCCACCCCTCCTCATCCTCACCTGCCCCTCTAAACATTTTTGGGGAATCTGGACTCAAAAACCTTTGGAACTTTTTCAGCTTTTTTCACAAAAAATGGGCAAATTCCCTCAAGATGCTGGAAAGAATAAAAATTTTTAAAAGAAAATTATTTGTTATTTTATTGGGGGAAATGAGGTTTAAAAATTGTTGTTGGAAGTTACACACCTTTAAAAAATGGTTTTCCAGGTCTTCTGGATGCTTTCTGGACAGACGGGCCACCAAGGGAAATTGGGACTTTTGCTCCCGAAAATCTGGGGGGGAAAACAGGGAAATTTTGTCTTTTTCAAGGGGGATTTAATGGTTTTCATAAATAGCTTTTGGGAACAGTTTAAAAAATTTAGGTGATTCAGTTTCTGGCATCCCCTGACACTGGTATGTTATTTTGTTTCCCAGTTTAAAATCGGGACCCGTAGGGGGTTGGGTGAGGGAAAGGGTTTCAGACTTTGGTTTTAAGGGGGCCCCGAGTGGTGATAATGTGGAGGGGCAAGTTTTTTTATATAAAAATACCGTTTCCCGGCGATCAGCAAAAAGCCCGGGTTTCTTGAAACCCTTTTGGGCCCGTTATGCTTTTGGTCTAAAGGTTCAGTTTTAAAATTCCATTCCTAAAAAATTCTGTGTTGGGTTTTAAAAAGCCATGGTGAATATTCCCGCCCAGGGTATTTTAAAAATCCCGAAGGGTGTAAAGGTTGACATTTCTCCTCAAAAGATGAGTGGGAGGTCGAAATATTTGGGGTCATGCAAGAACCCTCATTCCCAAACAGATTTTTTCTTAAGTGGTTTTCAAAAGAGGGGAAATTTTGAAAATTTTTACATTTTACCGATTTTATGTTTTTTTGAAAATTTTTTTTCAGATTTCAAACACAATTTACAAGTGGTCCAGGGCCTGTTACCGAGGGCATGTTCGCGGTAGCTGTTTAAACCAACCCAAAATTTCTCATTAATTTAATGTATTTTTCATTAGTGTGAAAAAAGTTCTGAGATTGAAATTAAATTACCCCTTGATAATTATGTCAAGATTTCCTGTCTGAAAGGAATCTTTTAAATTATAAATTTTAAATTTTAAATTTATTGGGGTTTTCATCTTTAAAATTTTAAAGCATTTTTACCTACTGTAGGTGTTTTGGCCCATAGGTTTACATGCAGGGGTTTTTTAAATTGTTTTCCAGGGAAAAAATCCTCTTTTTCTCCCGTCTCGTGATGAAAAAATTTCCCCCTGGGCCCCCTCGTTTCCCCCTGCGTCACGTGGGGCGGGAAATTTGGCAGATTTTTGGGGATTATTTAGGCGTTAATTATGCTGATTTACAAAGTCTCTGAATATGCTCTCAAAAAACGTACTGGTGGGTTTTTTTTTCAGGTTTTCTGAAATTTTGAGAAAATTTTCTAAATTTTGGGGCCGACTTTTTCGTTCAAGCCCATCAAACAAAAAATAAGGAAGAGAAATTTAAGATTAAAAATATAAAAAATTCTTGATGAGGCCCCATGGTCTGGGGGAAGGAAATTTGTTTATCTGTGTGTGTCTGTGTGTTTTTTTTTTTTTTTTTTTTCCTTTTAAAAAGGGCCCGTTTGTGTGGGTCAAACTACCCGGGTAACACATTGCTCACCCTCTTTGGGAAAGCTTATCCAGGATGTGTAAAAGGGGACTGACAAAAACCTTTAAAACAAGAAGAGCAATGCAGATTCCATCCTGTTTGGGAAAAAACTGGAGGGGCCCGGGAGATAGCTCTGAAAAAATGGCAGTCAGGCATGAAGATTTTTGATCCCAAACTGAGTTTTCCCGGGGAGGGAACACCCAAAATAAACTATGGAAACCTCTGAAAAAGATTTACCCCCCGGGTTTTCGAGGAGAGAGTATGGATGCTGGGAAAATTTTAACCGGGGAGTGCAGTTAGTGTTTGTGTCAAGATCGCAAAAAAAACCTGTGGCTTGAAAATCCCTAAAAAACTAAGATGAGATGCTTGGGGAAGGGAAAGTTGTGTAAAAACACAGGAGGACCCTTTAAAAACAAGTGGCCTGCAGCGCATTTGGAGTGAGTTCAGTTGGTTTGGTGAGGGTGTGGGAAAAGGGGTCCCTTTAAAACCATAGCCAAAGGTGAGGTTTTTTCAACAGCCCCCGTTCTTAGTTATGGCACAAGTTAAAAATCGGCAGGGGAAATAAAAAATTTCAAAGGCATCGGGGACAAAGTGGTGAGGGAGGATAACAGGGCTTTTCAACCCGCACAGCTGTAGTAAAATCCCCGGAAAAGAAAATTCCGATTTTTTCCCGGGGAGCACAATGGCACAGGAGGAAAAACCAGGGGAGGACCAGGAATCATGGGAGCTTCATCGCAAACCCCTTTTTTTTTTACCCAAACAGCTGCCCCAAAAGCAGAACAGCAAACAGACATCTTTACATGTTCTAAAGAGTTTGGGGGACCCGCAACCCCAAAAAAATCCCATGCATTGATAACAAACACCAGATTAGTGCAGTGTTTGGGAAAGGTTTTACATGAGGTACCCCAAACTTCTAAGGGGGATCCTCAATGTACCCCAAAAGTGGTGTTAAAGGGGCCCCAAAAACCCTGACGGGGGCGCCTGGACGATGGTGTAGGGTTTTTTGTTAAAAACCCCAAAAAACTCAATGAACCCAAGTTAATCAGAGATAATGTGTTTTAAATGCAGTGGGGTTTTTATGAAAACTAGATAGGGTTTTTATTTAGGAGGCTGCGGATTAACAAATCTTAGTTAAATTCCCTTTCCTTTCTTCAGCAGGGAAAGATGTTCATTTTTTGAAGTTAAAAAAGGCCCCGGAAACATTTGGGCCAGTCACTCTTCTTTGGGGGCCCCAGCTGGGTCAGGAGAGTTGGGTCTCTGCTGGTGAAACAAAATTTTTAAAAAGACAGACAAACCAAGGGAAAAAATTTTAAAACTTCAACGCATACTTTTGGCATCAAAACAAAATTGATAACAAGTGTCATTCAGGGTTGTTTTTCAAACTAAATTTGTAATAAAAAAATGATTGATTTGTCAAGAAAAGTTTGGATGGTCCTTTCACCTTGAGTTTGGTCTGGCGTCTTTTTCCCCCCAAAAGAGTGGTTTTTTTGAGGGAGGGACCCCCCTCCCCCTGTTCCTCACATGATTCATTGCGAGCCCCCACCTTCACACAAACCCAAAAAACATGCTGTCGAAACTCACACATCATTTATCTTAAACACAAAAATAAAAGGCTCTGGGCTGGAGGGAAACTTAAAGAAGCTTTCTCACAAAAAATTCACTAAAATAAATAAAACACTAATTTGAACTGATTTATTAGATTGTCAGAAAAATTTTGGGAACCCTTAGATTAGTGATTAATTTCAGGTGGGGGTTTTGATGAAATTTTTACTTTTTTTTTATCCTTTTAAAAATAAAAAAAATGAGGGTGGTTCAAGCTCCTTCAAAAAACTTTTTTTAAAAAATTTTAAAATTCTTTTTATGTTTTTGGAAAGTTTTTACTTTTTGACTAGTCGAGTTGAAAAAAATTTATTGATTGTAAGAAAAAAGGGTGAAAATAAAAATTTTTAATCGGTATAATTTAGAAGGTCAGAAAAAGCCGGGAAATGACAGGGGAAAATGCTTCTTATTGATCCTTTTGAAAGAAAAAAAGTAGGGTTTAACTGCAGCCCGAAACCCCGTGAGGAGATGTCGCATTAAGGGAACTTTTTAAACAATAGGGAAAAAGTTTTTTTAAAAAACCCAAAATTAAAAAATTGATGTCCCAAAAAGGGAGTCCCACTTTTTCTCAGCGTATTTCCATGAGTGTCCCTCGTTTTAGCTGCTCACTTGTGTCCGGGGCAGGGGGTTTTGCAGAAAAACAGGGTTATATTCTTTTGAGTGTGACCCCCCTGCTTCCCAAAAAATGATAATAAAACACTTTCAAACCGTCCCGAACCTGCAGGGAAAAGGACAAAGTTCAGCTTTTCCCCCTTTTATTATGGGTTTACAAATGATACTTTTTTTCCCCGTCACTACAGCCAAAAATGCTTCATTCCCAAAATTGTTATCAGTCACTTTTTGTTTCTTTTTATACCCCAAAACCGTTCATCTCTGCTCCCCTACCAAAGTTTAGGGGTTTTAAAGTTCCTGCTTTGGTTTTTAAAAGCCTGAAAAAAGTTCAACAAACCAAAATGTTTATGGGTTCGTGGGCAACCAATGATTTGTTTTTTTTGGGTTTCCTGCAGTTAAATCAGTCTTTCAGGTGATCTCACCACAGTATATTATTGGTTGCTCACAGGAGTGGAAGTAAGGGAAAAAAAACCTGCACACATTACTGTAAAAGTCATTTTTGAAAGGGACTTGTATTTTTTTAAGTCTGTAATTTTGCTCTTTTCCGTATTCATTACACTAGGGAAACTACTCATGTTTTCTTTTAAAACATATTTTTACTCCCGAGTAAATCGCCCAAATTTTAATTTTCTATTTAAAAACCCTTTTTTCTGAGGTTTTTTTAGCCAATTTAGGCTCTCTGATCACAAAAAGGGGCCCTTTAAAAAACCAGGCATTTCAGTGAAAAAAATTGCAGCCGGTAGAGGTTTTGTAGAGGTGAGTGTGACCCTGAGCAGAAAAAGGCAGGAGTTCAGAGTATTTAGATGAAAAATTTGGAAGGGAAAAAACAAACCTTTTTTTGGGCTAAATGGCTGGGGACTGATAATGTTTTTAAATAAAAAACCCGTTAAAAAATAAATAATTCTCTCAATAGTTTTTGAAAAATACTTTACTATAATTTTTTTTAAAACCAGTAGTTTTAATTGTAGTACCGGGTGTTCAGTATTTTTTCCACCACGGTTAAATAGGTATTGATGAAAGCATTTTTTTGGATGTTAAAGGTTGAAAATTTATCCTCTAGAGCAGAAGTCCCTCAACTACATTTGTACAAGAGCCAAAAGGGTTTTTTTAAGCTCACACTGGGGGGGAAATGAAAAGCTAAATTTAGTGCTTATTGGTTTGTGCTTCCTGTACAAAGGAGCTAAAGAGGGGCTTGTCACAGACAAGTTAATACCTTTTAACTTTTTAAAAAAGGGCTTTGACAGGGTATTATGCTTTTGGGAAAGGTTTAAAACCCTGTGTAATAAAACCTCTATACGAAATGAATTCACCCCTTTAAAAAATTTGAATGGTGAGAGGTGATTTGAAAATGTTATTTATGCAGAAAAAGCCCTCACAGCATTGAGAAACACTGGTGAGACATTAAGTGACGGCCTGTTAATAGCCATGATTCTGAAGGGGCAGCCAGAATCATTTGAACCAGTCACCATTCATGACACACAGAGTGACGTGACAATGGCTTTTGCCGAATTCAAAACTGAGCTATGGAGCTATGAGGACACAGAGAAGATGCAAACAGCAGCAACTGACAACGTCATGAAGGCGCGGGTGCAGCTGAGTGGGGGACCTGCTTTGGCAGGTTCAAGTGACCGGGGAGCTCAGAGTGCAAACATTGTGCTTCAGATGTGGTCGAGAAGACACAAAGCCAGAGCATGTCAACACAAGCAGTGGTGTAGTCAGTGTAAGAGCACCGTACATCAGGATGCAATCTGCAAACAGTCTCTGAGGAGGAGAGCAGCAAGGAGAATGCATTCTGGATTAGCAACGTGGACGCAGTCCAGCCAGGACGTGGTGCAAAGGTGACAGGTGTGATGATAACAGGTGCAACTTTGCACAACAATCCCAGATATGACAAACTTTGACAACATCCTCCAGTCTGACACTGCACGGAGTTGGCTGATGGCACAATGTGCAGCACTAGCAGAGCACAGAGGAGACACGGAGGTCTACTTGACCGACAACAGAGGACAACGCCACAAGACCACGCTGAGACAGGTGTTGTACATCCCCTTATACCCACAGGACATCTTCACTGAGAGCCACTACACCAGCAGAGAAACTGTGATTTTCTAGCAAAGAAAAGATGTCCTACATCACAGAGATGGTACAAAATTCCACATTTATGAGTGTAACAGACTACTGACAAACAGAAAATGATGAGTGTAATGAACAGTGTAAGAGATGCTATGATGTGACAACATAGTTTCAGATCTTCACTGCAGCTCAAAAGGAGGTCACAGACAAAGAATTTCATATTGATTGAAACATGTTTTAGGTCACACATCTGTTGAATTTATTATGTTAGTAAAGAGAGAGAAAACTTTAATGAAATCACCCACTGTTCCTCAAAGTGTGGCAGTTAAAGACATATTCTGCTGCTAGACTGCAGCTCTCTATATGTTCTTCCAACAGGATTGGTATTTTGTTTATCTTGTTTATGTGGTCGAATTCAGGGTGTTTCTGTTTAAATTTGGGGAAATATTTGGTTCAGATGGGCTTAAGTTTAAAATGCAGCTCTGTTTCTACTTGTTTTTCTTTGAAGAGCTGGCAGAAGAGCTTCTCTATGAGGAGCCATGATTTTTTGTATCTGCCCGTCTCGATGGCCAGGCTGTGGTCACTGAGTCTGTACTTTGTCAACACGGTTCTTCTCACTCACTCCCTTGTCTGCTCCAAACCATACATTGATACATCTGTCATCTGTCTCTCAGGTGGAAGCTCACCACTGCCCCTAGAGGCCTGGAGCACTTCTGGTGTGTGATTGGATATGCAGCACGTTTTCTTATTGCATGTATTTTCTTATTTGCAGCACGTTTCTGTATTCGCAGCGTTTTCTTTTTGCATTTGTTTTCCTATATGCAGCACGTTTCTGTATATGTAACTTGTTATTGTATATGCAGCGTGTTTGTCCTCGTCGGCCACCAAACTACAATAACATTTTTAACATGAACAATATTAAACAGCGAGAGTGACTTTACTATTGATACATTTTTTTTCCTAAAATATAAAAAAGATCAAACTTTTCTTCTTTACATCAACTCAAACTTTATATCAGCACAACACAGAAAATACACAGAACAACAACTCTGTTGTTGATTAGTTGTTTGTTAAAACTACATCACAGACAGTTCCATTAGGTTTTTTATCTGTTATAGGTCTAATTTTTCAGATCTTTACAAGACCTCAGATACAGTGGAAACATGCACAGAAATGTGCAACACAAAGATTTATTTTGTAGTTAAGGTCCTGAGTTTAGTGCCTGTGACTCCCAGTTATAAATAAATAATCATATTTTCACATTTGACTCTATTAAAGTGTGGGCCGTGTCCCACTGATGGTCCATGAAGGCCCTGCAGGTGGGCCATGAGAGGTCATGAAAAATAAATGAATAAAATGTTTTTACGCTTCAAATTCATAAGTCTGAAAATACCATAAAATATTTATGATTAATTAAAAAAAATCTGAACTAATAAAACAAAGCTGTGGGATTTAAATGATGTGTTATTCTTCATTTATCTGACCTGGTTATTAGGTGTTACACTGTATGAGATGACCTGTCACATTAACACCAGAACAAATCTAAAGTCTCACTGTGAGTATTTGTAGGAAAGATGAATTTGTTTCCTCCATCACTACTCATAGAACTGGAGTTATATGTAACCACTACACATACAGACTGAAACAGAGTGAGGTTATAAAAAGGCCTGGACTGCAGTTATCTGGTGTCTTAGTGGAGTTGTAGTCCTGTTTTACCAAAACAATACAAACTGTCCCAGCCAATCACACCACCAGCTCCACCCAGGCAACACCCTCTTTGCCCATATTAGGATTTCCTGGATCCAGCAGCTGACAGAGATGATGACAAGTGTCAAACCTGAACTGCAGCTTTCAAATTGTCCCTTCACAGAGACTGTCTGTGAGGAGAGTGTTTTTTATCTGTAGTTCAGGATTTAAAGGACGCTCTGCTGTTGTTGAGGACGTGTGTCCACCAATCAAAACCAAGACACATTCAGGAGGTTTGTGACACCACCTGCTCCTCAAAAACAACCAACCTGACAAATCAAACTCAGGAAATACAACACGAGCCCCGCCTCTTCTAAAGTCTGATATGACAACATGAATTTTCTTAAATCTGTCTCCAGGTAAAGACGACAAACAGCTGCTGTTCTCTGAGTCACTGTGTGATTTGTTCAGTCAGACATTAAAACAGCAGATCGAGTTTCAGTCAAAAACATAAAGTGTTGATGCTGTCAGACCAGTTCTGACTCTCCCTCATCTCTCAGCAGTGACGTCACCTCAGATTAAAATCTCACTTGTTTTCTGCTGCTCATTAAATCAAATTAAACTAAACATGAAAAGGCTCATTTTGAACAAAAAAGTCACTTATCAGAGAATAATGAGTGAATGAATTCATCAATATTCACATCTACAAACAGTAAATCACAGAGTTTAAAGAATGAATCACGCTCTCATCTACAAGTATATTATGTAACCTGAAAAATATAACGACTGACAGCAGAGTTTCCTTCATCAAAGGTGATCCAGTTACCTGTCCAGGGTCTCACCTGTTCAAGTCCAATGAGCTCCCCAAAAAAGAGACGTTGGACCTTCGTCTGCAGGACGACTGACAGACGCTGCTGTGTCTGGTGTTCATCTGACTGACAGCCGTCACATCCTCATGACCTTCAAAAACAAATCCAGACACCGTGAGTGAGACGTGAGAGCAGAAATATGAGCATTCAACAATCTGAGTTACCCAAATCAAGTGGAACTTTGAAAGAGATGCATCTGGTGTTACAGCCTTATCCATGATCAGTGTTGATGATCATATATTATGCCTAGTAATTCATTACTGAGTACGTAGTAATATAATTACATCATTATAATTATACAAACCATAATAAGCAATAATCATAATAATAATATACAATAACTTAATTTATAATAGCACCTTCAAAACTGAGTTTACAATGTGCTTTGACAGACCAAAGCAGAAGAGAAACAAGAGCAGTACCAAGGAAGCAAAATAACAACCAGAGGAACAAACAGGACAACTGAGACTGAATAAACAAGACACAAGCAAAACAAAAGGTAAAGACAATTAAAACACAGAAAAAACAATTTCAGCACGTAAAAAGAGATAGAGCAGTAAAACTAGAAAAATGTGACACCAAGAATAAATTAAACAATAAAGAAGCAGAGATTACAGAGACATGACATGATGTTGTCAGTCAATATAAAAAATTAAAGGAACGGAATAAGAACAACATCATTGTAGTGTCACAATAAAGAAGTACAAATAAAAGAAAAAAATTAAATATATTTAAAAAATAATACATAAAAATCAGTCTATAAAAAATGTGTTTTTAAGAATGATTTTGAAAAGATGTCACTGATTCTGCAGCCTGATCTCCTCGGGCAGTTTCCGTTCCGAGTCGAGGGTCCCAGATGGCGAAAACAAGCTCACCTTTACATTTAAACCAACTTTGTAACAGACAGGAGGGCCCCGCCCGAGGATCGATGACGGCGTACTGGCTCGTAAGGGGTTAACATTATCAGCTATGTAGCTAGGGCCCAGGACCCAGGCGAGGCTTTAAAAGTTGGATCAGTAAAATCTTAATCAATTCTAAAACGTACAGGAAGCCAATGGAGGGAAGCCCAGGATTGGGTGAGTGATGTCGTCTGTTAAAACCAGTAAGAGAAGCCTCGCTGCTGCGTTTTTGGACCAGTTGGAGGCGGGATAGTGGACTTTAGGTTCAATAGCAGACAGGATGCATTACAGTAGTCCGAGTCTGTGAGAATATGAATCGAGTGGATGACTGTTTCCAGGACAGAGTGTGGGGAGCAGTGGTTTGATTCTTCGAAATGGTACGAAGATGGAGCAAAACAGGCTGGACAACTTTTATTGATGTTTGATTAGAAACGAGATCTGAATCAAATATTACTCAAGATTTCTGGCAGTGGAAGTGACATTTGTGGACAGGGGACCGAGGCTATTTTTGATGGTAGATGGAATTTGGTGGACTGAACATCTGACGTCTGATTTAGAGTTTCGTTTAAGTGAAAGAAAGTTCTGGCCGTCCAACAGTTTATATCATTGAGGCAGTCTGACACAGCGCGAGGCTCTTGGAGCTCATCCAGTCTCAGGGCAGGTAAATCTAGTGTGTCCACATAACAATCTGGAAAGACAGATTTGGCGCTGAATAATCTGGCCGAGCGGAGCATAAAATATGAAAATAAAACATGGACCTAAAACTGAGCACTTGCGGTACACCACAGCAGTCCTTGGGTTTAGAGATGTTGGATGTCTTGGTGGACCACAAAGTTCCTGTCAAAAAGTAGGAATAAAAACCAACAAAGTGCAGTGGTCCCTGATGCCAACCCTGTTTTTAAGACGGTCAATTAAAAATGTCATGATCCTATAGAGTCATAGGCTGCATCTGAGGTCTAAAAGAATTAAAACCTGCTCTCTCTCCTCATGTCCTGCTGCTAAAAGAAGATCATTGTTACCTTGAGGAGGGCTGTTTCCTGAACTTTGATAAAGCTCTAAAACCCGATTGAAATTTCTTCAAAGAGATTGTTACGACACATAAAATCTAAAAGCGGGTTGAAAACCACTTTTTTCTAAAACTTTTTGATAAAAATGGAAGTTTAGAAATTGGAAGCTGCACGAAGCTGGTTTTCATATGAGAGATTAATTCAGTTAAAAACGACAGTGAAACTGTTTCAAAATTGGTAAAAATAACTAAAAATTTCCCTCCTGGTCTGTAAAACACAGTCTGGGGTGATTTGTTGCCTTATGTTCTTGATTCTGTAGAAATAATTTCTTAAAAACTCTCACACATCTTGTGAGCATCAGTAAAATGACAGGGAGGAGGGGTGGGACAGAGTCTATAACCTTAAAATAAAATATCTGGGATTAGATTGAATTTGCTGAAATTAGTTGAGTAAAAGACGCTCTTGCTTCATTTCCTGCTTTTTGATAATCTTCGTTAAGGTAACCGCTGAAAATCACCTATAAATTTTTTATAAAATTCGATGTGAGGGCAGTCGATCCTCCCACGCCGACACATGTGTCTCCCAACATTAACCAACATACCAACAGTGTAATCAATGTTTTGGAAATTTACTCTTTAAGATTTATACATGTGAAATATATGTAATTTATAAAAAGCTTTTGTCTGCTTTAATTTTTCCTTAATTTCTAAACTTGCTCTGTGCCAGAAAACACCCTTGTTTCCAGACAAGAATTCACCACTTCAAACAATTTAAAATGTGTAAAAAACCTCCAAAAATCAAACTAAGAAAAACAAGCTGATAACACAGGTGTAAAAATGTGCTATTATAATCATCTTTTATTTGTTTGAAAAATGATTTTAAGAAATGTTGGCGCTTTAAAGTTTGTGTCCCAATTTCCATCACTTCTGACAGATTTTTTACAAAACATGATTTAATCAGGCATAAAAAGGGTCAGCTCTACCTCTACAGGACCCCTGTCTCACTTCTGGTTTAAATAAGGTGTGGAAAACTGCTCGAGCCAACCAGTAAACTTTCTATTTTTTTGACACATTCCATAAATAATATTTTATCAGATGTGTCCTCAACCATAACATGTTAAACCTGTAGCCCTTCAAAATAAAAGCTAAATAAAAATGTGTATTTTGATGAAGAGAACTCTGAGAGAAACTTTAAAAAATAAAATTGGCTGCTCACTACGACTTTACTGAGAAATTTTAAAAAAGCAGAATTTCCATCTGACAGAGCAGACGTCTACATTTCATAAAGAAATTTTTAATCACTAGGATGTCGCCTGTTACAAGGTTTAATAGTCAAGAGTTTGATCTTTTTAAAATATATTTTCCAGCATAATTAAAGACTAAAAATCAAAACCCCTTTTTTAATTGTTATTTGTTTTTGTCCCAGTCTCAACAATGAGTGGGATTTGTGTCTGTATTATTTATTTTATATTTAATAATTTGTGTTATATTTTGTTATTGTTTTGACTCCTTGATGGTGCACAGGCACACTTAAATTGTAACACG
This sequence comes from Lutjanus argentimaculatus, assembly GCA_034769285.1. Classification (NCBI taxonomy): domain Eukaryota; kingdom Metazoa; phylum Chordata; class Actinopteri; order Lutjaniformes; family Lutjanidae; genus Lutjanus; species Lutjanus argentimaculatus. Next base: position 11,225,324 of record JAWZSL010000027.1, on the reverse strand, counting down.
ATTAAACTTTATTGTTTTTTAATGGTAAAATTCCATATTCATAAATATAATTTACAGTAGAAACCATCTTTGTCATGGTCAAGATAACAATCTGTAGTCTATTTAATAGTCTATTGAATTAACAGGTTAGATGTTTTTTAATTCTAAGGCAGACAGCAAAACTAAACACAAACATACTGTTGAAATTTCCAACTTGTACTCTCTTTAGTGCGTTCATGTACAACAACTGGATGTGATCTCTAAAACTAACTGCACCACTGAATGATTTAGCGGCGAGTCCCATTAAAGGCCATGAAATAATTATGTGACATGAATGTATTTGTTTGAGATCTGTTCACTTTGACTTTAAAGGGTCACATTTTATGTGCAAAATGTTACATTCGTTGTGAAAACACTGCACATTTTCAGATACTATTTATACAAACAATTTCTTGCGTATTTTGGTAAAATTAAAGTTTTTTCTTCATTCGAAAAAGTGTGTGACACAGAAAACACACACACGAATTCTTGACTGACTGAACTTTCAAACCAGTCAGTGACACAAGTTTGACCACTTACAGACTAAACCCTACAGTGGTGCTTTAATGCTGAAGTTACACAGAAGAACTTATTATATTCATGATATTATTTCATATTCCTGCTTTGATTTTGGCAAGTACCCCTTGAGGACAGAATATAGATCTTAACAACAAAATATAACCTCAAAAGAGTAAAAATATATCTATATAAAAATCTCCTCCTGCTTCCTTCTTTTAACTGGCTAACATAAACTTTGTCTCGGGAAAATGTAAACAGGCTCTTCTCGTCTGCACAGTTGTAACTTAGGTTTAATGTGGATTTAAACGGAGAATCTGATCTGCTAACCAGACATGAACAGCCAACTAGAAACAATCTTCACTCACTGATGGTCTTTCATTAACTTATGTAGGTCACATAGAGGCCATCGCATAAACTGAGACTGTATATAATAACCAGTCAAAATCCGTAGTAACTTTATCAGGAACTTTGGTGGAGTATTTAACATTTTAACTCAAGGTGATACCCAGTGGTTCCCAAACTGGGGGGGTGGGCCCCCTCTGGTGGGGGTGCAGAGCCACTGCAGGAGAGAGGAATGTGTGGATGAGCAGAGGCGAGGCAAGGCAGGCCAATTTTATTTGTATAGCATCATTCATACACAAGGCAAATTCAAGTGCTTTATCAAGAGAAATACATTAAAATAAAACATAAAAGGAACATTCAAAATTTGCATTTGAGATCATTAAAAAACAAAAGCTCTAAAGCATGACAATAGATAGCCGACCTCTATAACAACGTGAAATAAAAAAAAACAATTTTTATCTGGAAGTTTGTCTCCACAGATGAGGAGCAGAGAACTAAAGGCTGCTTCACCTCTGTTTGGTTTTGATCCTGGGAACACTGAGTAAAACTTCTCATGATCTGAGGGGTCTGGCTGCTTCATAAACGTAACAAGTACAATCAGAGATGTATTTAGGCCCGAGACCATTTAGTGGCTTTATAGACGAACAACACAGATTTTAAGTCTAGCCTGTCTTGACACACCAGGAAGCAGTGGCAGTGACTTCAGCACTGGAGTAATGTGCTCCACTCTCTCGGTGTTGGTGAACGGACTCTGGCAGCAGCGTTCTGGACGAGCTAGCAGTTGTCTGTTTGAATTTTTTACTTCAGACCTGTGAAGTACACCGTTCACAATAGTCCAGCCTGCAGAAAATGCGCAAAGCGCATGAACAAGTTTTTCTCTGCTTCTTCTTTAGACAGAAATCCTTTAAATCTTGCTATGTTATTTAAGGAGTGGTAGTAGGCTGAATTTAGTTTATTGTGCTTTATGTGAAATATTGAAATTTAGTCCAACTACATCCCAGATTTCTTAGCTTGATTTTGTAGTTTTTAGTGTCTTGGATTCAAGTGAGCACCACTTCTTGATCTTTGTTCTTTGCGGCAAAAACTCTCTCAGTTTTTGTCTTGATTACTTGTAGAAAATTTCGAGGCTTATTCACATATTGATTGAGAAGAGAAATATAGAATGAAAAAAGTGAAATAATATGACTTTATGGAGGAAATAATAAACAACAAGAGGCTGCTGATGTTATTGTGCTTATTCCAAATTGATTTGTGCAAATATCAACTTGAATCTTTTTTTAATCACTTGATCCCCAATTAAGTTCTAATGATTGAAGCTTTTCAGCTTCTGATGTGAGACACACCAGAAAAAGTTTGGGACCCACTGAGTTAAGGATAGAAAGTTTCAGCAGCAACATCAAATGTTCAGTTTTGGTCTGAAGGTGGCACCAAGTTTAACTAAAATCATACCTTCCAGTACATCCAGCATCAGGCAGCATACAAAGATCGGGAACTGGTACATCTGCTTCCCTCATAACATTGTGCTTGAACTTTGACCCTCTGATTCACACACTCATCACAAAGGATTGTGGGTAGAGCAGCTAGAAGGGCCGTGGTGCAAAATCCAACCTAGATGCAAGCAGAACATCCCTGGTTTTCCTGGCACACTGAATTTGACATACTGTTGTATGGACAATCTAGAAGAGTGTGGTAAGCAAAAGTAAAAGGTTATGACTATGGTGTGCGTACTTTAGTTTGTCATAGTGACAGATAAAACCAATCACCTTTTCATTTGGAAACTGACACCTGTTCACCTGCCAAATTTCATTCAGATGTGATTATTTTTTACTAGAAAACGAATCTTTATGACAACTCACCATTAATCATAACAAATTTCTGATATACGTCCGTTTAAAAAGACTTGATTTCTCATTTTGTCAGAAGGGGGGGGGGGGGGGCGGGGGGGGGGGGGGGGGGGGGGGGGGTCGAAAGTGGGAATGGGGGGGGGGGGGGGGGGGGGGGGGGAAAAAAAAAGCAGACCTGGGGGTGTATCCATCAAGCCTGTGCAACTAACACAGTTTAGCCTGGTGCAGTCGATGCTAACTCCAAGCCAGGAAAAACAAGCTGCAGTACATGGAATGTGCACGGAAACTATAAGAGCCCCAGAACAGCGATTGGACAAGAGGAAAGATGTACAAAAGATTTCCACGCTTAAATTAGCCAGACTTATCAAAACAAACAGTCTTCTCCTTTATTCCACGCTGATGAACATCCCTCTGTAATGTGGATGAATCCACTGTTACAGTGAGGAGGAGGGACAAAATGAAAACACAGATCAGAGTTTATGGAAAACAGCATATTTAATGTAAAACTCCAGAAAAGTGCTCCCAGTGTGTGACAGTACAAAAGTTAATAATAACAAAAAACAGAAGAGACAAAAACAAAACAAACCTGAGATACACATGGACCTGACCGACAATACACTAATTTAGACAACATCATCATCTGGTGTCCCAGTAAATTATGCTATGAACACCTACTATTGTAGTATCCACTGAAAGTCGTCTTTTCTAAATTAAATGTGCTGAATGTGTAACCATGCAAACATGGTTGCCTCCAAGCCTCCGTTTAGCCTAAAATTTATTGCTAACCCTGAAGGTTAGCGTCTCTCCTCTGGATCCCTCCACAAAACGCCAGTGGAGATTTTTCCATCGGATAAATGCAGAAAAATAAAATCCTGTTTGAACAAGTTTTGTTTGGAAATATAACTTCACAAATCAACAGTTTTACTTTTTCTTTTTTAAGTGTAATGCAAACCACCAGAAAGTAAAAAACAAACACTGAAACATCATCCCCACTAAGTGTCGATGTTTTCACTTACTTGGTTCACTCACGTCACTTAGTTTTCACTCACATATTACATCGGTAGAACAAAGCTTCAGTAAACCACAACCTTAATATCAGGCAATAAAAAAACCCTCGACTGACCTAAAGTTCTACTAATGCTAACTCACCTCCATTTCTTAAGGCCAGGAAACAAAAATCTGAAAGAAAGGTTAACAGGGATGATGGTTGATTAATCAAATTAAAGATCTCAGATTATTTTTAACACGTGCTTCACATGTTATAATTTAATTATTCTATGTTAATATGTCGGCCTCAGCGTCTTCAGGTTTCCAGTGGCTGTAAATGCTGTCAGAGAATTGTTGCTGCAGAATTAACAGCTTTGTTGAGGCTGAAAAAAAACAACATTGGTCGTGTTTTGGTGTGAGCAAAGTCTTCAAGGTTCTTTGTAATTAAGATTAATTGATTGTTTTCATGTCAGCAGTGGATGAATCGATCTAAAGAAAGTGCATAAAATTTTACCAAGTCTAGTCATTACATCTTCTTTACTACCATGGTCTGGGTTGAATACCCTTCTCTGATTGGCTGCAGGTGTGCGTTAAACTAATTACGATCTGTTATGAATTAAATAAGTCAGACACCGAGTCTGAAGTGCCCGCTGCACAGTCGCTCGAATAATACGTGGACAGTTGTTTCCACTGCATCGAGTGCGTTTACTCGTAATCTGAGTATCTGCGGCGATTCAGCCCAGTTTGGTTGTAACAAGGGACTAGAATTATTAGTTGTTCATGACAACAGTAAGCTCTTACTTCATAACTTTTGAAAGTCAGACGCAAACTTTCAGAAAAAAAAAAATCATACAATATGTTGGTAAATACCATAGGTATGAGTGAGATATGAACTTGTATGTGTGCGTCAAACTGCGGTTTTGAAGTCACAAAAAATATTAGACAACTTTTAAGGCACATTTAATTTAATCTGCTGCTTCAAATAGAAAATTGACTGACATGACATCTACGTTTTTAGCTTCATCAGAGCTGACATTGAAGTCTGCAGCAGAAGAGCGCTCTGTGGTGAGTTCATACTTCATTCTTCTTAGTTTTCCTGATTAACAGACACCTACTAACTCAAGTGCCTCATCCTCTGATCACCACGATTAATATATCCAAAACGATCAATTCAAAATCTTAATAACTGATCTGGGATCCAGATCACGTTTACACACATAAATATTCCCAGGCTTTTTTTTCCCCTCATTTTAAAAAAAGACAAGATTCCCACTGACTTTTACTTGGCATGCAAATGCAAACAAATATTCCTCAAATATTCCTGTTTGTATGCAGCTGTGCAGACTCTGATTATAGATGCTTTCTGTGTGTCAGGTCCTGTTCATAAAATCTGCTCTGGTTCTGTCAGTCACAGCGATTGGAGGTATCACATCACCTGGAGCTTCCTCAAGTTATCATTTATAGCAGAATAGAAAAATAGTTTTAAAAAACAGTTTTAGCTACCAGGGCTGGCAGAGTTGTGTTTTAAAAAAACAAACAAAACAAAAACTTTAACTAACTATGATGGATGTGACATATTGTTGGTGTCATGAAACATGTTTTCTAACATCAGAGGGCTGACTGTACCAGGAAGTGAGGTTAATGAGTTATGAGGTATTAAGACTGAAGTCCGAGTCTTCAGTGGAACAACTCTCTAAGCCGGCACGATCACCATGGTAAATGATGCTGAACTCTATAACCTGGTCGGATAACTAATCTTTTTATGATTGAACGATTCAGAATCTCAGGTGAGGGAAAAGGAACGTATACACAATACTAGATGCACACCGAACAAAACCGATTACAGCAGTAAGTCCCTGGTCTGCGTTGCGTTTGCCATGGGAACCTCAGTTTGGTGATGCAGGAATCATTTTATTACCCCCCAGTTTCTTTGTCACTATTAACCCTTAGAAAGTAAGACAGCAGATCATCTAGGACTGGAAATGATTCCTGAGTATATATGATTAATAAAAATTTCAGAATCAATGTTTTAAATACAGTCTAATTTAATGTACATTGTGATGTTAAGAAATAAACAGCCAGAAATTAAAGGCATCATTAAGTCCCACAGTAATTTCCCGCCAGCGAATCTCTCCTGCCTTATTAACAGCCAACGGTGTCGCTTTTTGCCGTGACATATTTTTAATGTTTCTCCAGTTTCTCTTGTTATAATGACTTGTGATAATTGACGTGTCGTCTGCGTGATCAGAAACGTTCACATACTTGGACAAATTGGCCCAATACGACTCGGACTCCCCTCAGTCAGACAGCTGGTTAGCTCACTCACAGTTAAAAGCAAGACAACTCTGTCTGTACCTTCGTGCAGGATCAATCAAAAAATTATAGCTGCTGCGTCAGCAACTGGTCGGGCCGGGCATTTAGGCAAAATTAGGCAATTCCTGAGCAACAAGCCGAGTGTAGGAAGATCTAGAAAAAATGTGGCATTCTAATGTGCATTTTCTACTCAGTTGAGGCTTGAACTCACCAATTGCTGGCACAAGAGACTCTGCTATTGACTGATAGCTAAGACAAATAAACAGGAAAAGAGACAAGGGGATACAGGGAAACCGTGTTTGATAAAGAAGTATTGTCTCTTCCCAAAACCCCTAGAATCATAATTAATTTTTAACCTTAGTAGTCTCTATCCACATAGCATGATACCTGAACATAAGGCTTATTCACATTCAAAGTCCATCCAGCCTTAGATAGGCTGCAAATCTCCAGCCTTCTGACACTGAGTCCGTCTTTTATCTCACTGAGCTAATTGCAAGTGAACAGTTCCCCCAAAAAAAAAAATTTTTTTTTGGTGGCTCACAAATTGAACTAAGCCAAGCTCATGGGGGGTGCCAGCAGCAGCCATCCACAGCCATGGAAAAGCACATTTCAAAGTGAAAGATTCAAGCTGTAGCACATATGGTTGATTTGTTGTGAATTTTCAATCGTTTCTTGCAATTTAGAGGCTTGCTGTAGCGCCACCATCCCCCCCCCCAGTGACTACTGCCTGTTTTTGCAGCTGAGGCAATCTGAACATGGACTGGACCTTTTGTTGCAAAGTTTGGTCATTTTTTCGCGCATGGGAAGATAGGACTTTTCCTCGGAAGAAGCAAAGAAAGGAAAGAAAGAAAGAAAAGAAAGAAAGAAAGAAAGAAGAACATGCGGATTACAATAGGGTCCTGGCACTTAGCTGCCCGGCCCCTAACAAGAAATATGGCTCAATGTCAGTTTTTTCCCCACACATTATTTATTTATTCATTCATTATGGTGACCCACCACAACATTGATTTCTATATTTTAAAGCAGTGCCAGGTCTTGAAGGGAACCCACTGAACTGAGATTTTAAAACCGATCAACTCTTGTGATGTTTTGCAGGTGCTGGGGTATCCCCTCTACACACAACCCTCTCTGTGCCTCTGACTCTCACACTATGGGTGACATAAAATTTTTAACTGAGAGTTGTTTTTTTTTTTTTGGGGGGGGGGGGGGGGGGGGGCGACTAATTGATGAATATTTTTACTAATCGATGACTAATCAACTAATCAGAATGCAGCCCCTTTTTGTCGAGCCAGCTCAAACACAACAAAGCCTGACTGGTTGGATCTTTCCTGCTCGTGCAGCCTCTGTTTGATTTGTTGGCCAGATCTCTGCAGCACCACAGTATTTTATTATACATGTTTTCACACACATTTACCTTGATCAGAAAAAAAATTCTCAAGCTTCTTTATATTTTGCATCTGACCAATTTCTAATAATATTACGATTAATTGATGCAGCCCTAAGCAGCACAGAATATCTCGACTGAAACACAGACTTTAAAGTTGACTGAACTATAGTATAGAAGCATACTAATAACAACAGCTTTTTAATTCACCTCTTCATATCCAGTAGCAGTCAGAGTCACATCCTGAGATCTCTGCGCGGCTCTTAATTGTGTAGATTTTTTGGAGCCGCCTGTTGAACAAGAGTGGCAGCGGATTCTTACGGTACCACCTACATGTTTTTGCAGGCCGTTTGCATCAGGTCCATCCTGGTCCTTGACACTCCTTTGTTGATTGGCGTTGAGGACCCAAATATTTCAGTTCCGCGCCGTTTCCTTTCTCCTTTCGCTCCCCCACTGTCCTCTGACCTCGTCACACATTTCTCTACATGAACAGAAAAGGAGTTTTTAACAGCTCCAGAAACTCATCCATAATAACCTTAGCCTCTCCACGGAGTTCAGGATCACTTGTACACATCAGGAACACATCTAAAAAGTAGTTATGAATAAGTTTTTCTAATTAGGGATGTTATTGACCATGTAATCTAGTAATCACAGCTGTAAAATGATTTTAGTGATTAACATAAATATTTAGCCCTCCAAAATCTATATCCTAGCTGCACTGTTAATACAGACATGACAAAGACCTTGGACCTGCTGTAACAGGCCAATCTAGAATCGAGTAATTAAGCAATAACCAAGTCATCAATGAGTTTTTGTAACTTACGATCACTCCACATTTTCCACAAACTCCAAAGACAGTGGATGAAAACAACGAGGACAGTCGGCAGCGATAATGACAGGCGTCCAGTTTTCACCATCTGAAAAAAACACCATCAGAGGAAACAAGTTGAGAACCGAAACTCTAATGTGATACAGTATCTTCTACCATAATGAGGTTATTTATCATACTAATCATATTTTAGTTTCACAGCTCACGTAGCCCCTCATGACACCCAACCTCACACAGATGGTTTTCCTGGTTCCTGGTTTTCAGAGTTCAGTCCTAACGACTCTCTGCGTCCACACCCGACACAAAATGTTTGTGGTGGAGTGTTTGGATATATTTTTTGTAGGACAGGACGTCTCTGCAGCTCTACAGTATGCACAGTATGCATACATATGCCATATTGAATAATCCTTTCAGTTAGTTAGCCCTATTTTTCATGATGAACTGCTATAACACATGACAATAAGACACAAGCACACACTCGTTTGACTAAACCTCGATTTTGGGTGTCCATCCTGCTGAAGCCTTATGGGAAGGTTTAATGTACTTGAGCATATGGAACAAATCACAAATTAATGTGCACAGTCATGTTCCCTTTTGATTTTTCATGGGGATTTCTTTCTATGTAATTCCAAGAAAGAAAAACAAAAAAAGGAAAGGAAGTGGCTCGTCTCACTAACTCAGTCCCATTACACCACAGGAAGTGGAGTCTGAGGTCTGCGCAATCGATCACCTCTTCAGCCGCAGTTAGATGATAAGACTGATCAGAGCTGAGAGAGCATGAGACTATTACAAAGTGTTTTAATTAAATCAGCTGCTGACGATCTGTAATAAAGCTGTTATAACAGTCATGTGACAGCAGGATGTTGTTGGTAATATAGGGTTTTACTGTGTGTTTATGACACAAAATGGTAACAGAATGATGAGTTAAATAAGAATGTAAGATCGTCTGTGAGGTGGTTCTGGTGTTTTGTCAGGACACTCGAGCTCTGATAATGTAGATGTGGGACATGAGCACACGACGACCAGCCAAGGTGTTGTTAAAGATGAAAAGAGAACCGTTATTTTAAGACGATCAAAACAGCTCTGTTGTAGGATGATATCGGGATATAAAAGCACAATAAAATAACTTCTTTTTCTCTCCTCCCTCATGAATTCAGAAACCGAGATTATATTTGAGAGAAAGCAGAAATCTCAGATAACCGATATCTCAAAACTCTGCAACTCAAACCAAAAACACAGACGAACTAGATGGATAAATCACATCACAGTAAGAGGAAGAATATCATTTTTTAATTTGGGGTGAAATGTCCCTATAAACTGCATATTTACCCAAATTTCTGACAAACATCTTAATGTACTCAAAGATAAATTATCCAACATTCCTGAATTTCAGGTTCTGGGGAACAACATGAAATAACTTACCAGCTTGTGAGACTCATCCAGTGAGCGAAGTTGTGCAGGAAACGTTTTCATTTTGTCCCGTTCTGTGGTCCTTGCGGTTTTACTGTTTAAAAAAAACAAAAAGAAGAGACAAAAATGTCCTCAAAAAAAGAGAAAATATTCTCTCTAGTAGTCAGAAGACAAAGAGTCCTGGTTGTGTTAATTTACACTCCTGTGGTCAGAGAGGTATAAATGTATCTGCTACATAAAACACATTCTTTAAACAAGAGAAAAACTAGGAATGTGATTTTTTTCTTTTATTCAAAAATTACATGATTTGCATTTAAATAAATTTCTTTTAGAAAAGCAAAAATATCCAGTTTAGAGCTGCAACGATTATAGAAAATTCGGTAATAAAATTTAATTTGATAATCAAGGAATCAGTTTTGGAAATTCTATAAAGAAAAAAAAAGTCAAACAATTATCTGATTCCAGCGTACTTTAATGTGAAAATGTCCTGGTTTCCCAAACAGGAAAGACTTGAAAAATAGTCAACGTTCCACGCAAAAGGGTCTAAACATTACATTCTCGTTAGCTAACTATCAGCTAAAAACGTTAAAATTACATTGTTTGCGCAGCTAATGTTAGCTAAAAGGGTAACAAAAGTTACACCTGATTGCCAGCTAGAAGAAAACATCCTATTATTCACCCTATGGTAGAAATTCACCAACTATTAACACACATGTAGACTTGTATACACACATACTACTGTGGGAGAGGCGGCAGAGTGAGGGGATGCTGCTCAGAAACAGACGTTCCCCCCCCCAGCCAGTTAAGGGTCGGTGAGCCTTGCTCAAGGGCACTCGACGATGCCCAGGAGGGAGAACCGGCACTTCTCCAGCTACTGATCCATACCTGGACTTTTCGTCCGAGCTGGACTTGAACTAACCACCCTCCGGTCCCCAACAAAGTCTTTATGGACCGAGCTACTGCTTGCAAACATTAGCTAAACAGTTTTACCATAAACATTTAGCTATGATGTTAGTTAGCCTGGTTAGCCTTCTGCCAAGAGGAGCATAGACGCTCCAACTTCTCCATTCAAACTTATTTTTGGCCAAAATTAATAAGGAAACATGATCATTTTACTCAACCCATGTCATAAAGCCAGCTTTTAGTTTTCAAGATAAAGAAAAATACTTGAATTAAATTAAAAACATAAAATAAATGTGGCATGAGGTTTTTAATCTAAAATAATGAATGAATGTTAGGTCCTCAAAAACCAGATACAGACATAAATCTAATTTTTTTCAATTTACAAGATTGTGACAGGATTAATTAATCAAGAAATTAATCAACCAGCATAATTGACAATGAAAATTATAGGTAGTTGCAGCCATAATCCAGCTGGTAATCTTAAATTCATCAGTATCTCCACTAGAGAGTTTAACCAACATCGCACATCTTCTGCTACTTCTAAACATATATTTTATCTTTAGCACAAGAAAATCTTTCAGGAGGATTTAAATACAACCATCAGATCAAACCTGCAGTAATGAAGGACTGAAATCAGGGTCTGAGTTAAAAAAACTTGATTGGATAAATCTTTTTATTACCAGCGACAAAACTGTGTTACATTCAGAGTGCTTACCCACAGTGCGGAGATACACTTCACAGCTGGTCATCAGTTTTTGAGAACAAAACATCTGTAAGGTCCAGTGGTCAGACAGCTGTACTGACACAAGCTCAGAGTGCAGGTTTCCTCTGGTGAAGCCGTCTGGTTAACACTGTCCTGTCCTCTGCGTATTGATCCATCTAGTGCGATCAGATTTCCCTCTTATGGCGATAGGAGTAGTACCACCATGTTGTCTAGGTCAACTCGTTTCCAGTCCCACAGCATTATTCACCACTTGTCTGGAGGATCCAGATAACCACTGGAAAGAACAGTCTCACCCTCCACTGCCTCGACTGACGGAAAATCGGGCAAACGGCACGAGACCTCCTGGGGAAACAAATATTACAGATACACCTCTGAGGACAGCGTCCTTCACAAACATATTAAACACACAGGTTGATACAGACGAAGTCCCCTCTACACTGCAACTGAGATCAAAACATGTCCAAATTAATCTTTCTGGTAACACTTTGAGCATTACAGTTCACAAGATTAGAGGTTTTGTTAGGTCTACCAAACTGACAATTGTACAAAACTGGCAGTGAAACATGAGATCACTGACTGAATAAATTTGAATATCTTTGAGTTGTGGACAAAACAAGTACTTTATTATGTTGTGCCATAAAGCCTCTTTTGAACTGAACTGTATGTGGCAGCTGCAGGAGCGCTCCTTTCAGTCTGGATCATGAGATGGAAATGATCGCCTTCCTTTATAATATGGCTAATATTATCGTTTGCTGGTCATTTTGTAGAATATCCCGCGTGATGTCCAGTACTCCTCGGCGTGGCTGTGATAGTCAGACGCTGCAAACACATGGGGAGAGCCTGGGTGACTTTCCTGAGTCATAACCAACGCAGTGTGACTCTTATTCCTCATTCGCCTCTGTCAGGTTTAGTGAGAGGCCAGAATCACCAAAACGTACCCTGGTATGTGAACTTGATTCGTAGTACAGCCCGTTACCGGAATACCGTCCCCTCTTCCACGGCTTAATAACAAATGTTTCTTCGTGTCATTTCAGCGCAGTGGTAACCAGGAGCGAGCGGTATATCCAACGTCAGGAAGGGAATCCCAGACACACCAAAGCTCTCCGCGAGGAGTGCTCGTTTCTAACCCAAACAACATCTTTTTTTCTCACCTCAATCATGCGGTATATCTGCTCCTAATCCTAACCATGTTTAACCTGCGCTGTCACATTGTAAAACTAACACGTGAACTCAGCGCACAAATGAATAAACTACTTGTGGAAATCTCTCGCGAGAGTTTCGCAAAGGGGTACCCTTCCACGCACCAGGAGGATGAGGTTTGAAAGTCCACAGAGTGGGACATCAGTGTACCGTGCTCTACCCTTTTACCTTTACTTTTATAAATACGTTACTATTTGACAACAAGGTTCCAGGAATGTGGAAAGAACCCGTGCAGTTTCATCCGCCGTCATCAAACTTAAACCCAAACACACAACTCTAAACTTCACCCGCGCTCATCTAACAGTAACGTTATGTAGTTAATCGCGTTTTTGTAGACTTACCGGCTTGAGAAGATGGTTGCAGCAACGTTAACACTACACAGAGACGTTAACACTATCAGTGAAGCCTTCCATTAACATCGTGCAGGGCAGGTAACTGAGATACCGGCCATTCCGACAGCGATGTTGTTTATGGCGGAGGAAGCGTGCAGCCGGTGCGTGCACAATCAGGCTGCATGGTACGAAAACCTAAACAGCTATATGCCACCCCCCCGTAAAGGAGGAGTCATTAGGGGAAAGCGCGCCCATCACTGTCATCCGACCCACATTTGCATAAAACCTAAAAACAATGATTATGAACAAACCACCAAACACACCTTTATCTGGCTGCTTTCATGTCTGATTTCCAGACTGTAGAGGCTCGTTAGGTTTCAAGCAGCTCCACACCGAGCACAAGTTAGAAATACCAATTATTCCTATTGATCCCTCCTCAGTGATCAGTTTCTAATGATGAAACCAGAAGACTGAAGTGAGCAGTTAATGTCCCCAGAGACACCTTTCACACAATTATAACTCATGCACACAACATAACAAATAGGGAAATACAGTGGCAATGCAACACAGTTTTTACTAAAAATGAAACTGATCTACTAAGTGTATTAAATAGTGTATTGAGGACTTTATCCCAGACTTTGTTATGATACCAACATGCATGATGTACGTGTGATGAAAACTTCTGTTTCATGACCGCCTCCAAAATCAAATGAATTAGTCTTTGTGAGATAAGGATAAAACGACACACACAAACACTTCACCTATATGATCTGAACGGTTTGGTGAGCATTACAAACTGTTTGTACGTGTTTAAATCACGTCAGAGACTTTCACACATTTGTCCCTAACGAAAGTAAATAAAGGATTTTTTTTACCTGGTTTTCTGGAATTTCCGAAGAAAAAAACTCACATCTTCACTCACTGTGCTTCTCCCCCCCTGCACTGCAGCTGCACGGGTCGCTGTTCCGCGCAGTCTCCGCCACTTTAAGTGAATTTCGCGCCCATCCGGACTTTAGGGAACTCTCATTGGCTGACGAGTGTCCTATGGCTTGACAAGTGTTGAAATCGCCTAAATGGCTTTGTTATTTTTCGCCTTTGAAGTCACAGCCTCGCTACATTGTTTTTCATATTGATAGTTTTTCTAATATAGTCCGATGATGAGATCGACTGTAATAACTGTGATACATCTACAACACGTTGTTTGTACTGTAAACATGTACCCGCGCAGGTAGTTTACACAACCACTGAAGGCTGCTCCATATCACTACATTGAGATGGGTTTAGCACAGGTACTGAATGGGAATCTGGACATTTGATTGAAGTCACTAATTTTGATTTTTAAGTGCATCTTTATATTTATTTTGTAAGTGTCGACCTGTTACACCTGAATTACACCTGAGAGTTTCCCAACAGGCATGTAGAGATGTGAATGTATAAATGTATAAATTATGGTATACTGTGACCTTTTCTGTGCATTTTTTGGCACAATAAATTCCTCTGCTATTTCTTCAACCAGGTATTTATTTTTATAGGTAGTGAACGGCAATACTAAGTGAGTTTATTATTGTGTTATAGTATAACTATAACAGTGGCTGATGTAGACCTGGATTTATTCCAATGTTAAATGCAGTCAGTCCACTGACAGTAACATAACCATTTGATTCACTTGAACTCTGAACTTATGAGGATCCAGACGGTCATGTTAAAATAACTGTAAAGTTAACTGGCACAGCTAGTGGTGGAGTTCTGAAGGAGTCCCTTCTCAGAAAAAAAATGTTTTTTTCTTGTAGACAGAAAAATGATGGTCCCTTTGTTTTTTTAGATCATCTTTTAAAATCTGTTCACACCTTCTCTATGATTGGCTGGTAACCTAAATCACCTGAGCCAATATGTTAAAGGAATAGTTTTTAACCAAAAAATGAAAATCCAGTCATTATCCATTCAGATTCACACAATTGAAGGTCAGGATTAAGTTTTTTAGTCACAAAACACTGCTGGAGTCTCACAGGAAAACAGTGTTTGCGAAGCTCCCCAAACATTTGGAAGTGAACGGTGACCATTTTCAAACGTTGAAACAAACACAACAGGAAAGAAAAACATAAATTGTCTCCATACTGCCAACTTGTGAATGCCGTTTCCTGTTAAACTCCAGCAATGTTTGGTGGACTAAAAAAATAAACCCAACCTTCAATCTACGTGAGGATGAATAGATTGACGACTAAAATTTCATTTTTGGGTGACTAACCCTTACAGGTGGCTGACAGGGTGACTGGTGACCCACAGACCTCCTTGGCAGATGTTTTGACCAGCAGGAGTCTGGGTCAATATCAGACTACAAATCCCACCCTCCTCATGATGAGTTGTATGGACTCTTCCCTCCAGACTGTAGATTTAATTTATCCTCAGTTCAGGTGAGTAGGACAAAAACTCCTCTGTCCCTTGAGTGCAATAAACCTGCTAAATTTGCACAAGTAATTTGGACATTTTACTGAGTATTGTTGGTTTATTGTATTCCCTGTATATTAAACATGTACATGAAGGAGTCATTTCTGTTTTTCTTGTCTGTCTGTACTTTGGTATTTGGACAATGTTTTTTATTCGTGCTGGTTGTTTTTTCTGGCAATTCTCGCTCAGAATAATAGATTATTCTTACATTCAACAGAATCAGACTTTATTTCACAGTAATGTGTAACACATACAAGTAATTACAAAAATCTGACATTGAATTGTTTCTCATTTTACACAGACCTTATATATATATATAAATATGTATGTGTATATATATATACATATATATATATATATGTGTGTGTGGGTGTATATAAATATATTTTTACATAATATATTAACTTGGATAAATTATTGGGTGTTCTTGTTAGCTATAAGAAAAGTGCTAGTACACTGCTGACAGTATGAAAGGTAACACACAAATAACAGTCTGACAAAAGCATCCAAGCAAATAAATACACCCAGTTCACACCAACACAAAGACGACAGAAGTATCTTCATTGTGAGATAGAATATCATCTGAGGCCGTTTTTCTGCAGCTCTGTGCTGTCTTCATCCTCCTCTGTGTGTTCTGATTCTGATTCTCAGTTGAGTCAATCACAGAGTTTAGTTGTTGTTTGGGCCTTCATCACTTCTTGTTTCCTCTTCTTACAAGAACCTGTGAGAACGTGGGAACCAGTTTGCGTGACACTAAAATTACACAACTTGAGAAACTTTGTGAGCAAACTCTAAGAATGTAACATCTCTGACATAATCACAGCAACATGAATATGCGTTTTCTTATATCAATAACTGACACAGTTTTTTGTGCAGAAACGATCGACTGTACATGTTTAATATTTTCTCAGATTTTTATTGACCTTAACAGCACGCTCTTTTTATTCCTTTATTTTCTCTCACTGTTTTTTTTAGTGCAAAAAAGTATCAGTTAAATTCCTTTAATGTTTAAAACCTACTGGTAATGTAGATAATTCTGATTATTTCACCATGTATGGACCCTTTATTTATAGAAAAAATAACTTCATGAAAAATGTTCAAAACAATTAACGTACATAACCACTGTACAAACTCTTTGCATGCTTAAAGAGCAATCTGTAATATATTATAACTGCAAATAAATCACAATGAGATAGTAGTTGCCTACTGTGACTCTACAGCGGCGGTAGTTCCCTCCTTCTTGAAATTTCTTTCTGGTCCGATTTTATCGTTTGTATGTTTCAACGTTAATTAAGAGATCACAAATTAATGCTGAATCAATAGTATGACACGACCTCGTGAACTGAAGTTTTCTGTTTGCATACAGTCCACGAGTCCTGTGTCGTAATTACGCGTCTCACGAGTTCCATTTGAAATGAACTTGTCTTCAGTGATAACAGATTTAACTGACATCAACAGAATAATTCAGTAATAACAGCTGATCTAGCGTACAGTTGGAGACTCGTCCTCGCTTGTCAGTGTAAAATTTAACGTCTGAGGCTCGTCTTGCGCTCGTGTAGGTTTAGTGTCCTCCAACCTGTCTGAGACTTCGAGTTTCAGGAGGAACAACACACTCAACTACAGATTGTAGATTTTAGAACACTGAATCTTACATATTGTTTCCATGTAATTTGATCCTGAATAAAAAAATGTAGAGAAGTCTGTGACTTACGCGGATCTTTCCATTTCACCAGGATAAAAATAACACCTCACACAACGGCAGCAACAGCAAAATGCCACCAACAGCACCGACCAACAAACTTTGGACTGACACCTCCATCTCTGCGCATCTGCAAGAATATCAGACAGAGTCGAGATGGAGAAAAGACGATGTGCTCATTTTTAACAACATAATGAGGTTAGTTTAATTCTCAGGATTTAGACGAAAAAAAACATTTTCACACAACTCCACAGTCGGATTATCTTGTACAACTTTTAGAAAACAGAGTCTCAAAATCACCACAAAAACTGTAATAGGAGGCAGAAAATAGTTTTGTAGGAAAGTCTGTTTTTCTGTTCTGTTATCACACCACACGTAGGAACTGAGTTGTTTTTTTGAGTTTTTTTCTGAGTTGGTTTTATCAGTGCACTTTAAGGTAGTTAATGATTGTCGTAATGAGTCAACCATCAGTTAGAGTAATTTGGATGACCTGATGTTTAATCAAATATTAAACCTGGTTTCTATTAGTAACGACATCATCCTCTGAGTGCCTCCTGTTTTCTAATCCACAAATGAGACAAGATGATCATTTCTAGTTGGTTCAGAACATGTGGACAAATTTCTTTCTAATATAACCTACTTACCTGTTTTTTATATTACTGAGGGCTCGTACTTTTAATACTTTTATGAGTGATTTTGCTTAAAGTGGTGATTATTTGAAATTTTATAATGAATCAAACACAAACTGCAGCACCATGTTAACTGTAAATCAACACTGCAGTTGTGCTGATTTAACCAAAAGGGGGGGGGGGGGGGGAAAAAGAGGGACCAGGTTGACCACAGAACAGTTCATCTGGACAGGAACTGAGTGACACGAGACCACCGCAGCACAGCTGCACCGTCGGGAGAGAAGTTCTGCTGCACCCCACTGATTTTATAACAACTTTACTCACACTTTAACTTTCTCTGACTGTGTGAAAATCTGATGTTTTCACTTCACAGATGAAGCAAGGTGGTAAAAACGTGAGTTTTTACTGGTAAAACACACTGAAAGTAGGCTGATATGGTGACTTCAGTGTGGCACACTGCATTGTGAAAAAACGGCTAACTAGTCATATTGGACACACAAAATCGATATTGACTAAAACTAATATCATGAAAAGTCCTAATGACGGGAAACAAAGACACTTTCGCCAGAGAAATACTCACAACATTTCCTCGATCGTCAGGGCGAGTCACTGGTTTCACTGGAGGTCCAGATGTGCTGAAATCTCTCTCTTTTGTCCTGCTTCTGTTGGTCTTATTTCACAACTGTTTCAAAAGAAGAAACAAAACTGCTGAATCAGTTTTAAAATGATACATACAAACAAAAGGATCAAAGAGACAAAATTGAGCCTACAGCATTAATCTGAAACATGTCTCACCAACATAACGTTTAATATACCACCGGCCTTCAGTTTTGTGATGTAACATCTGTATGGTCCACCGTCAGACAGCTGTGCTGAGAAGATCAGCGAGGGTCACGACTCCTCTGCGTTCAGGTCTTCATGGTTGAGAACTCGTCTGCCTTATACTGATTTTCAGGCTGTGCAGAAGTGTTAAGGGGGGGGAGGGGGGGGTGGGGGGGGGGGGGGGGGGGGGGGGGGGGGGGGGGGGGGGGGGGTCCAGTTGATGTCGATAGGCGTAGGACGACCTGTTGAATCTCTCCAATCAACTGTAAAGGTTTTGACAATTCGATTTATGGATCCAACTACATTTGTAGAAAGATGAACGTTCACCTTCTACTACCTCGATTGTTGGTTGGGGCAGATGAAGAGATACTCTCCTGAGAAACACAGATTTACACACTAGACCTCTGAAAGAGACACAAAGACAAGACAATGCCTGGGGCGGGGGGGGGGGAGGGGGGGGGGGAAATGCACGATAACTGTTCTTTCCCACCGATCTCCAAAACCGACAACTTCCTGCTTCCCTCATAACCGATGCCGAGACCAGATAACATTGTTTGATATTTATTTATACACCTGAGGTCAAGAAAGGCATCTAGATGAGAGGAGAAAAGATGAAATTTAACATTATAACCTCTGTCTCTGACTTATCAAAATAATGTTAACATCATCACTAGTGCTTGTGACACAACAAAAACAAGAAAAGTTCTATGACTCAAAAAAAACAAAACAATTTATTATTGCTTCACTCGCTGCATCACTCAATAAAGAAAACAGATTTTACAGAACAGAAAACCAGTGCAAAAATAAAGTGCAACACTGTCCATACAAAAATAAAAGATTTACAATGAAACTCTGTACGTTGTTATGGACGAGCGTTGAATGTGTGATGCGAGTACATTATAAAGTTAAGCCCCTCTTGCCATCAGCCTAGGGCAACCACGGATGTTTTATAACAGTACGTCGGACAGATGCCACTTGAAAAACCGCTCGTGGTTTCACAGTGTTTTAATGTTAGATGATAGAATAAAGTTGAATGTAGACTCTGACAGAAAAAGCTTGATACATATAATCACTCGACGGGGTAACGTGACCACATAAAGTACAGACATGGACTTAAACCTGGAGAAGCTGCTGCTGCTGTTAGCACTGCTAACGTTAGCCACACTGTGTGTCAGGCTGGCAGCTGACAGTCAGCTTCAGGTTGTTCACCTGCAGACACTGTCATCCTCTTCGGTCTGAAAAGGTGAAGCATTTAGTGAGTTGTTGTCATGTTTTGTATATTAATGTGTAATGTTTGTATTGCACAGCGCAAAGTAGCGCGCAGTTCAGCTGCATTTATTTGGCGATTGCTGACTGTGATTAACAGCTTCAAAATACGCACAGCAGGCGCCAGCAACACAGGGCAAACAAACTAAACAAACAAAAATGAGCGAAATCAAGGCAATGTTGGCTATTTATAATTGGATGTAGTTATCGGCAAAAAAAAATTTTCATTATCGGACTTATCTGTGTGACGTCATTTTTTTCCAATATCGGCCGATAATTATCCTGCTCTTGTCCCCTCAGACAATATTTGGCTCATAAACCACAACAAGATGAAAAGATCAGATTTTCACTTGCAGACTCACTTACAAACTCCAATAAATCCTTTGGCAACACCTGGATACCCTTTATTGAATATCTCAATAAAGTTATCATCCATCCAGATGACGACAACACCTCCCGGTCATTTGTTTTGGTTGTTCTGTCTGTTTCCCCAGCGCCAGTGTAAGGGAATATGGGTGGGTGGGTGGGTGATGTAGTGTGGCCTCCTGGATTTGTCACCTTTTCACCCAGGAAAAACAACACTTCTGCTTTATCATGATACACAAACATCAAAAATCTAAGATTATATCTAGTCTTGTATCACAATATCAATATATCACTCAGCCACAGCTTCAACTAACAATTACTTTGTGAGATTATTTTCTTGATTACTTGTCAGAATATAATAAAATAATGTCTATCACAGTTTACTAGAGCTCAGAGACATCCTCAAATTATTTTTTGGATTTAAGATTAAAAGTCTAAACTCCAAAAGTTTACCGCCACAGTCACATTTCAGTCAGCTCACCTTTTCAGCTCTTTTACATGAAGTATTAAAATAAGAGCATGTACGCAAAAACTCTTTTTTTAAGAACATACAACCATCAACAAACAAAGTCACAAACAACACAATACCACTGCGTTTAGGATTTAGTACAAACAGTGTATTAAAGAAGAGCAAATCACAAAACAGCACCAGAGAAATCAAACCATCAGTCCCTTCCACAAACTCAAATAATCCATTCCATTATTTGCCCGACCCAAGAAATCCCTGAACAAATAGCTTTCCACAGTTCAGTTCAGTTCAGAGTAAAAAAACAGAAACAATCCGCTTGATTCAAAAAAGGACAAGAGTTCGGCTCAGTATTTTCCACAAAAAGGGCAGAAGGAAGGAAAAAAGGACAAAAAAATGAACTCACGGACCCCCGGAGTCACCTCTCAAGAGTTCAGTCCAGTCAAATCCAGTCCACGTCTTCGTCAAGTCAGTCGAGAAAACTGAAACAGTCCCTGCAGCTTGAGGAGCGTTAGGTGGTAGAAGCTGTTTTTACACGGCCATCCACTGCTGATTTTCTCTTTACTGTCATTTTGTTTTTCTTTGTTTTTATGTCTGATAATAGTGTTTCATGGATGTTGTAAAAACGATTACCATTCAATGTGACTGAATGAAATGTACATTTCCTTGTAAAAAGTTTTACAAAGTACTTAAAAGTTTAAATTAAGCAAACCAGACCTGGGTGAGACTTCACATTAATCACAAGTGGTGATGCAACTCATCAGACGAAACAGTCCCCAAATAATAACAACGAAAAAAAGAAGGTTGAATTAAATTAAATGTATCATTTTGACCAGAATCGAAATGTCAAACTTACCCGCAGCAATCGATTAAAACAATCCGTAAATAGAGCAGCAACAGCATCATTGTTACACACTCATAGACAACTGGTGGTTGTACGCGCCGCACTTGAGCGCACACTCCGCACGCACGTTAAGTTAAAGTTAAAATGAAAACAACACTTCCTAAGTTTACTGCTTCTTAATAAAAGATTTGTCATAATAAAATATACAGGGACTTTTATGTTGAAAAAATTACAGGCAGTGAAAGGCTAAAGTGAATAAGACGTGCCGGGCACACGACACCGACAGACAGACAGCACGGTTAGGGTTGGGGGGTGGGGCTGGAGCATAGACAGTCTTTGGAGTTAATTGCAAGATCGCTACCACCTGACAAATCACACAGTAGGATACTAGTACAGCAGTTTGAACAGCGTTTGGCCTGTTAATGAGGGAAAATACCTGCTCTGAAGAACCTACCTGTTAGACAATTAATTTCATTAATATGGGATATACATGTCGTATCAATTATATGATCGCCTCATGAACAGATTTAACGTTCAACAGATGGATTTGTTTGCAGTTTAGCTTTATAAAATCGTGCTAAAATCACATCTTCTATCATAAAATCCTGTGGTTGGATCATTTACTTTCAGATCATAAACGAACCGCACCGAGAACACCTGTTCGAGCGGACTCGGTTCGGTTCTTTGGTCCACATCAGGACTGGACTGACAGCTTTATCATCAACCGAGACGAACCGCAGAAAAACGCGAGAGCCGTTTAAACCGGACCAGGTGAGGCAGGTGTGAAAAACATCTTTAGTTATCTTTAGTTTTACAAAGTTAAAAAAATAAAAAGATTGAATTCAAATAAATTTATCAATTGATCATAGTCAATATGTCAACTTACCCGCAGCGATCGATAAAACAGCCAGTGAAACTAGCGGAGACAGCATGATAGTTACAGCAGTGAGAGGCAGCGCCGGTACAACTTGTCTTTTGGATTCCTGTAGTTCTCACTTTCGCAGTAACCCCGCTCTCCTGCACCCCACCCCCCTACCCTGTGACGTGTAATTGGGCTGGGCTGGGCTGGGCTTCCTGTGGGAACCCACGATTGGTTAATGTGGGTAAGAATATTAATGTAAGCCAATCAGAGACAGAGGAGGGTGGGCCGTGCGAGGCTGAATATTTTTGACCAACCAACAGTGTCAAAATCGAGAATACAATTCAATAAATATCCAGTTCCACCCAAAACAAAATAAATTCACCAAATAATGGCTGATTTTTACCCTTACAGTGAATTTTTAAGATTAAGATTTGCTTTTGAGAACGATGTGAGCATTTTCTGTAATGATGACATTAGAACAACAGAGCGTCTTTTTATTTCATGTGCTCATAAAACAGTTGTCTTGGAAGCAATTTAGAGTTAAGAAGGAAACCCACAACAATACCTGTTTTAGATCATAATAGTATTTTTCATGTGTCATTAACAGATTAAAAAATTGGACCTGATGATCAATGTTTTACTTAATTTAGTCAAATTTTTTATCCACAAGGCTAAATTTATTAAAACCCACCCATCATCATTGGCCACTATAATGAAACTCAACTTTATGCCAAGTCCCTTAAATTAATAAGTTCCAAATGTGCCAAAGACCTCTACTGACTAACTGGAAATGAATGAATCCTTATTTATGTTTTTTTGGTGGTTATTTAACACTGAACGATGCTTAAGTTGTGGTTAGTTTACATTTTATTACGCTAAATATATTTCATTTTGTATCTTTTGTGCTGTCTGTTCACTTCATCCCAGAGGATGATAAGTCCTTTGATTTTTGTTTAATGTTTGTACATTCCTTGTGTGAACAATAATAATAAAAGTTTCTTCTGGATGACTGGGTTGTCAGCTGTCAACTTTAGGTGACATCACAGTGGGATTTTTTTTTTTTTTCCTTTTAAATCTAAACCTTCAACCAAAACAGAAGGATCAGATCGCTCCTTCTGAAGGACACTGCTAATACTCCACATGTTACTACAGGGGAAGGTTCGTCTCAGATATCCAGAGGAAAACAGTGTGGAGATTATCTTCAACGTACTTGATTACAAACAAATAAATGTCTGTCACTAACTTCTCAACTGATCCTGCACATCAAAAGATTATTTTCAATATCATTGATATTAACTGCTCTTTCTGTGAACGTGATAGTGAAACAACCATACATTTGTTTTGGAGCTGTTCTAATAATTTTTTGGACAGAATTTGTTATGTTCATTGCAACACTTGTGCTCAATTGTGTACAAAGATGTGCTTTTTGTTTTTATATTAGCAGATTCTATCATATTGTTAATTTATCTCAGCAAAATTGCATTAATTTTGTTACAGAAAAACTTTAATATATTTTCTTCGTGAATGAACTGTAATAATACATACAGACTGTTCAGCTCTCTACAAATCCCATCGCTTTAAATGACGCAGAGACGAAATAGGTGCTGTGCCATGGTACTCATCCCCAATATGAAGCATATCTCCTTCCACAGGAGCGCACCTGCACTCAGTAAAGGTGGACGTTACGCTGAATGAAATAATGAAATATAGCAATATATGGATTGTATAATTTATCGTGTGAGTACTCTTGTTTCGTTAAGGAGGCTTTAAAAAGCTTTATATGGCTCATATATTAACATAAATGTTTTTATTCTTCTGTACTTGTTGTCAAAGTTTATTGCACAAATGCAATAAATTTTCATTTCATCTAGGCCACGTCTACGGGACTCGAAATGTATATTAGACTGCATGCAACACTGCAAACAATATTACATTCCTGCTTACATCGCAAATGATGACTTTCCTTTAGATGTGGATGAATTTACCCTCCTAAAAGGCTAAATAATAATCACAATAATAACCATGGTAATAATATAGGTCCTCTTGTTTTTAGGACTTGTTTATAGCACAACGTGATTAAGGTATACCAGGCTGGACATATACCATATACCAGGCTGCAGTCTGTCAAAATATGTGTCCCCTGTCTATAAAGCCTGGTCTTTCTTTACCATACCATCAAGTGTTTTATTTTACAAATACTTTGGATCATGTCTAATAACACTGGAGAATATAGAAAAATTTCCTCTTTCCTGTCAAGAGTCACAGGGGGATACACATTCTGTCAGGCTGTATTTTCAGCCTGCCAAAATATGTATCCCCTGTCTATAAAGCCCAGTCTTTACCATACCATCAAGTGTTTTATGTTACAAATACTTCAGATCATGTCCAACAATCCTGGTGAATGTCAAAAAGTTTCTTCTTTCCTATGAAGGGTTAGGGGGTTATAGGGAGTTATAGGGCTTTAGTCAGGGGATACATATTTTGGCAGGATGAAAATACAGCCTGAAAGAATGTCCTCTGACTCTTGATAAGGAAGAAGAAATTTCTTTATAATCACCAGGATTATTAGACATGATTTGAATTATTTGCAAAATAAAACACTTGATGGTATGATAAAGACTGGGCTTTATAGACAGGGGATACGTATTTTGACAGACTGCATTTGTCCAGCCTGGTATACATAGCCTACCTTAAATGCTTTGTGTCAAGAAAAGTGCTATATAAATAACAACAGGGTACTGTACTTAATAATATTGTTAAATAATAACGAAAAAAAAAAACACGTTTCGTTTACGAGGAAAAACATGATTGTTTCGATGAGCTGACAGGCTCCATTTGGCTCTTAATTTTGACAACAAACACCACATGTTGTATAAAATACTAATTATCTGTGTAATCGCAATATTTAACGCTTGATATATTAGTCTTATGTTGTGCGATGAAGTTTTAATCTGTCAACAAGCAGATATTTTGTGTCTGATAATATTAAAGGCTATATATGTGACTTATCAAACGAACAGTTACAAAGTGTTTTACAAGGCAGATAAAAGAACAGATGTTCCATGTATCGGAAGGGGGATCACTTTTATTTTAACTTCAATTAGCGATCGAAAATACACTTTGTCTCTTCTGCTATGACCGTGGTCTGCAGACTACAGGTAACCTACAGGTGATCTAACAGGATGTCAGTGTCTCTTCCTGTATGTTCTCTTAAGTCTGCTGGAAACTGTCCGACTTGACTGCTGCTTTTTGTCTCCGCCTCCTGCTGCGGCCGCCTGATCTCGTCTACTCGCCAGGTGAGGTGCAGTTCATCTCTAACGCACCTAATAGCTTGTTTGCAATCACGTGATGCTGGTGACGCGCGAAATTCAGATGGAGGGCAGGAAGTAAACAGCAGCTATGGATGGGATGGAGGACTGTACAGAAGAGATGGAGGAAAGTCTGTATTGTGCTAGTTTAGACATTATTACAACAGGAAGATATGAAACAGAAAATAAGTAGATATTAGCAACTACCTTGTTCTCTCTTTCTACACAAAACAACAGGTGAAAGCATACAAAAGTATGGAGGCATACAACTTTTTTGTTGGGTCCACGACCTCGGTACCAAAGTGCTCCACAATGACTCGTGTTTTTCCTTTTACTGTTTTATGGGTTAACACAGCAGTTTGCAACAAACATTCAACGCCGCCACCCCGGTACCTCTCGGCATTAACTTTAGAGTTGCTTATGTTATTAGCTGATCCTCTCTTACTTTCATCCTCTCCTCTCCTTGACGCGATGTCTCTGTAACCGAGATTAAGTGTAGGAGGCCAGTCTGCCGAGTCAACGTCCTTTAAAGCACTAGGACAGCCTAAAGAGAGCAACAAATCTCTAATTAGATGTTTGCGCCCCACAAAACGTGTATTGTTGTCAGTTACAGGACTACAAACTAAGAAAACAAAGAAGAAACAGCAACGTCACTATTACAAACTAAGGAAACTGCTAACTATAAGCTAACGCATCGGGATTTATGAGAAAAAGACATATCTCCAATAATATTCGTCTTGTTTTAGACTTAATCGATTACTCCTCTCTGTGTTCTGACGACAGTTTTATCTTCTTTTTGGACTTCTATAAGGCATTCGACACCGTAGAACATAATTTTATTTTTCAAACAATTGAACATTTTGGATTTGGTGATTTCTTCTGTAAAGCTGTCAAAACTATGTACTCAAAAGGTAACAGCTCCATCAGACTAAAAAATGGGACTTCCCCGAGATATGATTTACAGCGGGGCCACTCATATAAAAAATAGCTCATTGAAAGGTATATTTATTACAGATAGAGAAATTATAATAAGTCAGCTGGCTGACGATACCACGCTTTTCTTAAAAAATGCCACAGAAGTTCCCATTGCTATCCATACAATAGATTTATTCTCTGCAGCTTCTGGACTTTGTTTAAACCTGAAGAAATGTGAGCTGTTTCCTCTCAAAGACTGTGGTGACTCCACGATCTATAATATACCTATTAAAAACAAACTCACTTACCTTGGAATTACTATTGTTAAAAATCAGACAGATAGATGCTTTGAAAATTTTAACATGATTATAGACAAGACAAGGAAAAAACTGAACCAATGGCTTCAAAGAGATCTATCTTTGAAAGGTAGAGTTTTACTAACAAAGGCAGAAGGGTTGTCCCGTCTTACTTATGCCGCTACTCCCCTGGCTGTTGAAAAACAGATCTGCAATGCCATTGATAAGTTATTATTTAATTTTATATGGAAGAACAAGACGCATTATGTGAAAAAATTAGGGCTGGGCAACGATTAAAATCTTTAATCGCAATTAATTGCATAATTTGCGTGATTAATCACGATTAATCGCATTGTATACGCAAACTCCAAGAATGAATTCAAAAGTAGTGTAAAGAGCACTTCTATTTCAATGTTCTGCTGCCATATGAACGAAAGTGCCATAACATTTGTTGTGCAAACACTTTTAACATCAGCACTTATCAGTAACACATATTTAGTGTAAATCTCAACTTAAAAAATGTTAAAAAAAAAAAATAAATAAATAAAAAATAATAATAAATAAGATAAATAATAATAGTAATAATAATAAATTAAAGATTATTGCCACTGACAGGACATTCTCTTTATGAAAAATAAAAAAAAATCTACCAACAAAATCCTGAGCCACAATCAGGACAAACAGGCAATTTCTGAGGTAACAGCAGAAACTTTTAACAGGGAGCAGCATTACCAGTCTATGGCCATTTAAAAGCTCCGTGACTTTACCCTTCTCTATGTCTGCTTTGGTTTTTCCGCGTTTTCCTTTTTCCTTTCCCGGTTCTGCAACAGCCAGCGCTATTCTCCTTCTTCTTCTTCTGTTTGAAACGGCGGCTGGGCTGGCAGCCAGCTCATTGGCGCATTATCGCCACCTACTGTTCCGGAGAGTGAGTCAAACCCCTACACCGCAGCAGCCAGCAACAGACTTTCACAAAATAAAAGCATGTGAGCAACATGCTTTAATGCGCGATAAAGTAAATATCGGCGTTAATAGTCTAATGAATTAACGTGAAAATAACGCGTTAACTTGCCCAGCCCTAGAAAAAATCTGTTGTTATGAACACCTATGACTCTGGTGGTTTAAATTTTCTTGACTTTACCACCCTCAACAATACCTTTAAAATTAACTGGATAAAGCAGTTTCTACATAATTCTACATCCACTTGGAACTTTATACCCAAGTATATTTTTTCTACCATTGGAGGCTTGAATATGTGCTATTATGTAATTATAAAATAGAAAAACTTCCCCTAACTCTATCAAACTTTCACAGGCAAATGCTGTTGGCATGGTCCTTAATCTATAAACACAACTTCTCTCCACATAGATGCTTTATTTGGAATATTCAACATATCAAATATAAAAACAAATCTTTATTTCTTGACTCCTGGTTTAATAATAACATAGTTTTAGTTACCCAGCTACTCAATGATAATGGAAATCTGCTAAATTACACAGAATTCCTTCAAACATATGGTATCCCTGTTACCCCCAAAGACTTTGCAATTGTAATGGATGCCATTCCTTCTGGTATCCTAACTCTTTTAAGAGGTGTTGGAAAACCAGTTTGTCCTCCCTTAGACCCCACATTAACACCAGTGGGGCATATGTGTTTCTCTATCAAAACTAAGAAAAAAAATTGTCTTATTAGATCACTGTTTCAAACTGATATTACCACTACCCCATATGTTGTTCGGTACTGGTCTAATATTGTTAATGGGTTGAACTGGGTCCATATATGGAATCTTCCATACAAATACTTGATTACAAACAAAGTTAGAGAAGTGTCTTACAAATTAATCCATAAGTACTATCCTGCCAAACACTATTTGTTGAGATTTGGGAGGGATGTGTGTGTAAACTGTTCTTTGTGTGGATCTGAGCCTGAAACTATGATGCACCTGTTCTGGAACTGTCACTATACTGCTACCTTCTGGAAAGAGATACTGCATTACACCAAACTGAAGATTGACTCAGACTTCTCTTTAGAATGGAACGATATACTTTTTGGTGTTCATGATGTTAAAATAAAAAAACAAAAAGAACTGTATGTCATAAACTTAATAATAATATTAGGTAAATATCACATACACAAAGCCAAATTTAGTCACTCAAACCCCTGTTTTATTGCATTCCTAAAGGAAACAGAACAGTACATGGAAAGTATCTGTGACTCTAACAATAAGAAAGCTATGAAAACATATCACTTGTGCTCTCTATTTTCTGTATTTATCTAGTAGCCTACCCCCTGGCTGATGTTTCATTGTTTGTACGAATGTACATTTTAATAACTGCTTTTGTGTTGAAAATATTTCAATAAAAAAAAACAACAACAACAAAAAAACAATAAGCTAACGCTACATAAACAATGCCACAACAGGTAACTCAGCATTGACCAAGTGGTCACTGCACAAACCGGCATTATGCCGTTTGTTGAACTGCTTCTTCAGGAAAAAATGACTTCCTGCTCTCTATTTGCATTTCCCGCCACAGCGACGCACCGCAGTGACGTCATGTGCAAACAAGCTATTAGGACTTAAACTCTCAGTTCTCTCGATGCAAACAAAAAACAATTGTTACTTAGAAGACCCACAAACACACCTCATCTGGCTGCCTGCTTGTGTTGATTTCAGACTGTAGAGGCTCATTAGGTTTAAAACAAAGTTAGAAATCCACCAAGACTGAAGTGTGCAACTGATGTCCCAAAAAACTTATAAATGGTAAATACTGTCACAACACAACAGGTTTACTTAAAATGAAACTGTATTGAACAAATTGAGGGCATTAAATAGTTTCTGAGGACTTTAGCCAAAACTTTGTATTATGTTCCCACATGCACAGTTGTTTTTTTAACAAACAAATAATAAACTTAGTGGTTCTTCTCTTCTGACCACCTTTAACACAAAACCGCAATCAATTAATCTTAGTGAGACAAAATGAAAACTTAGACTCACTTCAGCCAAATAATACACACAAACCACTCACCAACATGAACTGAACGGTGAGATGAAACAGTGTTTACACGTGTTTAAATCAACGCCACATTTTGTCAAACATAAAAGCAAGTAAAGCTATTTTACCTGCTTCTGTAAATTCACGTTTGCGCTCTCTGTGCTCAAGTCCTCTTCTCCCGCTCTTACTGTATTACCATAGAAACAACTACTACCACTTCCTGGTCCGCCCAGTCTCCGCCCCCACATTTTCTCGCCATTCGGAGACTCTGGGCCGCATGTTATGTGTCAAACTCAAGGCCCGCGGGCCAAATCCGGCCCGCCATCTCATTTTATGTGTCCCGCGAGAAATTGTAAAAAATATAATTTGCATCATACAAGCCTAAACTGCATTACAGAAGAATGGTGTCCAGTAACTACATGTCCCAGAATGCATCTTTTACACACATACTGAAGTCATTTAGTAGCTGGATGCAGCTCATTAGGACGCGCATATGTTTCATTTTTGGCATCAAGGAGCTGACACTGTAACTTTCCTCCGTTTTCTCTCTCCTCCTGTCTCTGTGCAGCGCTCTCATAAAACAAGCGCTCCCTCCTCCCTCTGTGTCTCCTCGTCATTTCATCAGAACAGACCGCGATGAAAACAGCGACAGAAGTGACATTGTACCGTGTCACACCACCAAACTTTCATAATGTGCAAGTGTAGAACAAGTTTGGAGTTTTGTAGGAAAGATGAGAAACTCTGCTGTCAGATCATTGATGTAAAACGTGTCTGACCCACAGAGACGTCATGTGACTGAGAGAGCATCACTGTTCAAACACACTGATCAGAAATATGAAACAGAGCAGCTGATCATCTTACTGCAAAAATACTCATATTTTAAACAGTTTGTAAGTTTGTTCACAGACACAACTTTGTTTCATTTTTTAATACAAAAATGTTGCCCAAGATGAAATCAACAGATTGAAGGGTGTTATATATATTATAAGTTTTACTTCTTCGACCTTGAAAGTCGAAAAGTCACTTTTTTCACATTGATAGTTTTTTAATGTCACAATGATGATGATGATGATGACTTGAAATAATTAAGATTAACTGTGATATATAGGCTACATCTAAACACGTTGATGGACAGTAAACATACACGCAGATTGTTTACACTGTATCACCTGTACTGAGATGGTACAAGCACAGCACTACCTGTAGGTAATCTCAGGAAAAGATTAAATCGAAAGCAACTGGACTTGTTTAAAAGTCTTATTGAAGACGTTTCGCTTCTCATCCAAGAAGCTTCATCAGTTTATGCCTGTCAGACTAGTCAGAGCTAGCTTTTCCTGAGATTACAATGACCTGGACGAATGAGAACATTCACGGACATGATACCTGTAGGTACTGAATGGGAACTATCTGTAATCTGATTTTAATTGTTCTAATTTTGATTTTATATAGGCCTACTCTTTATACTTATTTTCTGAGTGTCTGTAGTTCTGTCTTTGTGGCTGTTACACCTGAATTTCACCTGAAGGAGGCAGTGTGCGATTTGTAAATGTATATACATATATATATATATATATATAATGGCATAATGTGAACCTTTCTTTGCATTTTTTGGCACAAAAAATGCGTCATTGCCCTTTCATTCAGGTATTCATTTTTTATAACCAGTAAACTCCAATACTGAGTGAGTTATTTTTGTTTATAATAAGTGACAATTGTAGTGACATAACAGTTTGATTCACTCGGGACTCTGAACTTATGAGGATCTATGACGTGTTTTTTTTTTTTTTAAATAGCTCGTGGGCATAAATGTATACATGTGCATCTCTTTCTATGTACATGTATATATATTATATATACTCCTAGCAATTATCACTCAGAATACATTATTTTCTTATATAAGTCAGAATCAGCTTTATTAGAAAGTTTGTGTTCACATACAAGGAACTGAATCACATAATTGGGATTTCAGTTGCTTTCAGTATCATCAGTGTTACACAGAACAGAAAGAAAGACAGAAACATAGTTTGTTTACACACAGATATATATACATATATACACACAAATTAACGAACAAAATCAATTAAAAACAGTTATAAACTGTAGTTGGAATGTTTAAGCTTATGGAGTGAAAATGACAGAGTCACCTGTTAATATGAGCTCCAGGTGGAGGGTGTAAACAAACAGGTATGTAGATCACCTCTCTGCCTGTACAAGATGTCACCACAATCTAAACTGATTAAAAATAAAGTTGAATCAGGTCTCTTTCAATTAATATATATATAAAATGATATATAATGTTAATAACACAATGGATTAATTTAAATAAATTTAATGGGTGTCTCTATAATATAATGTTTATATACAGGGTGAAGGATTTATAATAAATATGATGTCCTGCAGGAAGAAACTGTTCTTTTGTTAAAGCTTTAAGAAAAGTGTTAGTAGTGCAGACAGTATAAAAGGTAACACACAAATAACATTCAAACATAGATATATAGACAGACAGCCATTCACACAACACAGTAACAACAGTGTACACAGATTGATAATTTCATTGATCCTATTTAAGAAAAAAGTAAAATATTCTTGATTCTGACATTTTGGTAAACTGCTGCTGGCTCTGGGCAGAAGCATGGATGTTTTTTTTTATCCTCCTCTGTTGTTCTGGTCCTCAGATTTTCCATCTTGTTGTTGTTTGGCTTCGTCTCTTCTTGTTGCTCCCTTTAACAAATCCCTGTGAGAACATGGGAACCAGTTTGTGACACCACATTTACACAACTGTAATTGTAATTACTGTACACATTACACTGTGGATTATTCTAACTACTGAAGTTATTGTGCTAATTTTGCGTTTCATATTAAGCTGTGTGGTTTACTGTGTACATTATATATTTATATTTCCACAGCATTACTATGCACTGGCAGAATGAAGTTACTGGTAAATCCATTATTATTTTTTATTGTTACTTTAAATATTTAATTTATATATTTTCATGTGCAGTATGTAAGTTGCTTCTTCATGTTCCCTTGACTAAGAGTTAATTCATTCCTACCTGCCATTGTTTAGGAGGGACAGGTATGAGTGTAACAGAGTAGATTTCCATGTGCAGAGTGAAGCTGGATGTACTGTACTGTCTTGCCATTTCAGTGTTAATCAAAAGAAGAGAAAGATAGAAGTTGTAACCCGCTTATTACTCACAGCCCGGAAGAACTGGAAAACAGGACCAACCCAAAAAAAAAGTGGGTTACTTTGTGAAACTTTGTGTAAACTGCTGAGAAGGAAGGTTGATGAAATTATTGACATAATCGCCAAAATACTAATGATATTTTTTTATATCAATAAGCTGTAAAATTGTTGTAAAAAGAGTTGTTTCCTCTGAGACAACAACTCTACAGCAGCGGTGTTCTCCTTTGAAATTTCTTTTCTGGTCTGTTTTTGTTTGTATGTTTCACGTTAATTAGAGATTAAATTAATGCTGAATCTGTAAGTATGACACAACCTCGTGAACTGAAAGTTTTATTAAGTTTTTTTAAGTCCACGACTCCTGTGTCATAATTATGAGTTCATGAGTTCCATTTGAATGAAGCTCGTCTTCAGGATAACAGATTTAACTCCACATCAACAGATAATTCAGTAATAATCAGCTGATCTGCGTACAGTGGAGGACTCGTCCTCACTTGTCAGTGTAAAAGTTTAACGTTAAGCTCGTCTTGAGCTCGTGTAGGTTTAGTGTCCCTCCAACCTGCCTGAGCTTCGAGTTTCAGGAGGAAACAACTCGCTTCAACTACAGATTGTAGATTTTGAACACTGAAGTCTTACATATTGTTTCTTTAAGTATGATGCTGAATAAAATACTGTAGAGAAGTTTGTGACTTACGGATCTTTCCAAGTTTCACCAGGATAAAAATAACACCTCCACCAACGGCAGCAACAGCAAGAATGCCACCAACTACAGCACCAACAACAACTTTGGGACTGATGGCCTCCATCTCTGCAGCATCTGAAGGAATATCAGACAGAGTCAAGTTGAGAAGAAGGACGATGTGCTCATTTTTACAACATAATGAGGTTATTTATTCTCAGGATTTAGAGAAAAAAAAAACATTTTCACACAATTCCACAGTCAGATGGTCTTGTACAAACTTTAGAAAACAGAGTCTCAAAATCACCACTAAACTGTGATGGAGGCAGAAAATAGTTGTAGGAAAGTCGACTGTTTTCTGTTCTGTTATCACACCACATTTAGGACTGTGAGTTTTTTTCTGAGTTTGGTTTCAGTGCACAGGTAGTTAATGATGTCGTAATGAGTCAAACCATCAGTTAGTTAATGTTGGATAATGTTTCTAATGTTAATTTAAATATTACCTGGTTACTAGTTAGTATCAACATCATTCCTCTGAGTGCTTCCTGTTTCTAATCCACATGAGACAAGAGATCATTTTCTAGTTGTGGTTCAGAACATGTGGACATATTTCTTTCTAATATAACCTACTTACCTTGTGTTTTTTATATTCTGAGGCTCATACTTTTAATACCTTGTGTTTTTGGTTTAGTGGTGATTATTTGATATTTATGTGAATAAACTGCAGCCCCTCACCATTTAACTGTATTCAACACTGCAGTTGTGCTGTTTTTGCCACAAGAGGGACCTGTTGACCACAGAACTGTTCATTCTGGACAGGAACTGAGTGGGAGTGTATTTCCAGTATAATAACAGATAAATGACACACATTTCTGTCATTCCGTTGACGAAAGGTGTTAAAACGTGAGTTTTACTGGTAAAACACTCTGATGTAGGCTGATATGTGACTTCAGTGTGGCACACTGCACTGTGAAAAAACTGTCTAATATTCATATTGGACAGACAAATCTGATTTGACTAAAACAAATATCATGAACAGTCCTAATAAAGGCTAACAAAGACACTTTCCCAGAGAAATACTCAAAAACATTTACCTCGATTGTCGGGGCGAGTCACTGGTTTCACTGGAGGTCCAGATGTGCTGAAATCTCCTCTCTTTGTCCTGTTCTGTTGGTCTTTTTTCACTGTTTCAAAAGAGAAACAAAACTGCTGAGATCAGTTTTAAAATGATAAAATACAAACAAAAGGATCAAAGAGACAAAATTGATCCATACAGCGTTAATCTGAACATGCTCACCAACAGTAACATCAACTGTACCACCGGCCTTCAGTTTTGGGATGTAACATCTGTATGGTCCGCTGTCAGACAGCTGTGCTGAGGAGATCAGCAGGGTCACGACTCCTCTCTTCAGGTCTTCATGGTTGAGAGTCGTCCTGCCTCTGTACTGATCCAGCTGTGCAGCAGGTAGGTCCTGTTCATGTCGATAGGCGTGGACGACCTTGTCGGGTCTCCTCCAATCAACTGTAAAGGTTGACAAGTCGATCGATGGATCCAGACGACATTGTAGAAGGATGTCGTCACCTTCAACTACCTCGATTGTTGGTTTGGGGCAGATGAAGAAATACTCTCCTGAGGAAACACAGATTTACAGACTGAACCTCTGAAAGAGACGCATCTTTTCAAGCATTTAAACACTGACAGTTGATGTTTTTCAATTTAATGCTGCTGCTGGCACCTCAGACCTTTGCTCCCAATAAATAATAAAACTGAAAAAAACTGATCAACTTTAGTCATCAAAAAATACCAA
Source organism: Lutjanus argentimaculatus (assembly GCA_034769285.1). Lineage (NCBI taxonomy): Eukaryota > Metazoa > Chordata > Actinopteri > Lutjaniformes > Lutjanidae > Lutjanus > Lutjanus argentimaculatus. The sequence continues at coordinate 11,189,940 of JAWZSL010000027.1, read as the reverse complement.
TAAGAGAACCATTAAAGTAGGGGTGGGCGGTATAAACGGTATACGGTAGAAACGATATGAATTTGGCCAACGATAGACATTTTGACTATACCAGCCTACCGTGATATAAAGAAGTAATCAGGGCTGCAGGAAGAAATTGTAATGTTTGTTTTTACATTTTGGACTTTTACTTTAAACAATCTTGAATTTTGTGCTTTACTAACATTTTACTTGTACTTTTTTTAATTTAAAATATCTGCATCTTTATGTATGTTATTTGAGAATTTTGTGTTACATTGTTTGGAGAAAGATCCGTTACACGGCTTCAAAATTACTTGAAAGGTTTTTTATTTTTTTAAATAAGTTTTGCACAATAAATGTTCTTAAAATAGAATTCTATATATTTATCTATATATTTTGAAGTGGGTTTATTCTGCTGCAATGTATCTGGTATGTGAGTATGTTCAGAAACAGTCATTTTGACATATATATACAGAAGAAAAGAATATATCGCAATATATATCGTTACCGCACATGCTTCAAATTATACCGCAATATAAATTTTAGGCCGTACCGCCCAGCCCTACATTAAAGTGCAACAAACGCAATAAGGTGCAAAACAGTCGCCCAAAAACCATACTCACAGGTTTGGTCCTGTCCAAAATTAACTAAATTAAAATTAACCCTGAACCTCTCGCAGCCAGCACCAAATTTACATCCACAACCATTAGACTCCTCATTTGATTTAAGTGGAAGCCTGCTCTCGTCCCCCTCGGACAATATTTGGCTCAAAAACCACAACCAACTTGAAAAGATCAGACTCACTTACAAACTCCAATAAATCACTTGACAACAGCTGGAGACCCTTTATTGAATATCTCAATAAAGTTATCATCCATCCAGATGATAACTACCCCCCACCCCAACCCTATTTGCTGTTGTTGTTTTGTTTTGATTATCCCATCTGAACGTACTTATTTGCCTTCCACTGAATATCTGTTCTCAGTGCCAGTGTGAGGTAATGTAGTGTGATGTAGTTCTGGATTTGTCACCTTTTACTGTCTATAATACTGGCTGTAAAATCAATAGAATGATTTGAGAAGATATTCAAATATTACAGATTATTGTGAGAGTCATCAGTTGTGTCTTTATAAATATATTGAACATTTTCAACACACTCTGTAGTTGAGTAGAGCTCAGTGATAGGGACAAAATCAAATGTCACAATACCTTGATTTCACAAAATATAAAAACACTGATTAAAACCAGTAATGTGGGTACAATGACTAAGTGGGTAAAGGCAAATAATACAACAGCTAGAACAGTCTGGTAATTATATAACTTTATGTAATGCAGCCTTTAAAACCAGGAAAACACAACACTCCTGCTTTATCATGATGCACAAACATCCAAAATCTAAGATTATATCTAGTCTCGTATCACAATATATCACTCATCCACAGCTGCAACTAACAATTACTTTGTGAGATTATTTTCTTGATTACTTGTCAGAATATAATAAAATAATGTCTATCACAGTTTACTAGAGCTCCAGGACAGAGACATCCTCATTATTTTTTGGATTTAAAATTAAAAGTCTAAACTCCAAAAGTTTACGGCCACAGAAAACAAATGAAACCAACAAGAACTCACATGTCAGAGGAAGTGTCGTCATTTCAGTTGACTCATCTTTTCAGCTCTAGTATACAGAGTCCCTTTGTGACTCATAATGAACTATTAAGAATGTGTGAAATGTTTATACACCTCCAAACATCTGTGAGGCTCATGTGATTGTTAAAAATAAACAATCAACACAACATAAAAACAAACAGCAGTTGACAGCAAGGTGCCAGAGAGAGTAGGCTCCTCCTCAGCTTTATAATGAACTTGTACAGTTTGATTTTCTCTTTACTGTCATTTTGTTTTCCTTTGTCGTTTAATAATAGTGTTTCATGGATGTAGAAATGATTATCATTCATTGTGATCGAATGAAATGCACATCGGCTTGTAAAAATGTCATGCAGAATGAAAACTGTAAAGTAAAAAAAATGTGTTCAATACGTCAAAAGTCAAATTCTAAGTTTTACAAAGTATTTCAAAGTTTGAATTAAGCAAACCAGACTGAGGTGAGGCTTCACATTTATCACAAGTGGTGATGTACTCATATCAGACAAAGTGTCCCCAAACAGCAACAACAACAACAACAACAAAGCTTTAAAAATACAGATTTAACTTCTAAATTTTATCAGAGTCGAAATGTCAAACTTACCCGCAGCAACAGTCAGTAAAACAGTCAGTAAAAAGAGCGGAGACAGCATGATTGTTAACGCAGTGAGAAGCAGCGCTGTATGAAACACTACACTCTCTAACATTTAAAGTCGAGCGAATTCAGCTGGTACATTTTCCCGCGAAAACCCGAGTGAGCGCATCAGTGGTACAGCCCAGTCCGTCCCTCGATTGGTTAGTAAGAATATCAATGTAAGCCAATCAGAGGCAGAGGAAGCATACCAAAGGTTTTTGATTGATCGATTTTGTAACAGAAAAACTTAAATACATTTTCTTTGTAAATGACCTGCAACAATATCTACAGACTGTTCAGTTCTCTACAAATCCCAGCGTTTTAAAGGACGTAGAGACAAATCCGGCAGAGTACCGGAAGTTGATAAGCCGCGCGCGAAAGAACGTGAGCCGACAAATGTACAATGTTCTAATTTTACCTTTACTTTTCATGTAACGATGTCGGGAAGAGTCTGTGCAGGTAAGCAGTAGTGTCAAACTAAAAACAAAATTCTTTAACTTTATGAAGAGTGCCCACAAAACTCAAATGATCAGGTGTCGTGCCAGAAGTTGATTTTTGCCAGAAACTGATTTCCGGTCCGCGGGAGCGCGCACAGTCTGTTCTAGTTGAAAAGCGCAGCTTCTGTGGCTCTGCGGCAGGCTTCATCGGGCTCAAACAACCAGTTTCTTTATGATAATCTAACGATGTTTATTTGTGTTTGCGTTTGATAGCCTCCTGTACGTCCAGTTGCCTTATATCGCTGTTGAATAGGCTAGTTGGTGATTTAAATCTGGCTTGTATTTGCGCTAATAAAGATATTTGCCACCGAGGGAGCTTCTTTTTTCTGCACCAAAATTACATTAGATCCCTCAACAGAGTAATTTAACCCCAACCAGTGCTTTATACCGCTTGAAAAATGAGTAAAGGGACATTACAATGTAAAAATCAGGCTATATTGCTTACCGAAAACTAATTCATGCCTCTGGTATTGTATGTAGATGGATATTTTGCCCTGAAATGACTTTAGGTCACTCAGCAAAGTGAGATTTACAAGACTAAAAAACTGATTCATGCAAAATATCCATCTACATACAATACCAGAGGCATGAATCAGTTTTTGGCAAGCAAAAAAGGCTGATTTTTACATTGTAATGTCCCTTTACTCATTTTTCAAGCGGTATAAAGCACTGGTTGGGGTTAAATTACTCTGTTGAGGGATCTAATGTAATTTTGGTGCAGAAAAAAGAAGCTCCCTCGGTGGCAAATATCTTTATTAGCGCAAATACAAGCCAGATTTAAATCACCAACTAGCCTATTCAACAGCGATATAAGGCAACTGGACGTACAGGAGGCTATCAAACGCAAACACAAATAAACATCGTTAGATTATCATAAAGAAACTGGTTGTTTGAGCCCGATGAAGCCTGCCGCAGAGCCACAGAAGCTGCGCTTTTCAACTAGAACAGACTGTGCGCGCTCCCGCGGACCGGAAATCAGTTTCTGGCAAAAATCAACTTCTGGCACGACACCGGTCTGCCATTTTAAAGGAGGAGCAAAACTACTGTCTAACAGTTAAATTCTCTCAATGCATACAAAATATTATTACTTAGAAGACGCACCAAAACACCTTGTTTGGCTGCTTTCATGTGTTGATTTCATATTGCAACAATATTCATATATTAAAGTTAGAAATCCACCAAGACTGAAGTCTGCAACTGATGTCCCATTTGTAACTCATGCGCATTACTTTGTAAATACTGTTGCAACAAAATAGGTTCACTTAAAATGAAACTGTATTGAAGAAACTGAGTGCATTAAATAGTTTTTGAGGACTTTAGACCAGATTGTGTTGTGCACCAACATGCATAATTTTTTTTTTTTTAATAAAACACACGAAAAACTTTTCTTTTTAATATAAAACTGCGATCAATTAATCTTAGTGAGACAAAATGAAAACTTAGACTCACTTCAGCCAAATAATACACACAACCACTCACCAACATTAACTGAACGGTGAGATGAAACAGTGTTTACACGTGTTTAAATCAACGCCACATTTAGTCAAACATAAAAGCAAACAAAGTTATTTTACCTGGTTCTGTAAATTCCGAGGAAAGTGCACATGTTCACGCTCTCTGTGCTCAACTCTCTTCTCCCGCTTTTACGGCGCTACCAGAGATATAACGAAGTCTCCGCCCCCCAAATTTCGCGCCATTCGGAGACTTTTTTTTTTTTTTTTTTTTTTTTTTAAAGTTTTATTAACAAAATCCCAAACATACAAGAACTCGTGAGGATATACTAAACTAGGGGATTTAGATGAACAGTACAAATTACAAGGCAACAAAAAAGTAAAAGTAAATAAAGGAAGGACTTGGACAGAATGTAAGATAATTAAAGATACAGAGTAACGAGCAGACACAAAACATGAAGAAAAAAGAAAATCGTTCATACAGTCCACTGAAAATTGTTATTCGAGTGTAACTCTTGTCCAAGGAGCACCTCTCATCAGGAGGTGGCCTTTTGGAAAGAAGTTTCAAAGGATTGTGGGGGGATTTATGAGGGCATTTCACGGGCAAACATCAAAACAACACAAGTTGAGAGACATCTCCACAAATCTTTCTTGCTGTTTTACAAGAATGCATTTTTTAAGTGATGCTTTAACTTTATTTAAAGCAACAGATTGACGAGGGTGATGAAAATATACGTTTTACTTTCTTCTTCGACATTGAAAGTCGAAAACTCACGTTTTTCACACTGATAGTTTTTTTTTTTTCAATGACACGATGATGATGATGACCGAAATAATTAAGATTAACTGTGATATATACATCTAAACACGTTGTTTGTCCTGTAAACATGTATACACGCAGATTGTTTACACAACCACTTGTTATCACCAGATGGTACGAGCACAACACTAACTGTAGGTACTGAATGGGAACTGACTGTAATTTGATTTTAATTGTTCTAATTTTGATTTTATGTAGTCATTTTGTAAGTGTCTGTAGTTGTAGTAGTGGGTTTTGCACCTGAATTTCACCTGAGAGATCAACAAAGGCAGCGTGCAATTTGTAAATATGTGTGTGTGTATATATGTATATATATATGTATGTATATATATGTATATGTGTGTATATACATACATACATACATACATATATACATATATATGTATGTGTATATATATGTATATGTGTATATATATATATACATACATATATACATACATATATATGTATATATGTATGTATATATATATATACACACACACACACACACACACAACACACACACACGCACCCCTAGCAATTATCACTCAGAATAAATTATTATCTTATATAAGTCAGAATCAGCTTTATTAGAAAGTTTGTGTTCACACAACAAGGAACTGTGTCACATAATTGGGCTTTCAGTTGCTGTCAGTATCATCAGTGTTACACAGAACAGAAAGAAAGACAGGAACTTAGTTTGTTTACACACAGATATATATACATATATACACACAAATTAATGAACAAAATCAATTAAAAACAGTTATAAACTGGAGTTGGACTGTTTAAGCTTATGGAGTGAAAATGACAGAGAGTCACCTGTTAATGTGAGCTCCAGGTGGAGGGTGTAAACAAACAGGTATGTAGATCACCTCTCTGCCTGTACAAGATGTCACCACAATCTAAAACTGATTAAAAATAAAGTTGAATCATCATGTTTTTCAATTAATATATATATATAAAATGATACATAATGGGCGGCGCGATGGCGCAGTGGTTAGCGCTGCCGCCGCACAGCAAGAAGGTCCTGGGTTCGAATCCCCGAGCCGGCAGGGCCCTTCTGTGTGGAGTTTGTCCGCGTGGGTTCTCTCCGGGTACTCCGGCTTCCTCCCACAGTCCAAAGACATGCAGCAGGTTAATTGGTGACTCTAAATTGCCCGTAGGTGTGAATGTGAGTGTGAATGGTCGTTTGTTTCTATGTGTCGGCCCTGCGATGAACTGGCGACTTGTCCAGGGTGTACCCCGCCTCTCGCCCAAAGTCAGCTGGGATAGGCTCCAGCTCCCCGCGACCCTCACGGATAAGCGGTTACAGAAAATGGATGGATGGATGATACATAATGTTAATAACACAATAGATTAATTTAAATAAATTTAATGGGTGTCTCTATAATATAATGTTTATATACAGGGTGAAGGATTTATAATAAATATGATGTCCTGCAGGAAGAAACTGTTCTTTTGTTAAAGCTTTAAGAAAAGTGTTAGTAGTGCAGACAGTATAAAAGGTAACACACAAATAACATTCAAACATAGATATATAGACAGACAGCCATTCACACAACACAGTAACAACAGTGTACACAGATTGATAATTTCATTGATCCTATTTAAGAAAAAAGTAAAATATTCTTGATTCTGACATTTTGGTAAACTGGTGCCTATACAGCTCTGTGTTGGTCTTCATCCTCCTCTGTTGTTCCAGTTCTCAGGTTTCCCATCTCATAGTTGTTGTTTGGCTTCATCACTTCTTGTTTCCTCCTCTTACAAGAACCTGTGAGAACATGAGAACCAATTTGTGACACAAAATTTACACAACTTGTGAAACTTTGTGTAAACTGTTAAGAATGTAACATCTGACATAATCACAGCAACATTAATATATTTTCTGATATCAATAAGCTCTACTGTACATTTTCTCTTCACATGCTTAAAGGAGCAATCTGTAATATATTTACTGCAATAAATCAAAATGACCAGGATATGTTGTCAGAGATGACGCTGACAGACTTCAGACTGTAGAGTTGTTGCCTCTGTGACTCTACAGCAGCATTGTTCTCCTTTGAAATTTTTTTTCCGGTTTCTTTTTGTTTTGTTTAGTCTGTTTTTGTTTGTATGTTTCACGTTAATTACAGATCAAATTAAAGCTAAATCGGCAAGTATTACACAACCTCATGAACTGAAAGTTTTCTGTTTGCATCAAGTCCACGACTCCTGTGTCATAATTATGAGTTCATGAGTTCCATTTGAATGAAGCTCGTCTTCAGGACAACAGATTTAACTTCACATCAACAGATAATTCAGTAATAATCAGCTGATCTACGTACAGTGGAGGACTCGTCCTCTCTTGTCAGTGTCAAAGTTTAACGTTGAACTCGTCTTGCGCTCGTGTAGGTTTAGTGTCCCTCCAACCTGTCTGAGCTTCGAGTTTCAGGAGGAAACAACTCGCTTCAACTACAGATTGTAGATTTTGAACACTGAAGTCTTACATGTTGTTTCTTTAAGTGTGATGCTGAATAAGAAACCGTAGAGAAGTTTGTGACTTACGGATCTTTCCAAGTTTCACCAGGATAAAAATAACACCTCCAACAACAACAACAACAACAAGAATGCCACCAACTACAGCACCAACAACAACTTTGGGACTGACAGCCTCCATCTCTGCAGCATCTGAAGGAATATCAGACAGAGTCAAGTTGAGAAGAAGGACGATGTGCTCATTTTTACAACATAATGAGGTTATTTATTCTCAGGATTTAGAGAAAAAAAAACATTTTCACACAACTCCACAGTCAGATTATCTTGTACAAACTTTAGAAAACAGTCTCAAAATCACCAAAAAACTGTAATGGAGGCAGAAAATAGTTGTAGGAAAGTCTGTTTTCTGTTCTGTTATCACACCACACGTAGGACTGAGTTGTTTTCTTTGAGTTTTTTTTCTGAGTTTGGTTTCAGTGCACTTTAAGGTAGTTAATGGTGTCGTAATGAGTCAAACCATCAGTTAGTTAATGTTGGATAATGTTTCTAATGTTAATTTAAATATTACCTGGTTTCTTGTTAGTAACGACATCATTCCTCTGAGTGCTTCCTGTTTCTAATCCACATGAGACAAGAGATCATTTTCTAGTTGTGGTTCAGAACATGTGGACATTTTTCTTTCTAATATAACCTACTTACCTTGTGTTTTTATATTCTGAGGCTCATACTTTTAACACCTTTATGAGTGATTTTGCTTAAGTGGTGATTATTTGATATTTATGTGAATAAACACAAACTGCAGCACCTCAACATGTGGCTGTATTCAACACTGCAGTTGTGCTGTTTTTGCCACAAGAGGTCCCTGTTGACCACAGAACTGTTCATTCTGGACAGGAACTGAGTGGGAGTGTATTTCCAGTGTGATAACAGGTAAATGCCCAAGAGTACCTTCCTGCAGTCAAGATGGCGGACATATATCCAATCCATGCCGGAAGTCACAACCGGAAGTTGGTCTTCCTTCGTGTATTTTTTAAAAAAACTTTAAACTTTTTAAACTTTATTTAACATGTAACATTACAAGAACAATGACATACATTAGTAGATCGGGTTAGGGTTAGCGTTAGGGTTAGGGTTAGGGAAGACCAACTTCCGGTTGTGACTTCCGGCATGGATTGGATATATGTCCACCATCTTGACTGCAGATGGGTCCCTCTCGATAAATGACGCATTTCTGTCAGGTATAAACCAGATTGCTCAAGACACGATTCATTCTGGACGGGAACTGAGTGACACCAGACACCAACAGCACTGCTGCACCGTCGGGAGAGAAGTTCTGAACGTCCACAGATTTTATAACTGAACTTTACTCACACTTCAACTTTCTCTGACTGTGTGAAAATCTGATGTTTTCACTTCACAGATGATGAAAGGTGTTAAAATGTGAGTTTTACTGGTAAAAACTCTGATGTAGGCTGATATGTGACTTCAGTGTGGCACACTGCACTGTGAAAAAACTGTCTAATATTCATATTGGACAGACAAATCTGATTTGATTAAAACAGATATCATGAACAGTCCTAATGAAGGCTAACAAAGACACTTTTCCAGAGAAATACTCAAAAACATTTACCTTGATCGTCAGGGAGAGTCACTGGTTTCACTGGAGGTCCAGATGTGCTGAAATCTCCTCTCTTTGTCCTGTTCTGTTGGTCTTTTTTCACTGTTTCAAAAGAGAAACAAAACTGCTGAGATCAGTTTTAAAATGATAAAATACAAACAAAAGGATCAAAGAGACAAAATTGATCCATACAGCATTAATCTGAACATGCTCACCAACAGTAACATCAACTGTACCACCAGCCTTCAGTTTTGGGATGTAACATCTGTATGGTCCACTGTCAGACAGCTGTGCTGAGGAGATCAGCAGGGTCACGACTCCTCTGTTCAGGTCTTCATGGTTGAGAGTCGTCCTGCCTCTGTACTGATCCAGCTGTGCAGCAGGTAGGTCCTGTTCATGTCGATAGGCGTGGACGACCTTGTTGGGTCTCCTCCAATCGACTGTAAAGGTTGACAAGTCGATCGATGGATCCAGACGACATTGTAGAAAGATGACGTCACCTTCAACTACCTCGATTGTTGGTTTGGGGCAGATGAAGAGATACTGTCCTGAGGAAACACAGATTTACAGACTGAACCTCTGAAGGAAACATCTTTTCAAGCATTTAAACACTGACAGAGTTGATGTTTTTCAGTTTAACGCTGCTGCTGCCCCCTCAGACCTTTGCTCCCAATAAATAATAAAACTGATCAACTAGCAAAGTTTGATACACATAACATCAGTAATCATATTACGGCTGCAGCTATCGATTCTTTTAGTAATCAAGTAATCTATTGATTATTCTGGTGGGGAGGGGAGAGAGAGAGGAGAGAGGTGGAACACACACAGCTACACATACTTAGGAAATGCAGTGTTATGAATAAAAATGAACAAACCGAAAGAAAAAAAACTCCCTGAACCCCTGAAACCACCTTTTTAAAACCACAAACATTGCCGACAGTTGAGGTCACAGTACATAAAAATGATTCAAAGTCTCTAAGTTCAGAAATGGCCCTCCTAACCCAGATCCAGGAGCACTCTGAACCTGTTTGCGGTTATACTGTACTATGAAAAGTTTCTTGTCCGCTTTTCTACGTGCAGCTTGTACAGAGACCGCCAGCTGCCTTTCGGGGAAAAGTCTGTGACAAAAAACTTTGTCCACCTCGACTCCTTCAGACCTGCCAAAGAGAGCAGGTTCAGCTGTATAGAACTTTATAACGTGTGTGTCATACAGCTGAATAGAACTTTATAACGTATGTGACATACAGCTGAATGAGTGTCAGATCGCTGCCACATAGTTTTTAATAACAAATCACACAGGAGGATACAAGCACAGCAGTTTGAACAACTTTTGTCCTGTTAACCAGGGAAAATATCTGCTCTGAAGAACCTACCTGATACACAATTAATTTCATTAATATGATCTATACATGTCTTATCAATTATACGATCGCCTCATGAACAGATTTAACGATCAGCAGATGGATTTATTAGCAGTTTAACTTTTTAAAATCGTTGTAAAATCACATCTCCTACTTTACAATCCTGTGGTTGGATCTTTTGCTTTTTTTTTTTTTTTTTTTTTTTGAAATAATAAAAAAAAGATTTATCAATTTGATCCTGGTAAAAATGTCAAACTTACCCGCAGCAAACGTTAAGACAGCCAGTAAAAACAGCAGCGACCGCATAGTTGAAGCAGTGAGAGACAGCAGGAGGACAACACAGTACAATGTGATGTGTGCGGAGTAACGCGAGAGCTTTTTATACTGCTCTTCTCTTTTATACACTCTAGTCAGATGACGTCACACCTCGAGCTGCACCATTTCCTGATTCCTATGGGGTGCTAAATGTGAAAATTTGATTACCGTGCTTCTAGCCTGGACCAGACCGGATTAACAAAAGTGGTGGCAGCTCTACGCTACTCTTAATCTTTAACAGCTAAAACTTATTTAAATATTATTGTATTCTCAGGCCCCATCCCATCTACCCACAGTTTTTATACATGATTTCATTATCTTGATGTAAGATGTCCAAACAAATTAATTCAATCTACCCTAATAAATGATGTATACCCTGCTCAATCTCCTAGAAATTATAGTTTGAATATTTTTGACCAATCAACGGTATCAAAATCGAGAATACAATTATACAAATACCCAAATTCACTAATGGTGCTGCCACCTCAGCCCTTTCCTCCAAATAAACAGTAAAACTGAATAAACCGATCAACTGACAAAGTTTGATGCACATGACATCAGCATCACATAACCAGTGTTACAAAGCTGGATGACAGCTGTGTGTCGTCTGTCTGTTTTTTTTTTTCCCAATCCAACTCTGATAAATACAAGCATCATCATCATCATCATCATCATCATCATCACAACCATTAGACTCCTCATTTGATTTAAGTGGAAGCCTGCTCTCGTCCCCCTCGGACAATTTTTGGCTCAAAAACCACAACAAACTTGAAAAGATCAGATTTTCACTTGCAGACTCACTTACAAACTCCAATAAATCCTTTAACAACAGCTGGAGGCCCTTTATTGAATATCTCAATAAAGTTATCATCCATCCAGATGACGACAACACCTCCTGGTTTGTTTTCTTTTGTTTTGGTTGTCCTGTCTGTTTCCCCTGTGCCAGAGTGAGGGAATGTGGGTGGGCGGGTTGGTGATGTAGTGTGGCCTCTCATCTATAATACTGATTGTAAAAATCAATAAAACGATTTGAGAAGATATTCAAATATTACAGATTACTGTGAGAGTCATCACTTGTGTCTTTTTAAATATATTGAACATTTTCAACACACTCTGTAGTTGAGTAGAGCTCAGTGATTTTTTCACCAAATACCTTGATAGATGATCCAAAATCTAAGATTACATCTAGTCTCATATCACATATCAATATATCACTCAGGCACAGCTTCAACTATCAATTACTTTGTGAGATTATTTTCTTGATTACTTGTCAGAATATAATAAAATAATGTCTGTCACAGTTTACTAGAGCTCAGTGACATCCTCAAATCATTTTTTGGATTTAAGATTAAAAGTCTAAACTCCAAAAGTTTACGGCCACAGAAAACAAACAAAACCAACAAGAACTGACATGTCAGAGGAAGTGTCGTTATTTCAGTTGACTCATCTTCAGATCCAGTATACAGAATCCTTTTGTGACTCATAATGAATTATTGAAGAATATGTGATATGTTCTGTGTCATTATGACATTCAGTATGTATTTAGTGTTGTATGAACCTCCAAACATCTGTGAGGCTAATCAGTGATGTTATCTCTTGATCCAGATGTTGTGCTGTCGTTTGTGGTGTTACACTGGATTTATTTTGTACAGGAAGTTGACCTGATGATCATGTCCACCTTCAGGACAGCAGGTCAAAATAACAAAGACAGATCAAACACCACAACACACTAAACTAAAGATAAAAACTTAAGAGAGAATTTGAACTGATGTCTCAGTGACTAAATCTCAACAATATCAAACATAACAACCATTAAAAAGGCAGCTCTGATTAATGTTATAACATACAAACTAACAGTAGTTGACACAAACATGTAGAGAGGAGTTTTTTTTCTTGTATGTGACATACAGCTGTATGGCTGTAAGAACTTTATAATGTATGCTGCTCTGCTTTGCTATTGGTTGAGACCAGGAGCACCCCACAAGAACTGCAGTTTTGGAGATACTCCTGTCAAACTCGCTCAAATCCTCACACTTGCCCATTTTTCCTGCTTCTAACACATCAACTTTGAGGACAAAATGTTCACTTGCTGCCTAATATATCCCACCCACTAACAGATGCCATGATGAGGAGATAATCAGTGTCATTCACTTCACCTGTCAGTGGTCATAATGTTATGTTTGATCGGTGTATATATATACACTCACCAGCCACTTCATTAGGTACACCTTTCTAGTACCAGGTTGACCTCCTTTTGCCTTCATAACTGCCTTAATTCTTTGTAGTATAGATTTAACAAGGTGCTGGAAACATTCCTCAGAGATTTTGGTCCATATTGACATGATAATATCACACAAACAAACATCCTGAATTTGACCAACTAACGAATATAAAGAAACTACCAATACTACTGGGAGAACACAGAGAGAGAGCTGCAAGTTAGCAGCAGAATATGTCTTCACCTGCCACACTTTGAGAACAGTGAATGACCACACACACACACACACACACAGCGAGAGAGATAACACAGATACTGCTTAATGTTATTATTGTTATTATTATAGTTGTACTCAGTTTCGTGTTCTTGCTTAGCACTTTAAACATTGTGTGTTACTGCTATTTTCTTGTTTCATTTTGTACAATGTGCTTTGGCAATACTGTATTTTATTATGGTCATGCCAGTAAAGCCACTTTGAATTGAATTGAATTGCTGCAGATGTGTCGTCTGCACATCCATGATGTGAATCTCCTGTTCCAACACATCCTAAAGCTGCTCTATTGGACTGAGATCTGGTGACTGTGGAGGCCGTTGGAGTACAGTGAACTCACTGTCATGTTCAAGAAACCAGTTTGAGATGATCTGAGCTTTGTTAGATGGCGCGTTATCCTGCTGGAAGTAACCATCAGAAGATGGGAACACTGTGGTTATAAAGGGATGGACATGGTCAGCAACAATACTCAGGTAGGCTGTGGAGTTTAAATGATGCTCAGTTGGTACTAAGGGGCCCAAAGTGAACCAAGAAAATATCCCCCACACCATCACACCACCAGCAGCCTGAACCTTTGATACAAGGCAGGATGGATCCACGATTTCATGTTGTTTCACCAAATTCTGACCATCTGAATGTCGCAGCAGAAATCGAGACTCATCAGACCAGGTAACATTTTTCTAATCTTCTATTGTCCAATTTTGTGTTCATGTGAATTGCAGCCTCAGTTTCCTGTTCTTAGCTGACAGGAGTGGCACCCAGTGTGGTCTTCTGCTGCTGTAGCCCATCTGCTTCAAAGTTTGACGTATTGTGCATTCAGAGATGGTCTTCTGCATACCTTGGTTGTAACGAGTGGTTATTTGAGTTACTGTCGCCTTTCTATCATCTCGAACCAGTCTGACCTCTGGCATCAACAAGGCATTTTCACCCAGAGAACTGCTGCTCACTAGATATTTTCTCTTTTTCGGACCATTCTCTGTAAACCCTAGAGATGGTCGTGTGTGAAAATCCCACTAGATCAGCAGGTCCTGAAATACTCAGACCAGCCTGTCTGGCACCAACAACCATATGTTCAAAGTCACTTAAATCACCTTTCTTCCCCATTCTGATGCTCAGTTTGAACTTCAGCAGCTCGTCTTGACCGTGTCTACATGCCTTAATGCATTGAGTTGCTGCCATGTGATTGATTGATTAGATGTTTGAATTACCAAGCAGTTGAACAGGTGTACCTAATGAAGTGGCCGGTGAGTGTAAATCTCTATGGCTGTTAAAGCTCAGCTTGCACCATCTAGTGGTGAACATCAAAAATGCTTAATTTAATTTATTCATTAGAGGCAGGGATAACATGTGTCCCCACTGGGAATAAAAAATAATGACCCCCATAGCAATTCTCACTCAGAATGAATGATTATCTTATATCAGTCAGAATCGGCTTTATTAGAAAGTTTGTGTTCACATACATAGAAATTAATCACGTAATTGGGCTTTCAGTTGCTCTCAGTATCATCAGTGTTAAACAGAACAGAAAGAAACATATTTTGTTTAAATACACAAAATAATGAACAAAATCATTTTAAACAGTAGTTAGAAGGTCTAAGAGTGCGGAGATAAAATAACTAAGAGTCAACAGCAAATTGATTTTTAAAGTGCTCTGTAGTGAGCTCCAGGCAGGAGGTGCAAAGAAGCAAAAAGCAGATCTTTCCAGCTCAGCATTAACTTGAGGGACATGGAGCGAAAGACAGTCATTGTCCTTGATATGATTTGGTTTAATGGATCAGACCAGCTAGAAAGAAATATGGAGGCAGCTTCTCAATAAGGGCTTTATAAATAAACAAATAGATATGTACCCCACAGCCCTCAGAGAGAATCTCAGCTGAAGCACGTCTGTACATGATGTCATCATAATCTAAGTGATAAGTAAAATATTCTTGATTCTGACATTTTGGTAAACTGCTGCTGGCTCTGGGCAGAAGCATGGATGTTTTTTTATCCTCCTCTGTTGTTCTGGTCCTCAGATTTTCCATCTTGTTGTTGTTTGGCTTCGTCTCTTCTTGTTGCTCCCTTTAACAAATCCCTGTGAGAACATGGGAACCAGTTTGTAACACCACATTTACACAACTGTAATTGTAATTACTGTACACATTACACTGTGGATTATTCTAACTACTGAAGTTATTGTGCTAATTTTGCGTTTCATATTAAGCTGTGTGGTTTACTGTGTACATTATATATTTATATTTCCACAGCATTACTATGCACTGGCAGAATGAAGTTACTGGTAAATCCATTATTATTTTTTATTGTTACTTTAAATATTTAATTTATATATTTTCATGTGAAATATACAAGTTGTTTCTTCATGTTCCCTTGACTAAGAGTTAATTCATTCCTACCTGCCATTGTTTAGGAGGGACAGGTATGAGTGTAACAGAGTAGATTTCCATGTGCAGAGTGAAGCTGGATGTACTGTACTGTCTTGCCATTTCAGTGTTAATCAAAAGAAGAGAAAGATAGAAGTTGTAACCCGCTTATTACTCACAGCCCGGAAGAACTGGAAAACGGGACCAACCCAAAAAAAAAGTGGGTTACTTTGTGAAACTTTGTGTAAACTGCTGAGAAGGAAGGTCGATGAAATTATTGACATAATCGCCAAAATACTAATGATATTTTTTTATATCAATAAGCTGTAAAACTGTTGTAAAAAGAGTTGTTTCCTCTGAGACAACAACTCTGCAGCTACATTGTTCTCCTTTGAAATTTCTTTTCTGGTCTGTTTTTGTTTGTATGTTTCACGTTAATTAGAGATTAAATTAATGCTGAATCAGTAAGTATGACACAACCTCGTGAACTGAAAGTTTTATTAAGTTTTTTTAAGTGCACGACTCCTGTGTCATAATTATGAGTTCACGAGTTCCATTTGAATGAAGCTCGTCTTCAGGATAACAGATTTAACTCCACATCAACAGATAATTCAGTAATAATCAGCTGATCTACGTACAGTGGAGGACTCGTCCTCGCTTGTCAGTGTCAAAGTTTAACGTTGAGCTCGTCTTGCGCTCGTGTAGGTTTAGTGTCCCTCCAACCTGTCTGAGCTTCGAGTTTCAGGAGGAAACAACTCACTTCAACCACAGATTGTATATTTTGAACACTGAAGTCTTACATATTGTTTCTTTAAGTATGATGCTGAATAAAATACTGTAGAGAAGTTTGTGACTTACGGATCTTTCCAAGTTTCACCAGGATAAAAATAACACCTCCACCAACGGCAGCAACAGCAAGAATACCACCAACTACACCAGCAACAACTTTGGGACTGATGGCCTCCATCTCTGCAGCATCTGAAGGAATATCAGACAGAGCCGAGTTGAGAAGAAGGACGATGTGCTCATTTTTACAACATAATGAGGTTATTTATTCTCAGAATTTAAAGAGAAAAAAACATTTTCACACAACTCCACAGCAGAAAACAGAGTCTCAAAATCACCACAAAACTGTGATGGAGACAGAAAATAGTTGTAGGAAAGTCGACTGTTTTCTGTTCTGTTATCACACCACATTTAGGACCGTGAGTTTTTTTCTGAGTTTGGTTTCAGTGCACTTTAAGGTAGTTAATGATGTCGTAATAAGTCAAACCATCAGTTAGTTAATGTTGGATAATGTTTCTAATGTTAATTTAAATATTACCTGGTTTCTAGTTAGTAACGACATCATTCCTCTGAGTGCCTCCTGTTTCTAATCCACATGAGACAAGAGATCGTTTTCTAGTTGTGGTTCAGAACATGTGGACATATTTCTTTCTAATATAACCTACTTACCTTTTGTTTTTATATTCTGAGGCTCATACTTTTAACACCTCTATGAGTGTTTTTGGTTTAATGGTGATTACTTGATATTTATGTGAATAAACACAAACTGCAGCACCTCAACATGTGGCTGTATTCAACACTGCAGTTGTGCTGTTTTTGCCACAAGAGGGACCTGTTGACCACAGAACTGTTCATTCTGGACGGGAACTGAGTGACACCAGACACCAACAGCACTGCTGCACCGTCGGGAGAGAATTTCTGCTGCACGTCCACAGATTTTATAACTAAACTTTACTCACACTTTAACTTTCTCTGACTGTGTGAAAATCTGATGTTTTCACTTCACAGATGATGAAAGGTGTTAAAACGTGAGTTTTACTGGTAAAACACACTGATGTAGGCTGATATGTGACTTCAGTGTGGCACACTGCACTGTGAAAAAGGATGAACTGTCTAATATTCATATCAGACAAATCTGATTTGATTAAAACAAATATCATGAACAGTCCTAATGAAGGCTAACAAAGACACTTTCCCAGAGAAATACTCAAAAACATTTACCTCGATCGTCAGGGAGAGTCACTGGTTTCACTGGAGGTCCAGATGTGCTGAAATCTCCTCTCTTTGTCCTGTTCTGTTGGTCTTTTTTCACTGTTTCAAATGAGAAACAAAACTGCTGGGATCAGTTTTAAAATAATAAAATACAAACAAAAAGATCAATTCATTATCTGCAGTTTCATCAGAAACATTGTTATTTAAAAAAAAATCTAAATTGATCCATACAGCATTAATCTGAACATGCTCACCAACAGTAACGTTAATAGTACCACCGGCCTTCAGTTTTGGGATGTAACATCTGTATGGTCCACTGTCAGACAGCTGTGCTGAGAAGATCAGCAGGGTCACGACTCCTCTGTTCAGGTCTTCATGGTTGAGAGTCGTCCTGCCTCTGTACTGATCCAGCTGTGCAGCAGGTAGGTCCTGTTGATGTCGATAGGCGTGGACGACCTTGTTGAATCTCTTCCAATCGACTGTAAAGGTTGTCAAATCGATCAATGGATCCAGACGACATTGTAGAAAGATGTCGTCACCTTCAACTACCTCGATTGTTGGTTTGGGGCAGATGAAGAGATACTCTCCTGAGGAAACACAGATTTACACACTGAACCTCTGAAGGAAACACATAGACAAGACAAGTGCCCGAACGGACAGGGACGGGTGGAGGGGGGGCAAGACAAGTGTCTGAGGCCCCAGACGGGACGGACGGGGCGGGGGACTACTTTATAACACTGACAACCATCAAATCAAACCAAGAAACCTATTTCTCTGATCATCTTCCGTTCACAGTCCATGAACAAAACCGAAAGAACAAAAAAAAAAAAAAAAACAAACAAAAAAAAAAACGCAAACAATGCTGACAGTCGAGGACAGGGCCGGCCCAAGCCTCCATGGGGCCCTAAGCAAAATTTGATTTTGGGGCCCTCTATTTCAGCCAATATTGATTGTTGATCATTCACACACCTACAATGAACTCAATGCAGCTCTGGCAGTGTTGTTTACATCCTATGGACGGCCTGACATGTCTTTACACATGTATGTGTTTCACGTGAGTAACAGACAAACAAAGGTCGCTACATCCCATCATATTGCTGGTAGTTAAGCTGGTTAAAATGTAAACAAATAACGCAAACTTTATTTTTCTTTTTAATTAAATAAAACGATAACCAGCGCGTGCTAATTAGGAAGCCTTAACAAAACATACTGGTGAGAAAAACAGCCCATAATTTTAAACTATCTATGTTGCTGAAAGCTTAAACATGAAAAGAACAACTACACTTTTTTTCTCTCCCCCGCTCCGCTCGAGCGCGGCTGAACCCGGCTTGAGCCCTCTTCACGGGCGCGAGCCTGCTGCAGCCCCCGCTCCTGCTGACAGCAGACTGGGGGAGAAAAAAAACATTTCTTTGCTCTGATGATGTATGAATGAGAAGGACAGACATGAGACATGGACAGGTTCGTTGTTGTTGTTTTGGTGTACAGACGACAGCAGCTGGTTTTTAGTAATAAAATGCCTGTTTGAGACCAACCGCTCTTCGTCCTTCTAACGTCCGGTCGGAAGCTACATTAATTTTGTGCATTTATATTTTTTTCAAAATGATTTGGCCAGAAATCATCTCGTGACCCCAAGGTTGAGAATGGCTGGCCTTATGCAAATGGTGACGTTAATGTTTGCTATCAAACATTAACAAAAACTTTGTTTTGAAGAAAAAAACAAAACAAAACAAAACAAAAAACGAAATATATAGGGCCAACCCCAAGAAACAACTCATTCAAAGTTAAAGCTACACAAATACAAACATGTTAGTTTGATTTAAGTTACTGTTAAAAGATATATTTCTCTCATTTTTAACGGCTAGGCTACACAAATCTCTTTGATAAACATTAGCCTACCAAGCAAGCCCTGATGCAAACATACCTTTATCTTCCTCTTTCTTCCTTTTTCTTTTCTCTGCCCCTGAAGGATATGTCCTTTTTTGCGACATTGTTTCACCTAACCACCTGTGTTTTGGATGCGC
Organism: Lutjanus argentimaculatus; assembly: GCA_034769285.1. Classification (NCBI taxonomy): domain Eukaryota; kingdom Metazoa; phylum Chordata; class Actinopteri; order Lutjaniformes; family Lutjanidae; genus Lutjanus; species Lutjanus argentimaculatus. Next base: position 11,170,275 of record JAWZSL010000027.1, on the reverse strand, counting down.
AGTGTTGCATGTCGGGAGCCAGCCGTTACACTTTTTTTTTTTTTTTTTTTTTCTTGGCAGGAGGCACTGGTGCAGTGAAGCTTTAGCTACAGAGGCAGTAAGAATCACTAGGTCTACATCAGCAGCAGCACTCTGTTGAAACTGTGTTTTAGTACAATAATATATCTTTGATCATATAGAAATCACCATTTATACACGGACAAAATAAAAAATAAATTACCTTTTTTTTTTTGATTGCTCTTGGGGGCCCCCTAGTGGCCTTGGGGCCCTAAGTCGGTGCTTAGTTCGCTTATGCCTTGGGCCGGCTCTACCTACACACGTGAGTAAACTGCAACACACCCGCTTCCGTTTACACATTTACACACACTTCATGCCTGGCCTTCACAATAAGAGATCCAGCTTCAATTCCAATATAAAACAGTTTACAGTGTCTTATCAGTTATACGATCGCCTCCTGAATAGAACTTTATAAAATCGAGCTAAAATCACATCTTCTATCATAAAATCCGGTGGTTGGATCATTTATTTTCACATCGCAAACGAACCGCACCGAGAACCACCTGTTCGAGCGGACTCGGTTCTTTGGTCCACATCAGGACTGGACTGACAGCTTTATCATCAACCGAGACGAACCGCAGAAAAACGGGAAAACCATCTAAACCGGACCAAGCGGGGCAAGTGTAAAAACTCCTTTAGTTTTACAAAGTACGACGAAGTTAAAAAAAAATAAATAAATAAAAAGATTGAATTAAAGTAAATTAATCAATCTGATCAGAGTCAATATGTTAAACTTACCCGCAGCAATCGATAAAACAGCCAGTAAAAAGAGCAGAGACAGCATGATTGTTAACACAGTGAGAGACAGCTTTATGTAGCTACGTTATACTGCAGTGCCAGTGAGAGGGACGTTAAAAGACGGTGAAGACGGTGAAGAAATTGCCTAAGACCACTTACTCGCCCACGGAGAACTCACTGCTGGTATGGAAAAAGCACTCTTAGAACCAGAAATTCACGACAAGTTCTCTGGTACAAACTGTTAATATGCTGTTTGTTGTTAGGGTGAAACATTGTGTGTGGATTCAAGTGGAATGAGACGCCTTTGTTGACGAGCCTTATCTCCGGTAAGAGACGCTAATGCAGGCACCATCAGTGGCGTCGCCTGGCCTGGGCATCCGGGGCTTTAGCCCCGAACGTTTTTTCTTTAGCCCCGGATAATTCAACTTCAGAAGAAATAATGATAACTGTACATTAACGAGCCGCGAAAGAAGTTGTAGTTTTCCATTTTCAGTGAATGCAACACAGGATGACGTCTCGACGTCAAGACCAATCAGAGAGGGGTTGCGTGCTGATCTAAAGCGTTGGCGCGCACGATTCAGCGAGACGTTTAATAAAGAAAATAACGACAGGGGTGTAATTCATGTAAATTCATTATCAAAACAAAACACTGTAAATAAGACTTCTGAATCCTCTCAAATCAAGTCAAGCCAAGTTTATTTTACTGATCCTCATGTGTTGTGACTGAAATGACTGAATGAGTCCTGTGTTTAAGCAAGCGAGTTAACAAGAGAGATTAACGCGGGTTCCTTTTTTGGGCCTTGACATCACAAATTTCTGGGGACCCCAGAGACACTTTTTTCTAGAATTAGTTTTTGATCATGTTTTTTATACTGTGTTGCAAATACAGAGTATCCAGGATTAGTGCACAAAGTAACCCGGTGGTACCGCTGCGCTCTCTGAAGGCGCTGGTGCCGCTTCGCTTTCCAGGGTGCTGATCCTGCCTTTGATAATTTGTTTGTTCGGTACTGTTTCACTGTTATTTTCTGCAGTTATTTTTGCACAAATTCGTACTTCGTAATTTGACAGTGCCCATAGGTAGCCTTTTGGGGGGTGTAGGGATTAATATTTTCCATAAAATTGCATTTTCTATCCTGGAAACAGGATAGAAACTATCCTGCACTATCCCGATGTATGTAGGTTCAAAACCTGATCACTTTAGTGTTTAATCTGATGGTATTAATAATTATTGGTGAGGCAGAGCGTCATTTCAACATTAATCAACAATATAATGAACATAATATAAAGTGCACAGCTGAGTACAGCTTGACTTTCACTGCGGCTGCATGTGAGGATGAAATGCCAACTTCAGCTTGTGATCTGTCGCTGTCTGAATGAACAGCCTCGTGGAAGTGAGATTTTACAGTTCTTCATATTTTAAATCCAACGGAATTCGTTTTAAAAAGTCATTTGGTGTTTTCAGAGTCATGATATTGAGCTGAAACAGGTTCCACACTTCGTTCCCATTCACAGGCTGCTGCTGAGTGGAGCAGACGGCTCGCACCGCGCACGCTGTGATGTTCAACATCGTAGTTAATTATCACTGAAAGTTAAAAAGCAAAACTCTAAAAAAGCTCTCACTCACTTGTTCTGGGACTTTGGATACATTCTTCGGGAGATTTTGGCGTATTTCTTCAGTGAGGGGCGCTTTTTGCCACAACCAGCTGCTCACGGTAAAACCATCACATGCAGTATTTCACCTGACGTGTTTTGAATAAAGTATAAATCCAGATGATCTTGAAGCTCCGAGCTTCACCTGGAAGTTTATCTGAGATTCTAAAAGTTGCAGCAAACATCAGTCCAGTGGATTTTATCCCTCCAGCGCAGTTTGTATCTTCATTGTTTAATTTTTTAAGTATTTTCACACAAAGTTGGTGTCAGACATGGTGTTGTGTGTCTCATTCAGATGATAGAGCAAGTAATACTGTTACCAAGAGTTTGATACAACACAGAGACAGATACAGATCATTTTAAGTTGTGATGAATGATAGTAAAAAGATCGCTAATTGCGTTAGCATCGAGCTAATTATGTTAGCGTTGTCATGCTAATGTTCATTTACACTCTGCAGCTACTTTGGTTAAGCTAGCTACAGTTATAGCACTGTAAGCAGAGCAGTAATAGTGTTTCACACCATTAAATGTGCATTATACTTAGTTGTTTGAGTTAAAAAATTATTTAATTGAGGGAGTATTTGTTTGTTTTGACTGATTAATTGTCAGATGTGATTGATTTATGTCATTTAATAGTTAAAATATGTTTGAGATTAATACACAAGGGCTGTGTAGTTCATCTTAACAATTAAAAGGTGTATAAATTAAAGGATATATGTTGATTAAAATATATTATATTTACAGTGTGGTTAAAAAGCATAAATAGATTTAAGATGTTAAAAATATGAGTTTAAGATAATTTCTTTGATTTCATTCACATGTTTAAGTGGATGTTGTGAAATAAGAGTACATGATTGATTGCTCATTGGCACTAAAATATCTTGTGTGATGTGTGTCTATTCATTTTATAATGATTAGAGTGTTGTATATCCTTGATAGTTGATGTACTTGAAGAGAAAGTTTGAATGATAGTAATGAGTTAAGGAGATCGAAAGAGAGAAAAAGATTGTGACTTATGCATTCTGCACTGTGTGCATAGATTGTTTTTTTTACCCAGACCGAGTCAATCGGGATCTGAACTTGGTGTTCAGTGGCGAGCCAGTTTAAGTGAAGATTTGAAGATTTGACTGTGGAGGAACCAGCAACGCGGTGTGGCCAGCCGCAGGATCCATCTACAGAACACAGCATCGTCGATTTCCCTCTTCATTCACATACAGATAAGATTAACACTCAAAAATCTACCCGGGTAGTTAGAACGCAGACATTACAAGAACACACGCACATATTCACAAGAGACCTTTGCCCTTTTCATAAAGGGGCAGTGCACATTGGACATTGAACTTTGCTCTTTATTTCGTGAAGATACCCTCAAAAGGACACTATTATTTAAATTTATTTTATTTTATTTTATTTTGGGCCCATTTATTGTGCATATGTGCACATTAGGAAGCCGGCTTAGGTAGGCAGGGTCTGTGATTTCATGTTTTTTATTTCGTGTACAATATATCTAAATTCAAAACCATCTAAGTGTGTGTGTGTGGTTTCTCTGCTAATACTTTCAGGCTCTGCAGCCGTTCCTAGATTCTACTGATACTGGCTTAACATGAGAACTATCATCAATATACTTACCTGTATGAACCGTTACACATACGTCATTACCCCAGACGCTGGCCGTGCCAGACTAAAGAAAAAGAGAAAGTTATTGTTTTGTTTCTTCCTCCAGAGGTGAAGTCTGTTAAACAACTGAACTTCAGTTTTATACGGATGAATCAAAAAAATATAACTGTATAAAAAAGATTTCAAAGTTAAAAACGTCTCTGAAAGCAGGCTGAAGACAAGAGATAACATGTATCCCCACTGGGAATAAAAACCCACAGGGATGTGATCAAAAGTAGAGAGGACACCCCCCCACAGCAAGTCTCACTCAGAATAAATTATCTTTTATAAGTCAGAATCAGCTTTATTAGAAACTTTGTGTTCACATACAAAGGAAGTGAATAACATAATTGGACAGAAACAGATTTACACACACACATATACACACAAATTAATGAACAAAATCAATTAAAAACAGGTATAAACAGTACTTAGAATGTTTAAGCTTATGGAGTTAAAATGACAAAGAGTCACCAGCAAAATGATTTTTAAAGTGCTTTGTAGTGAGCTCCTGGTGGAAGATGCAAAGAACAAGAAGGACATGGAGTTTCCCAATAAGAGATTTCTAAATAAAACAGGTATGTAGATCACCTCTCTGCCTGTACAAGATGTCACCATAATCTAAAACTGATTAAAAATAAAGTTGAATCATCAGGTCTCTTTCAATTAATATATATATAAAATGATACATAATGTTAATAACACAATGGATTAATTTAAATAAATTTAATGGGTGTCTCTATAATATAATGTTTATATACAGGGTGAAGGATTTATAATAAATATGATGTCCTGCAGGAAGAAACTGTTCTTTTGTTAAAGCTTTAAGAAAAGTGTTAGTAGTGCTGACAGTATAAAAGGTAACACACAAATAACATTCAAACATAGATATATAGACAGACAACCATTCACACAACGCAGTAACAACAGTGTACACAGATTGATAATTTCATTGATCCTATTTAAGAAAAAAGTAAAATATTCTTGATTCTGACATTTTGGTAAACTGGTGCCTATACAGCTCTGTGTTGGTCTTCATTCATCCTCTGTTGTTCCAGTTCTCAGGTTTTCCATCTCATAGTTGTTGTTTGGCTTCATCACTTCTTGTTTCCTCCTCTTACAAGAACCTGTGAGAACATGGGAACCAGTTTGACACCACATTTACACAACTTGTGAAACTTTGTGTAAACTGCTAAGAATGTAACATCTCTGACATAATTGTTTTTTTTAATTATTATTATTAATTTATTCCGAATATGGAAATAGTGCAAGGCTTCCTGATTGCTACTAAACAATTTCTTTGCACAACATAATATAGAAATGAGAATTTGAGGAAGCAAAATAAGAATAAAACACAGAAAAAAAGAAATAAATGACATATTCGAAAAGGAGTGAGAAGAAGCATAGCTTGTTAGCTCTCACCCCTTTGTCTAAATAAAAATAATATACACATACACATATACATACATACACACATTCACATAGGCTTCTCTGACTCTCTAATCATTAATGATCATTATCCACTGTACCCGCTAAACTAAATATTTTTGTACGTTTTCTTGAACCGGTTGATATTTGGACTTTGCTTGAGTTCCTCGCTTAGATTGTTCCATAGCTTGACACCGGAAATAGATATACAGAAACTTTTTAAGGTTGTTCTTATGTTTTTGATTTTGAAGTTACGTTCCCCTCTTAACTGATAACCTCCCTCCCGATTTCTAAAAAAATTTTGGATATTTTCTGGTAATATGTTTTTTCTGTTTTTTGCCTCATACAATCACAGCAACATTAATATATTTTCTGATATCAATAAGCTGTACAGTTTTGTGCAGAAACAGATCTACTGTACATGTTTAATATTTTCTCAGATTTTTATTGACCTTACAGTACTTTCTTTTTATCTTTATTCTCTCTCACTGTTTTCTTCTGCACCAAAGTATCAGTTAAATCCCTTTAATGTTAAAACCTACTTGGTAATGCAGCTAATTCTGATTATTCACCATGTTGTGGACAATTTATGGGAAATAACTACATGAAAAGATGTTCAAAGCAATGAAGTGTACTACACTGTAAAATCTTCACATGCTTAAAGGAGCAATCTGTAATATATTTACTGAAATAAATCAAAATGACCAGGATATGTTGTCAGAGATGAAGCTGACAGACTTCAGACTGTAGAGTTGTTGTCTCTGTGACTCTACAGCTACTTTGTTCTCCTTTGAAATTTCTTTTCTGGTTTCTTTTTGTTTGTACGTTTCATGTTAATTAGAGATCAAATTAATGCTAAATCAGTAAGTATGACACGACCTCGTGAACTGAAAGTTTTATGTTTGCACCAAGTCCACGACTTCTGTGTCGTAATTACGAGTTCACAAGTTCCATTTGAATGAAGCTTGTTTAACAGGTCTCTTACTATGGACGCAGTTCTGATCATTGGCTCTGAAGGAGCAATAAGAACATTTTAAAAATCAATGAAATAATTTTTTAAATCAATATTTTATGTCAAATCGTTATTTTTTTCACATCAGGGTCCTGCATCATCGTGTTGGGCTTCATTTCACAATGACCTGCTCACTGGACATCATCTCTTACTTCATGAAAATTCAATCAAAGTTTATATATGCTTTAATAAATCATTTATTATAAGTTACATAACTATTGATTATAGTGTAACTATCATTTTCCCATTTATAATAAGAATAATAATGTTTACTATTAGAGCTGCAAGGATTGTTAATCGACTATTAAATCAATTTTGAGGATAGCAGATTTAACTTCACATCAACAGATAATTCAGTAATAATCAGCTGATCTACGTACAGTGGAGGACTCGTCCTCGCTTGTCAGTGTCAAAGTTTAACGTTGAGCTCGTCTTGAGCTCGTGTAGGTTTAGTGTCCCTCCAACCTGTCTGAGCTTCGAGTTTCAGGAGGAAACAACTCACTTCAACCACAGATTGTAGATTTTGAACACTGAAGTCTTACATATTGTTTCTTTAAGTTTGATGCTGAATAAAATACTGTAGAGAAGTTTGTGACTTACGGATCTTTCCAAGTTTCACCAGGATAAAAATGACACCAACAACAGCAACAACAGCAAGAATGCCACCAACTACACCAGCAACAACTTTGGGACTGACAGCCTCCATCTTTGCAGCATCTGAAGGAATATCAGACAGAGTCGAGTTGAGAAGAAGGACGATGTGCTCATTTTTACAACAGTCATCTATAGTGTACTGCTCAGAGTTTAAAGAAAATAAGCTTTTTCACACAACTCCACAGTCAGATTATCTTGTACAAAGAAACGATGCAGAATCAAGTGTAACAAAGACAGTTTTCCTCCTGAAAAAACATTTACCTTGATTGTCCGGGTGAGTAACTTCCTCCACTGGAGGTCCAGATGTGCTGGAATCACTCGTCTTTGTCCTGTTCTGTTGGTCCTTTTTCACTGTTTCAAATAAACAAAACTGTTGAGGTCATTTTTCAAATAAGACACAAACAAAAAGATCAGAGACAAAGTTGACTGATACAGCGTTAATCTGAACATGCTCACCAACAGTAACATCAACTGTACCACCGGCCTTCAGTCTTGGGATGTAACATCTGTATGGTCCACTGTCAGACAGCTGTGCTGAGAAGATCTGCAGGGTCACGACTCCTCTCTTCAGGTCTTCATGGTTGAGAGTCGTCCTGCCTCTGTACTGATCCAGCTGTGCAGCAGGTAGGTCCTGTTCATGTCGATAGGCGTGGACGACCTTGTTGGGTCTCCTCCAATCGACTGTAAAGGTTGTCAAGTCGATCGATGGATCCAGACGACATTGTAGAAAGATGTCGTCACCTTCAACTACCTTGATTGTCGGGTTGGGGCAGATGAAGAGATACTGTCCTGAGGAAACACAGATTTACAGACTGAACCTCTGAAGGAAACATCTTTTCAAGCATTTAAACACAGACAGAGTTGATGTTTTTCAATTTAATGCTGCTGCTGCCACCTCAGACCTTTCCCCACAATAAATAATAAAGTTAAACAAACTGATCAGCTGTCAAGGTTTGATGCACAAATATCAGTGATCCTGGACAACTGTTATTACAAAGCTGGACAGCATCTGTCTGTTATATCTGAGTTTCCAGTCCGACCATTTCACCATTTTCTGACATTCTGAAGGCAAACACCAATTAATCAAGAAAATAATTGATTGATTATGAAATTATTAATTAGTTGCAGCCCTTCTTCTTTTTAAATAGCCTGTATTTGTCATTTTCAAGATGCTCAGTAGTCTAAAGTAAGTTAGATCATTGTAAAATTATTTTCTCAATTAATTGTCAGAAAATAGCAAAACAGTGACTATCAAAGGGTAAAGCTCAAGGTGACGTCCCCCATCACTTTTTGGACTAGCCTAATACTCTAATACTGTGCTAGTAATCAGATTACCACACAGAGAAAACCAGCAAGAAGTGGTATTTATTCATATAAATATTTTGCTCTTTGAATCATTATTGTTTCTCAGAACAGGGTTGAATTGACATTAACAGCTGATCCAGTGTACTACAATTACATATAAAACTCCTGTGAGGCTTGTAAGACGCGTTATTACCTCTTAACACTTACAGATGTTGATTCTACTGATTTTTACTGTGTCGCCCTTAATGTTGTCATACTGGATTTATTTATAATATCTGAAGTTACACAACTACTTATTTTCACCCGTCAAAACAACAACGATTAAACACTACATGTGTTACAGAGTTTAACAAATATCTCGTGAACAAAACGTAGAAAATACCGAACAAAAAGGCAGCAAGGTGTGCGTTCACCTGCTGGTTTAATCACGAAATGGGGATTTCCTGTCGGCAATGAGCAAATGATCAAAGTGACAGTGACGTCAAAAGTCAAGTTCAACTAAAAACAGTACAAACTAAATTAAAACAGCACAGTAATGAGCTTTAACTAATGTACAAACACGAGGCGTTTTAAAAACTCTCAGAATGTAAACTTACCCGCTGCAAACGGTAAAACACAAAGTAAAGTTGTCAGTTTCACGATCATCGTTAAAACGTTGGCAGTGATTAAACGTTAAAACGTCGTTCTGATACCGGTCCGTTGATTTAATGCTGTGGAATATTCCAGCTTTAAACTTCCCGCGAAACAACAGAAATCTGTGCATCAACGTGACCAAAACAACGCCGGAGGTCTCGCGAGGAAATGGGCGGTGCCTCATGCCGAACTGGGAGTTACCGGGTTGCGATTTTACGAATCCTACTATGGCCACGCCAAGACCCGCCTTACTCTGCCTCTGATTGGCGTCTTCACCTCTACAAGTTTAACAGTTCTTTCTCTTGCCGCTTTGACAGTTCGCTACTGCAATTTGTGTGCAACCGACTGCAGTGTCGAGGAGAAAGGCAGCTTTGGGGGAAGAAGAGCCCTTGCCGCCGGTAGACCCCCCAAAAGTTCCAGAAGGGGTCATCCTTACACCAGGAGGGCAAAAGCTGTACCCCACAGCCTGTCTTTCTGTGTGCAGGAAAATACCCCCTCGCCAAAAATCACTAGTTGCTGGACACTAGTTAAGTGCCACACTAAGCCTCCTCCCTTGGCTGGACACTGTCCTTGTATATATAATATTTTAACCATTATTAATAATTTTCTAAATCTGCTGTTCATTTTTACAAATCGGTTCAATTCAGTTTGTTTGATTCAGGTTCTACTGTTCATTTTTTACAAATCAGATCATGTGTTCGGCTAGAGGCTTGCAGAGCTCAGCCAATCAGAGGCAGAGTAAGGCGGGTCTTGGCGTGGCCATAGTAGGATTCGTAATATCGCTACCGGGCTAATAAAGGTATTTAGTCGTCGTTCATTCTAAGAGAAACACGTTCTACTCATCAGTGACAAGATATTATTATTAAACAGCGCATTTAGCTTTGTGGATTCATTTCTGCACCCCCGACTTCATATCAGAATGGTACAGTCGAAAGAGCTGCCTCGAAGGGAACCAGAGAAGATCTCGCGAGATTAATCATTTTAACCAAAAGCATGATCTTGCCCTGATCCGAACCAAGTGTGTTTTTGTCCATAAAACTACCTGGATTTTAACCACAATTCTGTCGAATTATAAAACAAATACCTTTTACAACGTGAACAATTAAGAAACGACACATACAACTCTCGCGAGAGTTTCGCTAATCAAGGGTTCCCTTTTAGACAAGGCTGCAGACCAGAGCACATCTAGACCACATTGTATACCCACCCTTACTGATACGTTGCACCCCCTTTTCCTGTTTTAACTCGTCATAATCTGTTTTATTACATTTAGCGTTATTTTATGTTATGTATATGCTCAGTTTCAATTCATCAGCAACACCTAGATAAAACTTGTGTGGTCTATAAAACATAAATTAGTCCCTGCATGAAGGATGTTAAGATTTTATTCAAACTGGTTCAGAGAGTTGAGAGTTGATCTTTTAGTGCTGCTGAACTGTCCTGTGTATACAATATAACTGACCTACAAAAAAACAAAAAAAACAAAACAAAACAAAACAAAACAACATTCAGGATTTATTGTTTACTCAGATTTAGCTGGTTGAAGCCAGTAAACTTGAATGCATTTATCAATCTAATTAAAATTCTGAGTCATTTTTTGGTTGCTCTATGACCCTGACACTTGAAAATTGAGGCAAGTGGTCAATGAGGAAATTGGGACCTGAGAAACTGCAGTGCAACAAGATGATAAAGTCAGCTTCAATACTATTGATTATTTATTTATTTATTTATTTTTTTACAAATATAGCTGATATTTGAGCATTTTATCACCAAAACCTCATCACATTTCCTGCACATGATGAACCTTTAGTTACACCAGCACAGACGTTATTTCCTACATAGTTTGGTGACATGAACCCTCCTTTGTAACAATCTTACAAAAAACTACATTAATCTATATTTGTAACACACATTTAATTGAATAAGTATTAAAAACACTTAAATTAGTTAAAATATCCTCTTCAGTCCTACAAAATTGATTAAAACCCTGCTGAACATTTGTTACAAACCAAACCAAAACACTTTAATTTAAGTTTTATAAAATGAAGATATAAGTTAGAGTTTTACCTGATCTGAGACTTTCCACTCCACATGCTGAAAGTTTGCAGTTTCTTGCACCGGATGTACCGGATGTAGGTCAGACCCTCCATGTGGGGAATTTAAATCGGTGGCTAAACGGGTCACGTGATCCACCCATCGATCCTCCCCCTGCCACTTTCCCTCGATTTTCGCGGCTCTCGCGCATCTCAGTGGCTGAAGGCACCCGCGGGAGATTCAATAGTGAACATTTTTGGCGGGATAAAAAATTTCCCGCGAAATGTTGTGTGTTTACGTCAACAATCTCTCCGCGGTCTTTCAGAGTGACGGACGGACAAGTTGAAAAAGGCACCAGCCTGCAGAAAGTTATGACTGATCTGAGGGGAAACAGTTTACAACTCTGATAAATATTAAAATCATTTTAATATGTGGGCCAGATTCAAAGTTTTAAAGAAGACTGGTTTCACCTACTATAGAAGTGGGGGTCAAACTTTGAGGAATGCCCCTGTGGTGAGGCATTAAGCCACTGCAGGTGGATGACCGGGGCAAAAATAGAGAAACTAAGTTCAATGAATATGATTTATGAAGGGGTAATAAACAAGTCTGCTAATGCAACCGTGCTGACCTTTTCACCTTTATCTGTTAATGACTGATTTTAAAAAAATTGTGGGGTGGGGAGTGAACTTTCTTTCAGCTTCTGAAGGGGGCAGGCCAGAAAAAGTTTAGGAACCAGTGAACTACAGGAACATCCATATGAAAATATTATTAGAAGCTCATGTGAAAAAAACTGAGTTCTAAGTTTAAGGTAAGAATTTAGACTTTAAACTCAAGAATTTGGTGTAAATCAGGAGAAAAACGGGAGAACTGTGAGGAGCGGGCGTCCCGGGAAGAGTTGGCAAGTACATCCCCGAGTCCATGTCACTGAATTAATTGAAACGGTACGCCTACGTAATGAATAATTTTTGCCACCAGAAAAATGTCAACAATATGAAACTTATAACAGTGTGGTGATAAATAATCAGCTGTTCTAAGAAACCAAATATTTTTACTCAAGAATTGCATATGAGAACAGCTTTCAGAGGCTGGTACTTGATATTTGTATTTTTGTCCTGTAATTACCAGTTTAAGTTCAACTTTTACACCAAAACACTGTAAAGAGAAACTAAGTCGCTCAGATGAAGTTTAACATGAACAGTAACACTCACATACTACTTGAGTTTGTTAAACATCAACCTCAAATGACCATTATTTAGGTACAAGTTCACAAGTCGAGTAAAATTTAGCACTTTTATTGTTGTTTTATTGTTACTTTAACTCTGTTAAATAATTTTAATTCTTTTTCCAATCACTCTAAAGACTCTTCAAACTGGGGACACAACTGGTGTTGGTCTGATCCTGGCTAAAAATCACTGGATTGGATGTTTGGGAAAACAAAAAAAGTACAATTTAATACAATCCATGAGCCCAAACTATGACGTAAATGCCCGACTAAGGTTTGAGTGACATGTTGTAAAGAGAGATGGGTCACAAATAACATGTAAAAACATTTTAAATTTCATTTTGAATGTTTAAATGATGCTGACCAATCAGAAAAAGGGCTGCACAGTTAATCAGAATTGCAATAAAATCCCAACATGGCCAAATGTAACATGCAAAGTGCAAAATCTCGTTCTCCGGATGAAAGAAAACATGTTTCTTTTGTGCAGATGTTTTTCAGTGAACATAAAAATTGTTATGCAAAACTGATCATTTCCACTAATCGTATTGAATTTCAGTTAAAATAATCGAAATATGCAGAAATCAAAAAGGCAGCTAGAAGTTTAAATAAGAAGAAACATTCACGTTTGTGGGCTTTTGTATTTGTTCCTTGATGGGAGCAGAATATTTGAATAAAGAATAAAGTTTTACGTTTTTTAGACATTTAGGTTAAATAAATGTATCCATACAAATAACTCAGTTTGTTTATCGGATTGGTATGAGCAGATACTCAAGTTGAGTCATCGCTACGTAAAATCAGAGCAGAAAGAGAAAACAAAAACACCGTGCATCAGGTACCCTTTTTCCCCCATATTTATTTGACATTATTTCAAATGATAAAAACATGGTTGATTAACATGAAATGACCACAGGGTTTCTGCTCTCAGAGTGGACAAGGTGAGAAGAGGAGGAGACAAACGTGTCGGGTCACCTGTGTGACAAGGTGAGCGTACATCCATGACAGGAAGTGTTTTGTTGTTGTTGTTGTTGTGTCGTCATCCGCCGAGCCCGACCCACCTTCACTACAGTACCCGATCTTTACAACAGGATCCCCAAAATGTTGGCTCGTTGGTAAAACCTCACACGCATCCATTCAGCTCATTCACCCTCATGGCCAAACATCCAGAGAAGTGCTACAGAGAGTCCGCGCTATCAGACCAAAGCTCACCGACTGGAACATCGTTATAATCATCTCTCTTTCCTATATTACAAACTTTTTACAACATAAAAATAGATCATTAACTATGATTACCATATTCCTTAATGTAAATATACAATATTTATTGCATTTTCAAATAAACTTGTTTCTTATTTACTTTGTTGTCATCATCTTCCCCCCTAAAAAAAAACAAAAAAACAAAAATAAAAGCACTGGTACCGATGAGAGTGACAACAGATTTGTGTAAGGCAAGGACCAGCAGGAGGCGCTGCATCACTGAGAATGAAGAATCTGACCTGAACAAGGTTTTCTGTTTGTTCTGTTGTTTTTTTCCTGCATGCCATCTTAGTTTGACTATGATGTAATTAGTGTTTTAAAGTCAAGCTTAAAGAAAAGTGTAGTAAAGAACCTCCATCCGCTTAATCTGGCACTTAAGTGTTCCTTTTTTTTTTTTTTTTTTGGTTAGCTGCTACCAACTACAATCTGTACAAACTGCTCCTTGCATAGCAATTAAACAATAAATCGTCTTCCTCTGGCCGTACAGTCCTTCTTAAAAATAAGAAAAAGAGAAAAAAAACGGGGGCCCCAGCAGCAAAAGTTAAATGATGGATTCAGAACAGAGTTGAGCTTTTCGACCGACTTCTCTGGACAGAAAGTTTGATAAATGATCCCTTATTAACACCCCCAAAAACTCTGCACTGCAAACCTGTAGCTGAGTCACATAAGCTTGGTCCAGTAAACATATTAACAATAATTTAGTGTTGGCCTCCACTGTGGAACCACAGGGAGTTTGGAGAAACATGCTGGCTGTGTGAACTACAGTTTGTCAGACACATCAGGGAAAAAAAAAGGGATGAAACCTCTTAGTTTTTCTAGATTTTTTTTTTTGTCACATTGATGTAATCCTGATCTGATAAGTGCATAAATAAGCGTCATGCACAGTGTCTCGGTTTAGCAGGGATAGTAAGGGATAGTCTGGATTATTTGAAGAGGGGCTGTATGAGGTATTTGTCCACACTCAGTGTAGATGGTTTGGAGAAGCAGCAGGAGTACCGGTCAGAGATCTGTATCTGTGCTTGAGTATTTATTTTTCTGACAACTTTTTACTTTCTAAACAGGCTTGTTGATTAAGTTTTAATGCATTTTAGGGAAAGTATTGATTATTTTTTATTTGCATCACTGTGCACCACCTTCCCAACATCAAGACTGACTTTAACCTAAATGGATCAGACAATAACACACAGAAGATGATTCATTTGTGTATCCATCGGTGCACATCATGCATGACAGACGTAACAAGACGAAAACGGCGTAAAAGACTTGAAACAGGCAAGAGCTGACTGCAGAGGGAAGGTGAGGTTCAGTTAGCTTTGCACAGAAAAAGCTGGCTGAAGTGTCCTTCAGATGGTTAACTTTTACTTCTTGACTACATTTCAGAGCCTGGCACAAGCATCTGTTCTTCTACTTAGAAAAGTGTGTGTGCTTTTGCCACCTCTGTAGGGGAGGGAAGCAATGTAAGACTCCAGACAGGTTTGCAGAAAAACGTATTTCAGCCACCTAAAACAACAACAACAAAAAAAACAATATAAATTCAAGTTTACACTATAATTAGAATATTTTCATTGCTGTACTTTGCCGTCAGACAGGCTTCTCTGACAGGAAAATGCAGTTATATAAGGCAAATATCACTCTGTCTAAACCCACCAAACTCCACAGGCGAAATCAGTAATTTTTCCTTGTAGAATACAGGAGTCACTGGTGTCCTGTTGCCTCGATCGCTTAGTTTGTTTCTTATTGTGACTTTGGTGATTTAAAAGGTTAGTTCAGATTCACAGAGGTCACACAATAACACAGATCGAGGCAGGGTACACCAGCAACTTCGTATAAAACAGCTGATTTTTCTTAAAGGAGTCTGGTTATTTTGGAGAGAGTGAGATTTGTCTCATCAAACAGCAGTTCCTTGTCAAAAAAGGCTGTAAGATGGCAACGGTAAAGCGGTGAAAACACACTAACATAGTGTACGCTTAACTGATAATGGTCTTTTTAGGTGGCTAAAAGCAGAACAATCCTTAGCTTCCTATACTCGTACTCCTGCTGCTTCTTCAAACTGGGGGCGTGTTGACCGCCACCTACACTGACTTTAAAAAAGTACCTCATACAAACACACCTCAAAAATCCAAACTATCCCTTTCAGCTGCCGTGCAACATCGCCTGAAGATGGAAACATGAACACCCCCGATAAAGAAAAGTAGGAGGTATAAAAAAAGAAAAAAAGAAGCAGGAAACCGTTCCACTCCAAATGTAAAAAATAAACAACCAGGCTTCTGTCATCACTTGGCAAAACCTTGCAGTAATAAATTTTGTCCACAATCAAATCATATAAAAAACCTGTGTGGAAACTCTCACTCTGCGCAGTTCATTTGACTCCACCCGCTTTTGGCACACTGACGCAGAGATTTGACTCAAACGCACCCTCACCTGGCACTGCTGGAATGGCTATTCAAGACAAAAACTAACCAAAATAATAATAATATATTAAATAATAATAACTGTCAAAGAGCCCCACATTCATGGCATCATCAGTTCTGTGGGGAGTCTAATTCACCTGCTTCCATTCGTAGTGTTGAATTTTCCCCCACAATTTTATGCTGACACCAAAATAATAAAATCAAACAAAATAAAAAGATGTTATTCAGAATTATGAAAATCACCATATCATCATGAATATGCATTAAAAAAAAAAAAAAAAGATGGAATGCACAGATTTGGAAGTGTTTGGAGTTTGGTCCTGATATGTCAAACAGAAGCGTCTACGTGCAGACGGCAGAGGAGAAGTCGAGGTGGTCACAGTCAGAAAGGTCGAGTCTGTTTCTCGCCTCTGAGTGGTTTTTTGTTCTCTTTGTGCAAAGACAGAAGGTGACCGCTGAGTCGTGTCAAACCTGCGTGCTGTAGTAGTGTTTACTCTTCGCCACTGTGCTTCCAGCTGGTGGTTTAGTGTTAGTGTGTCTGTGTTTGTGTGTGTGGTGTTGTTGTTGTAGTGTGTTCGTGATTTGTGAGTGCTTCTTCACCCCCCCCTCCCGCCGACCGTCCATCGAGTCGGCTGACTGAGAGTTCAAGTCCTGAGCTGAGGTGTGTGTTCACCTCCCCACCGGCGGCGCTGGAGGAGCTCCTCTCATCGTGGCTGAGGGCAGAAGGAGAAACACAGGGGTCACTACAGGTCACTTCTCCCACTTACAAACACACACAGGTAGAAATGATTAACTCTGCAAAACAGGCTGTAAATTCCACACGGTTGCTGTGACACGAAGACGAAAACCTGGAAATAAGTAACATCAAGAATTCTGATGGTCGTGTAAAAATTCTGAGAATTCAAGAATAAATCTTATAACTCTTAGAAGTTAAGATCAGCTCTAGTTGTTTGATTTTATTTTTTTCGAACCAGGGATGTTGTGGTTCACGGTCAAAGTGCCAAAGATCCTAAGGGCTCACAGATTACTCCTCTTGGTTCATTTGTAAAAATCAGGGTTACTCAGGGTTTTTATGACTCACATCCACCTCACCCACCCCACCCAACCACCTGCACCCAATCCGACCCGCAAATCACCAACTCTATGGCCAACTAACATGGCAGGACAATTATCAGGGTTGTGACAGCTGATCCTCCTGCTGGAGCAGAGCTGTCAGTGTCTGTTTCTCCCTGATGCACAGTCGTGTGAAGATTTAGGCAATTAAATTAATTAAGGGCCCTAGTTAGACGATCTATAGTGCATGGTCCAAAGTACATCGTGCAAGGGCTTCCAGGGCGTGTCCAACTCTGCTTTGTTATTTAAATGGAGCATAATCTGGGCGCCAAGTAAGGCGCAAGGTGCAAATAGGTTGTGTTTAGTCTCTTAATAAATCAGTTTGTTTTTGGCGTAACATGACTGAAACCAATCAGGGTTAGGGCTGCTTGATTACTGCATCGATTAATGATCGTGGGAAGACAAAATCATAGCTGAAATTATATTAATATCCAGCTCTACACAGAGTATCACCTCCCATTTAGATGGATGAAATGAGCTGATTGTGGTGATGCAGACAGTGCGGTGAACCTGCAGGTCGGGTGGGCCTGGGCTCAAGCTGCCCGAACAGGGCATCAAACAAGTGAACGGGACAAAAGTTGTGAAATAAAAACAGAAATGTGGTCACCTGAAGATTTTTTTTTTTTTTTTACACGGGGCAAATTAACTGAACTTGTCTGCCAACAACGGTGAGCAGTATGGGAACGTAAAAGTGCACGTAAGCGGCCAAGACAAGGAAAAGAAAAGTGAGAAGTGTGAAGAGCAGAGAAACGTCTCCTCAGCTGCACTCGTACCCTTGTTGTTTTTGCTGGGGTAGACCTTGTTGAAATGCCTGTACTCCTCTGGAGGTGGAAGATCCTCGATCGGGTGGAAGTTAAACTTGGATTCAAAATCATCTGAGGGAAGAAAAAGAAAAAAGAAAAAACTGTGTTTTAAATGAGGATATACATTAAATTACTGGATTATTAGGCCCACCTGATAATCCAATCCAAACGCAACAGTCTGCAACAAATAATGTTCAGACTTTCTACTATGTGATTATTTTTATCAATGTTGGCTGGTGATTGTGTATTTTTACACTGGAAAGCAACTTTAATATTCTGTCCACAACATCAGTGGTAAATGTCCATTTAAAAGCAGTTAAATTATCAAAGCAAACAATAAAACTCCTATTAAAGCTATATTAATCTATTATTGATTACTTGCTGACACAATATTGTGCATCTTAAAGATACTTCAACACCAAGTATAAAGTACCTTTCTGTTGCAGCATCTGTCAAACCTTGTAAACCCCTAAACTACAAAGAATGACAGCTGAAAACTACAAGAGCAACAGCTTTCCTTTGTACTCATTTTATTAATATTTTGTTCTTCAAAGTTATCTATTAATCTATATTAATTTATCACGAGAGAACCCGATCATAATTCAAACATTTTGGCAAAGAAGACAAAAACAAAATAACAAAATGCATCCACATTTGTGCATTTTGTTGTTAATGTGTTACGCTGCAGTCAGAAAGCTTGATGGCAGCAGCATGTTTTATATCCACATCAGATAAACAGTGGAGGACCCAGAGGTGCAGCGGATCACAGAATCAGATCAATACACCACAGTTTTTTTTTTTCCACCCATACAGATCATGGATCAATTATGCTCCGTAACACCAGCTAGTTTTTCAGCCATTTTCAAAAGTAACTGGACACTTCAACAACTAAATACAGTCTTGTTTTAATATTTCCTGTTAAAAGATGTGGTTCACCCCAAAATCAAAACCATCTTTCCTCTTACCTGTAGTGCTGTTTTTATCCATCTAGATTTGTTGGGTTTGAGTCACACAGTTTTTGAGATATCAGCTGTAGAGATGTCATCCTTCTCTCCTTCTCTATAATGGAACTACAAGGCACTCGTCCTGTGGTCCTCAAAACCAGTGTCTCTTTCCAAAAAAATCAGACCCCATTATTCAAGATAATTCACAGACTGTTGTGAGCAGTTCCAGCAGATTCCTGAGGTAGACTGTGCTGCAGAGAGAAAGTAGTTCCTACATGAAACTGCTCACAACAAAGTCTGTGGATCATCCTGAGTAACAGGGTTGATTTCTGGAGAGAGGCACTGCTGTGGACTTATTCAAATGTACTTTTTAGGCCCTTTGAGCTCCACAGCACTCGTGCCATCTAGTTCTATTATTTTGGAAAGAAGGCAGACATCTCTACTTCCAATATCTCCAAAACCCTGCAACTCAAACCAAAAGGATAAATAACACTACAGGCCAGAGGAAAACCCTGTTTTTTTTCTATTTTGGGGTAAAACTGTCCCTGTAAGTCCTTTGTGGGACAGAAAATTCAGACTTTTGGCATCTTTCTTGATGATGAATGACATGCCTGCACTGCAGCCATCTACACTTCCTGTTTTGAGCTCTTTATGCCTTCCGTTTGATCTTCAGCAGTGAAACATGTGACCAGTGAGTCATGTGACTGACTTTGAAAGCAACACTTGGTTACCTTGTCTGTCCTACACGGCCCACTGTGCAGGAGGTAACAAACTAAAAATACCTTTAAGGCTTAAAATCAGAACTCTACCATCATAGGAAACGTGTTTTCACTAAATATTCAACATGCTGACAGAGAAAACAACAACACATCACTGTTTTTCAGTCCTGGCAGCCTTGTATAAGTGTGTTTTTCTGCCTGAACACGAACTACATGAACCTCAGACAGTAATCGAGGAACCGTTCCTGCCTTCCTGATTTGTTCCAGTACAACAGGAAAGACCAAAAGGCTCGTTTGCATGGCTGCAGTGGAACATTTGACTATCGACAGTCACTCATCATCGTCACATCGAGATCAGCAACAAACCACGTTAACGGCTCCTGTGATTAAACACACAGCTGAGGGCGATTAGAGAATAAATCTACAAAGATACAAGAGTAGAAGATAAGAGAGGCCGATGTTCGACGGCAGAGTAACTGGTACATTTAAAAAGAAAACTTTGTGGTTTGTCGGGAGCTAAAATGTCAGGCGTCACAGCGTCTCATTTCATGCGGAAAACAGCAGCCAGTCCAACCCCTTAATTTTAAAGAAGTCCCAACAGTTCGGGTTGTTTTATTTTCCCTCCGTCTCCTCGCATCTGAAATCTTGTTCTGCCAGATTTTAGTTGTGGCACGTGCAAAATGCTGAAGAGTGGAAAGAAGTCTGGCTGCACAGCAACCCAGACATTTTGGGATATTTAAAGGATCACTACACTGATTTTACACTTCAAGTTCAGTTAATTCTAGAGCTGCAACAAATAGCTGATAATTATTAAATTAATCGCCAACTATTTTGATAATTAATTAATCAGTTGGAGAATTTTTTTTTTTTTACAAAAAAAAATAGGTCAAAATTCTCTGATTTCAGCTTCTTAAATGTGAATATTCTCTGGTTTCTTTTTTCCTCTCTGACAGTAAACTGGGTATCTTTGGATTGTGTGCAAAACAAGACATTTGATGACGTCATCCTGCGCTTTTTTAAAACCATTTTCTGACATTTTATAAACCAAACAACTATTAATCAAATAAACTAAATCTAATGTGCGTGTTCAGAGATTATTTTACTTCACACAATAAATGTGAAATCGCTCACAAAATCATTTTTTCAACATTTATATGATCATTTGCATACCTACATACCATTCATATGGTTCTGGACTTTATGGCATCGACAGATGTTTAATCAGCTGATTAATCGACTTTGAAAATAATCGTTCATTGCAGCCCTCGTTAATTCGTCACAAGAGTCAGTGTACAGCGTAAAGACGGTCCTCTGTGGTTCTGGAGGAGCTTCCTAACATGTCGATTAACAATCATAAGAGCCTATTATAAGCTTTCTACTTATCATGTAGCATTATTTATTCAATAATTATAAAAAATTATTTAACTTCTCTTGACAACATTGTAGATTTAGTACTAAGTATGAAACAACTTAAGCAATAGCAAAGTGACAAGATATTTTTATACAGATTGTTAAAAATCTGCCCATGTAGAAATGAAGGAGATACTGTTGTGATTTTAGCATCTAATTACTAAAAATGTTGTAGTGAACGAGCAAGAAAGTAATGACAGATGAGAGCCTTTGTATTTCAACAAAGGAAAATAAAAAAATAGAAACGTTTCTGTTTTTAAACAACCTTCGTGTCCATTTGAGTTCAGATTTCTGAGTTAACAAGGTGGGCTTGAATGCACCATGAAGTCCCCATCTGCACTCTGCTGTACAAAGTGTTGCATATTTCAGAGTTTATGAGATGCACCTGAATGCATCATGAAGTCCCTCTGCCTGTGTGTGTGTGTGTGAGGACAGTGCAGCTCGTCCCAGGTCTTTGAACAGTTTCCTCCTTTGAACTGAGCAACTGTACTGTAATATGTGACGTAATTTTCTTTTTGTTAAAATGGATTTTATAAAATTGGTATCGGAAAAAGCATCGTTTGGGAACCAGGATCAAAATCAAGGTATCAGTATCAGTACTGGTATGAAAAGATTCCAGCCCTAAATTTAACACTGTTAATCATATTAAAAAAACATTGTTAGAATATTTTGTCCAATGATTCCTTCTTGAATTGTTGATGTTTGGACTTTTTTTCTTTTTCCAGGAGCTGCGATCACATTTCATTTGTACGACCCCCCTGAACATAATTTCAGCAACTGAATCAGTCATTTTGCTAATTATTTACTCTTCTCTGCTCGTTTGTAAATAGTTTCCATCCAATCTGAAAACCCCTGAAAACTGTAGAGGTTAATCCTAGAAGTAAATAAGTTGTTGATGGTGAATCCATGAATGGGAGGAGGAACACGATGACTCACCTATGATGGACTTGGAGGAGGAGATGGAGGAGTGGCCGTTCCTGGATGGGCGGGGGCGGTGGAGGGGGGCCAGCCGGGGTTCGGGAGGAGGAGGAGGATGATAAGACGGAGGAAGAGGAGGGAGGTGGAGGCGGTTTGCCCACTCGGCTGTGGGGCTCTGAGGTCGCGGAGCTGTGGACGCGGTATGGGGGCGGGGGAGGAGGGGCGTCCCGACCACCGTTACGAGACCCAGAGAGGGCACCTGGGGAGCTGTGTAGATAACACACACACACACACAAACACACACACACACACACACACACACCACACACACAACACACACACACACACACACACACACACACACACACACACACACACGATCAGGATGACATGAATGGTGTTACACTCAGACCAGGGCAAAATGTGGGTCATCATGGAAATTCCAAAAATTAAAAGTCTAGCAAAGACAGCAGCAGTTTGCTTACCAGTAAACCATTATCAGACCTTTATTTTGAAAGGGTTCAGTGCTGTGTTCATTGGTAATGATAATGATCTATATATTTTACATTAACCTGTAACTTTATTTACTCAGTGCCAAAACACAATGATTATTACAAATTTCTGACTAGAAAAACTTGACAACAGTGATGAGCTGAATCTCAAATTAATCTTCAGGTTCCCTACTTTCAGATGATGTACACCACTTCTATGTGACATGTACTGCTGACCTGTTATCTCCCCCTATAGATCATGTGTTCCCCCCTTAAAAGAGGGAAAAAAAAGGGTGTATGTTAGGGAGGGGCTGCCACTGAGACCTCATTTTGCTCTTTTATATTTACTTTTAAATGTCAGAAAATAAAAGAGCCCTACATTTAGCAGGGACAGGAACAAAGGATGAAACGGCAGACGTCTTGCAAACGTCTTGTAAAAGTAGTGGAGACGCAGAGTGAGTGAAAGTGAAGAGGAATGCAGGAATATTCCACAGGGCTTCTGGAATGCAGAGAAACCAGGAGGCCTCGTGGCGAGTCGCTCCCTCGTCCAATCACAACACAGAGCTCCGGCTAACAAGTGCCTTCCTGTTTTGTGTGTTCACTCTGAATTCAAATTATGAATATGTTTCCAGTGAGCCATGAATGTGCTCCGGCCAGGAAACAAAAATGATCATCTGGATTCATTTTATGAACCTACAGTGTTAAATCTTCCAGTTTTCCTTTTTAGATCAACAAACACACACGGTGACCTCTGACTTTACACACTTGAACAACATGGAGGCATCTAATATGTGTCATCATCCACATATCATCTGCCCCATCAGGTTTACCAACAGAGAATACCTGCCCCGCATGTTGAAATACTGTAATTTCCCCCGACTGTAGATCCAATACTGGGAAAAAAAAAAAAAACTCCTTTTCCCCAAAACACAGAAGCAGCTGTAGAAATCATAGGAAATAATAAACTACAGCATGTTATAAGTGTCTGTGCAGTCAGAGGAGGAGGATTTATGTGTGACATCGAGCCAAACAAACCACGTCCCTGCCCCCCGTGCTCCACTTTCAGAGTCGACCTACAGTAAGGTGTGATCATGTGGTGGAAATGTTTCAGCGCAGTTTGTTTCTTTAAGGCTGCGATGCACTTCGGAGGTTCAAAGATAACGAGTCAAAACTTGCTGTGGCCTCTGAATGAACATTCCTCCAGCTGATAGAGGAGACTGATGTTGTCTTCATCACCGGGACGGTTCAAATACTGAATAAGGTCAAACTTTCATATTTGGAAAAAAGAGGTGAATTTAATCTTTAAGGTAAATAAATAATCTAAATAGACACGAGCTGCAGCAGCTCTGGGTCGGTTTAATAAATCAGTTGGGCTCTAATCCAATCACAGCTATATCGGTCTCAGAATATATGTTGTCCAATATGCACCAATATTAGAGCTGCAACGATTAAACAATTATTAAATTAATCACCAGCTATTTTGATAATCGGTTAGGGTAATTCTTTAATTTAAAAAAACGTCAAAATTCTCTGATTTCAGCTTCTTAAAAGTGAATATTTTCTAGTTTCTTCACTCCTCTGTAACAGTAAACTGAATATCTTTGGGTTGTGAGGAAAACAAGACATTTGAGGACGTCATCGAAGGCTTTGGGAAACACTGACTGACATTTTTCAACATTTTCTGACATGTTATGAACCAAACAACTAATCAATTAATATATAAAATAACTGACAGATTAAATGATAATGGAAATATTTGTTACTTGAAGCCCAACAGACATCATCCATCAGCTCAACCCACTGGTTGATATCACAAGTGATCTTGTTTTGTTGATCTTTAATTCGTTTTGATGTGACCTCTGACCTTTAACAGACATAAATACCGATGTTCTGCGTGTTTACGCTGCAGACGGTCATACCTGCTCTGCGTCCAGGTGGCTCTCTGGCGGGTGGTGGTGGTCTGCCGCCCTGCTGGGAGGATGGAGACGATGAAGGAGGCGGGGGTGGAGCATGGCTGCGTCCTTGGCTGCCTCCTCCAGATGTGTGTTTTTTGTGCAGGGAGTTGTGCCTCTGTGGTAGCTCCGGAGCCCCGCCTCCGTCTACGTGTGACGGCCCATTGGAGATACCGCCTGACGTGTGTGGTCTGTATGGCGGGGGAGGTGGAGGAGCTGAAGAGCCGCCTGTCGGCGGTCTGCTGGAAGACTGAGGTGGCTTCACAGAGCTGGGAGGGGTGTGGCCTCTGTTAGGCGTCGGTGGGAGGGGCTTCTCTCTGCTGTGAGAAGAGGATGAGGAAGGTGCTTTCTGGTTGGGGGTAGGTGGAGCGTTGCCACGGCCACCTCTGTTGAAGGGTGGAGGAGGAGGCGGGGCTGAGGTGCTGTGCTTCATCCCGCTGCCTGTGGAGGAGCTGCTGCTGCCACTGGAGGGGCGGGAGATGTCAGGGAGCGACGGGCGGTGGGAGCGCTGCACCTCTGATGCAGACGGCTTGGTGGGTGGGGAGGGCGAGCTGGAGCGGCCTGTAGGGGGGCGAGGGGCCGCGGGCCGGGCCCCTGGGGGCCGCAGGGCAGATCTGCCCACCGAACCGCCAGCTGAACCATCTGGAAGGAGAGCAGAGAGGCGGTGTTTAGAAGAAGAGACAAAAACAAGGAGTAACTGCAACGATTCATTTCATTATCAATTAATCTGCTGATTTCAGTCAACTTATCAATAGATCAACTAATTGTTTCATCTCTCATTAATCCTCTATCAAAGTGTACAGTATCAATGCATGATGTGGTGTTGTATTAAAAACAAACAGGAGCTTACAAACATGGTCAGAGGTAACAATTCAATAGGTAATTTTATATAATACATATATTTTTATATTAGCTGGAGAACTTATTAAAAAAATCCATGTGAGACACATGCGCTGGCAGTTAACTGACAAGAAGGTGAAACCTGAGGTGGAGTGGTTGGTAAACAAGTTTCTGCTCTTGTTTTTCAGTTGCGTCATTGTACACAGAGCAATGCAACAGTATGAGAGGCTGTTGAGCCTCATTTATAAAAATGTTCCTGAACTTACTGTTAAGATCATTTTGACAGTGTGTTCAAGTTTGATTTAAAGTAACTGAGCAGAAAAAAAAACTTGCTTATGCAGGTTCTGAGAGGACAATCTGTAACTTTCGCAGCAGTGATCGATAAATCTCAAATTACCTCAAGTGGCACCTGCCTTATAATCAGTGATTTCCCCTCATGTAGTGCTAGAACAAACAAGGATTTCACCAGAAATAACCATGAAACCAAAAAAAGAAAACTTTTGGGAAGATGCGATCACGACGATGGTAGGAAGAGACAGGAAACACGAATTATTCAGGGACTAAAAAAGGGTTGACAAACACATCACTTAAGAGTCTGACCTCACATATTTAATCGATAATTTAAATTATTTGTTTATAGAGTTGATGCAGAGTTCACCACAGGCTGCAGGACTCTGAACATAACCAGCAAAAAAATCACTTTAGTCTTGTCTAGACTTCAAGATAAGATCAATTTCTACACCAAAGTAAGGTTTATAAATAACTTCTTAATACTTGTTTTTCTTCTTAAGTCATACTTAAAATTGTAATTGAGTCCAAGTCCGTTTTATGAGTGAGACCCCAAGTCAAAAATTAACTGTGATGGAAGGGAAGAAGGGTGACAGAAAAGAGAGGCCCGCGTGATGCCGAACATTGACTGCGGCAGGAGAGAAGCTCCATGACCGGCTGTGATTTTATACCTGAACCATGAGCAAGACGAACAGTCGACTGTGTGGAAATCTGATGATTTCACATCACACGTGACGAATACAGGCATTAAAACACGAGGCTCATGTAGACTCGTGATAAAGTTCTGAGTCTGGGTACAGCCCTAAAAATATCTGACTTTAACAAATTAACATCACCTGATACAATCATTACACCCAAGCCTACTGCTTACTTATTCATTTGACCCACATTATTCAAAATCTGACCACTGAAAATCTATTTAAAAAAATCACAGAATCAATAATCTTTTACATCTTTGACATTAAGCTTCTCACAACTGTATTATGGAGGTCGAAGGTCACGTTTGCACCACATAGATTCTAACTATTAATATTTGATTTGCCAGTTCTATCCTTTCATTCATAATTCATATCTCTTGTTCCTCACTGCTTCAGCTCCGGCCACCAGTACCGTACGTTTAGTCCATCCAGATGTTCTCTGCTGTCATACATTATGGATGAATTTGTGATCTTTATTTTGTGTGACTTTGTGTTTATTTTTATAACAACAGAATGATCGTGTAGAAACAGAAATTAAAGTAGAAAAAGCTTTCTTCTACTTTCTCAGTTTATCTCCTCTGTTTGTGTTCAGTTGAAGCTGAATAAACTACTGACAGATTATCAGTGACTGATGTGATATTCGACACGTTAGCTCACTTCCTCCAGAGCTGGACTTTGGCTTCATATCAGGTTCTCGCTCTGGTTTATTTATTTACACACATGATAAGGACACAAAATGATGCAGCCTTGACAGAAAACATGCAAATTTGTGGCCAAACACTTTAAAACAAAAAGAATCACGTTAGAAATAAAAAAAAGATGATTGAATTATAAATAAAACATTAAAAAGAAAAAGGTTTTTACCTCCAACTGGGCGTAGTTTTGGCACACCTCCTGAGAAAAGGCCTCCCATTCCATTGGCCCTCCGCCTCCAAAACCTCCACCACCATTCCTCCTCCCTCCAACCTCCACACCACTCCTCCTCCTCCCCTCCTCCGCCGCCTCCTCCTCCTCCTGACTCTGATGAAAAGATGAGACCCAAGTCAATATAGACAAATATGAAAGCAGAACTAGAAATACATTTTAATATTCAAATATTTGGAGAGAACAGGAATTATTTAACATCACGGCAGATGGAGCCGGACAGGTGTGCAGAAAAAGGGTGGATCACCTTTTTCCAACAACATTTAAATCTGAGTTTATCAAGCAGGAAACACGTTTAAAAATTACTAGGAAAGCATGTGTGGAATTACTTCCTCCTTTCTATGCAAATATTCCTACTTCCTTTTTTTATGAGAATAAAAGCGACCGACGACCAGCACACAGAGCACATTCAAGACCGCAGCTCAGTCCCAGCTCAATACAGCAGGGTCTGTGTGAGAGCTTCGGCAGTTTTGCAAAATAATTTTTATCTTGATGATGTTATAATAATATCTCCACATTTAATAATGGTATTTTTATTTAATCAAACAGTTTTACTAATTAGAATGAGACTTTAAACTGGCCAGCCTTTAATAAATCTTATTAAATCAGCAAAAGATTAGTGAGCATTTTTAATATCTAAGAAACAGAAAGAAAATGCTCATTTAGAGTCAAAATAACTCATTGCTGACAGAGCTGAGCACAAGTCAGAACCGGATCTGGTTAAATAGATAAATGACCCAACAAAGAACTGCTACAAGTCTCTGAGTCATATCAATAACTTTGAGGACATTACATAAATGAAAAACTTTCTTTCATACATTTATTGAATTAGGGAGCTTTATTTCTATCACTGTATGGTTTTATAAAAACTCTAAATTAAAAAAACAAAATAAGAAACTCTTGTAGAATTATTTGACAAAGTAATTTTAATTGAGCGGCCACTGACCGGGTCTTTTAACTGCATCTTAGAGGCTGTGTCCACCAAAGTGTTCTTCCCTGAGGTCAGCGTATTTTTTTTAACTGCTTACAATCGAAGCACCATGTATTTACAGTTTCCTACAAACGGCAGCGGCATGACAAAGCGGTGAAAGTCTGTTCTGCACTGAGATGCAAGTTTGCCGTTCTGTCCAACTTCAGCTCCTGAACCAAACGAGGGTACTTACTGGGAGGCTGCCACGCTGACCAATTATCATGAACACTTACATGGGTATTTTCCATTGACACTTTTAGCTGCACCAAGTCAAACCGTGTCGCGCTGATTTGCATTGACATGACAACTCATAAAGTTAAGCCAGGCCAGTACATGTGTTGGAAAAGGGGTAAAAGATGGTCCGTCCTCTCTCCCCACGTGCTTCAGCCTTCCCTTCATCCAGAACAAGAACCATAGTAAGCACTTTACATGGTGCCGACATGTTTACATTCAGCAGCCTATTTGTTGATAACGCAGACTATCTGGGAGATGAAGTATCTGCACGCAAGTTAACTGATACATCATAGATATTCTGTATCACAGCAACAACAGAACACCTGATGTTTTCAGCTGGAAAAAAAACGTTTTGGTAGACATTCCCTTACAGTCGTCATCAGCAAACGGAGTTTGCTCAGTTGTTTCCAGTTTGTTGAAGACCATGAAAGCAGCTGAAAGCTCCTGGACAAGCTAGTCGGTGGACCTCGAGTTAAGTTTATTTTTGTCAGACTACAATTTGAACAAACTTTTAAACTCAATTTGCTGGTCCCTTATTTCAAAAACACATTAAATAATTACTCCTACTGACACGTCTATAGTTACGTTTCTCTGGATAAGCTCACTGTTACACATCAGTTCAGCTGTGTTTGTGTGTGTTTTGTGTGTGGTGCATGAAGTGAACTTTGTGTGACTCACTCTCTAGAATCGGAGCGCTCCGGTCGTTGACCGCGGTGACCTTCTTGAGCCTGGCGCCTTTGCAGATGTCCGACAGCAGCGCTCCTCTGCCTTTCACCTCAGAGGAGCTCAGTTTGGGAGGAGTCGTGTTCGCCT
This sequence comes from Lutjanus argentimaculatus, assembly GCA_034769285.1. NCBI lineage: Eukaryota > Metazoa > Chordata > Actinopteri > Lutjaniformes > Lutjanidae > Lutjanus > Lutjanus argentimaculatus. The sequence continues at coordinate 11,141,104 of JAWZSL010000027.1, read as the reverse complement.
GCGGAGGAAGTTAACAAATATGCGAACACACCTTCAGTTCCTCTGGTCTGAACCATGGGGGGGGGGGGGGTCAGTGGACTTTTTGGGTTCACGCTGCACACTATAAGAGAACCGCTGCTTGTAAACAAAAGTCACATGACACAGTAGCTGAGTTACTGAACAGCAGGTTGGAGGGATTCTGGCAGATTTTGACTCCAGTCCCTGAAACTACATATTTAGTTATAATTAACCTTCTCTGATGACACAACCAGGGGAACACGATCATCATACCAGACTTCAGGTTGGACTCAGTTCAAGAATACGTAACTCAAATACAGATCTCGTAGACAAAGTATTTGATTCCATGTTTCCTCCTGGCTAAACAAATCAAACACGTCTCTGTAAGTGACTGAGCACTTCTCTCCTCTTATCTACACTAATCCAGGAAAACCACATTTACTATAGTGATGATAATCAAGTCTTTGCAAGACTGAGTCAAGGAACAGGCAGCTGCTCAGCTGTAATTCTCTACAGGCCTTGATTGGTACATTGAAGACTTATGAAAGGAAACACAAAGCACTGACTCAACTACATTTTAAGTAGCATGAAAGCAGGATTTAGTGCAGAGCTTTTGTATTATATTATACAGGTGCACCTAATACAGTAGAAGCTGGTGTATATTAACGAGGGGTGTCACAGTTCTCCAAATCCACAATTCAATTTCAATTTTAAACATATTTTTCTTTTTAGCACTGACAGCTGTGCCATGATTAGACTAGGGTTGCAGATTTTGTGTTTTACTTATAATACAGTTGAAAACATTAATGGATAATCATTTAATCTTAATAAGGTAATTAATAAGGTACGAAACGCACATCTTCTCATTTTAAGTTTTACAATAACATTAATTTCTGAAGAACAAACAATTTAAATGAACAGAATATTGACACAACTGCTGCTCTTGTCCACCTTTCCTTATTCAATAAATACCCCACCAAAAAAACCCAACTAATCCTAGACTAACAAGGCAGATCAGACCAAACCAAACCCTGTGAGAACTGTGAGTTCTGGAAAAATACATGCCCAGTGAAAACATTTAAATGTATTAAATCTTTTCCTCCCGCACCGTTTTCGATCGTAGAACATGTATTATATCAGTGTACCATCTGTTTTGTGACACTCGTAATGGAAAATACAATGAAATTAGCAAAATAAACAAAATGAAATTTTTAATCACTTAAATTTTAACAGCAATTAATCAATTGGTGATTAATCATTAACATCCCTACGTTAGACTATCAAGTCTTGGTAAGTAAAGATCAACAGCTAATTGGCTTTACGCCCTGACATCTGTCATTTACATTTTCAGTTTCTTCTTTTAAATTCATGGTGTCAACATGCAGCCAGAGTGACAGAAAAAAAACACTTCAGGCTATCAGTGGTAGTTAAGTAAGCAATGACAGAGAGAGGCAGTGGGGAAAAACTTTGTGTAGAAAAGAGCTGAATGATTAAAAAAATATCGAATTACAATTATTTTGACTGATACTGCAATGCTATATTAAATTGTTTTTTGGATATTATTCCCAAATTCATTGAAAAACATTAACATGATAATGATGTGATTTTTGCTGGAATATGTACCAAACAGATGTTTTCTTACATCTGTGGAATATGGTGTGTAGACCAGGACATCTCTGCAGCACAACAATATTATTTTAAAATGGTATTTTGGCACACACTCACTTTTTTGTGCTGCGGAACAGGAACCTACTGCCAATGTCTCAACTCATGTAAGAATTTAACAGTCCTGCAGATGAGATCAGCTACACCAAACTCCAAAATCCAACAAAATCTCCCACTTTCTGCAGCTAAGCGATATAATCTTCGCAGTGTGATGTGCTGCGTGTGTGTTCAGTCTGGTCACTGACCTCATTGAAGGTGGGGGGAGGCGGGGGTCCTGGGGGAGGAGGGGGAGGGGGAGGAATAGGCATCCTGTCCCGCTGTTGGCACCTCTCTGTGTGGGTTAAGGACCGGTGACTTCACCGTCTCAGCTGGGACGACACACGCTGACTCCTGCAAAACAACAGACAACATTTCTCAACTGATCAGATTTAATGATCGTTTGGATACGAGAACATCTGTAACAGCTCAGCCTCACTGCTGCGCAGCTCCACTCTGGAGGTCAGGTGTAAAAACTCCTTCCTAATGAAGCAGTCACATGTGAATTATTAACTGTACACACTGCTGTGGCCAGCAAATATAAATATCTCATTTGTTGGACACAATGAACACTTCAATGAACTCACAACATCACAAGCTGAAACACTTTTTGGCACCAGTATCTTCATAGGAAGGAAACAAGTAAAACCTTTTTCAAAGGATGTGCGTTTGTTCGCTTGGTCTCATTTTTAGGGGCATTTTGGTCCTTTTTCACAGGGGAACATCTGCATTGTACTCTGACACATAAACACTCAATTGTAGTACCAACATCTGTCATTATCTATAAAGAAAACTACTTATAAATGTACATGTAGGGTTGCGCCAACATTGAAGCAACTGTCTTCTTTCTTTGTTGTTTTCTTGTGTGGGTTCAAAGGAGAATAAAACTTTGGTGTGTTTCTTATTAGATGTGTCTTAGTCAGAAAATCTAAAATACTACATGTAGAGTTGTGCCAATAATTAAATAACCGTCTACTTCCTGTGCAAATGTTTTCTGAATAAACAGCCAAGGTGTGAAATGTTTTCCAGAGTGGGACGATCTTTGAAAACACTCCTTTGCACACAAGTAGCTCTCTATGAAGTGGTTCTCCACTGCTGCAGCTCGGTGATGAGGAAGTGTAGGCGACCATATGAAATATATACTTATTTTACTGATACAGCTGAAAATAGAGCCAGTGTGGTTATGTCTCAATGGTTTGTAGTGCAAATTGGAAGTAATTTAGACAACAAGTACAAACAAACAAAAAACCCTCTCAGAATATCTCAAAAAACCTTTTATGCTTGTCTGAGGTGGAAAAAATGGTGCATCAATAAAAGGAAAATACGACAAAGTGCAATGAACGAATTAATCATGACGTATATGAGGCATGTGCCTTTAATGGAGTGCAGAAAGAAAAAAAGGCAGCAGATGAAAACATCAGATCTGTATGGTGCACTGAGGAGACTAATCCTCCTCACATAAATACATGAAAACATAAATGCTATATTTAAATAATGTTTTCTACACTTTTTTCCCTCCAAATTGCAAAGCTCTTGTGATGTCATCTCTTTGCAGCCTCTTCTACAGCAAACGTATACCAGCACCTGATTGGACAATAAGTGCCACTTCCAGCTTATCTCAGTGAACTAACTCCTAATATTTGCATAATACTAGTGGATGGCAACACACATGAATTTGCACTTTCCTGGAGAAAAGGAGACATAAATATCAGTCTAATATGGTGTGGGACAACCAGACAGTTGAAGTGGTGAGCAGCTACAAATATCTTGGCACTATAATTGATAACATGCTTAAATTTGATGTGAACTGTGACATGCTTTGCAAAAAAGGTCAGCAACGCCTCTTCTGTCTTAGGAAGCTTGCCAAATTCCAAGTAGACAGAAGCTTGATGAAAATGTTTTATAGTGCTTTTATCAAGTCTGTCATTTCCTTTTGCATTATCTGTTGGTACGGTAACCTTTTTGTCAAGGACAAAAACTCCCTAGGGAGAATTGTACGTGTGTCTTCCAAAGTAGCAGGGGTGAAGTTCAGCAGATTAGATGATATTTTTAATATTCAGGTGCTTAAGACAGCAAAATCTATTCGAAAGGATGGTACACACACCCTCTTAACCAGGAATATAAGCGGAAGTAATCTGCACTATGGTCCAGAACCTGGCTACCTTATGCTGCTACTTGCTGCTACTTTGTACTTTGGTAATATGAATTCTTTTGTTTCTATAGTTATTTATTTATTCGAAAGTAGGCTGCTGCTTAAAAAGCTGTTCTAAGTCTATTATTTTATATAAATATTTATATATACACACATTTTTATTAGTAAGATCTTCTCCTTTTGCACCAAAGAACTGTACACTTTGCACTTTATATGTATTCCACTGCTCTCATTGTGTTTTATGTCCATGTCTACGAATGTGTGTGTGAACTTGAATGTATCTGCTGCACACCAAATCGCCCTTCGGGGACAAATCAATAAAGCGAGGTGAAGTGAAGTGAAGTGAAGGGAAACTTCGGGACCAAATCGATGCCAAAATTTTGAAAACTGTCGGTACTCTCACTCTCTTTTTTTTTAATCAGTGTTCTAGGTACTGCAGAAGCAATTCTTCTGGACATGGCAGGGACAACAAACACTTACAAGTGCTGTAGTCTGCTGTTAAATGCCAAAGGAAAGAGAAGAACACCTGCCAGCACTGAACAACAACAACTACACGTGTAAGATCACAGCTCTGCTTCGACTCGTCCAAAAGATCAAGTAGCGATGCACGGTAGGGCTACATCAATTAATCGATTATTAATCAATTATCAAATTAATTGCCAACTAAACTATTCTGACAACTGCTTAATCATTTTGAGTCATTTGTTCATTTAAAAAAGTGAAAACCCTCCAATTTCAGCTTCTTAAATGTGAATATTTTCTGGTTTCTTTACTCCTCTCTGACACTAACCTGAATATTTTTGGGTTGTGGACAAAACAAGACATTTGAGGACGTCAGCTTGGGCTTCGGGAAATACTGATAAGGGCATTTTTCAATATTTTCTGACATGTTAGTGACCAAACAACTATTAATTGATTAATTGAGAAAACAATCGATCAAAATAATTAATTCACTATGAAAATAAACATTATTTGCAGCCCTAATGCGTGTATCAACCCAGTTAACCGACAGGGCTGGTTGGTTTGGATCAACTGTCTAGAAAACACCACGGACTACAACGGGCATTTCCAGAAACAATGTGTACACAAGTCCTCCTTTTACCTTCCTCTCCCAGTCAAACTCAAACACACAAACACACACAGGCTGCAGCGGTGTACACAGCATCACATCCAAACAAGTGTTTACTGATGCTATCACGCCAACCTTTACTTCACTAAAATTCAACTTTTAAATCCTGCTTTTAATCAGTTTCTTCCCAAATTATTGTTAATGATTGATAATAAAGGGGGGAAGCAGAGGCTTCTTTCAGCTTCTGAAGGGGGGTGTGCCATAAAAAGTTTGGGAACTACTGATTTAAACCTTGAAACTGTGGACTTCTTTCTTTTTCTACACTGTGCAGACGAACTAACCTGACACACTAGATGGTTTGTGACACAGAACCATCTAGGAAGCTGTCTGTAGAAACTGTTTAAAAGAGAGCAGGCGCTTTCGTAAAAACACCAACTGTCACATCTAATACGGGCTAACTTCAACCAATCAGATCAACTCACTAAACCGAAGCACAATTAAAAAGCTTCAGTGTCGTTCTTTGCTCTTCTTTCAATGAAGAAATACTCTCCAGGTCTGATATGACTGATGCTATCACAGTATCTACGCTAACATCTTCCGGAGCCGCCGTTGTTTGTTTGAGATGAGTCATTTCCGAGGAAGCTTCTCGCTGTTGGCGCACCTGAAGCCACGCCCCCAGCTGCCAGTAGTCCCTCCGAGGACGCTGACTGGCTCGCATCACCTCTGATGCAGACACAAACGGATAGATCGGAGCCTGGCAAGATGGATTCTCGTGTGGTCTCGAGAATCCAGCTGCCTAGCAAGGTAACAGACGAACACCAGGCTAAAAAATACAGTTTAGACCTACAGATGTGTACTACCATTCTGTTAAAATATGAAGGGAAAAGAGGGAGAGAACGAGAGAGAAAAAGCAACCGACTAGAACCTCAGAAGACTTTTTATTTCAGGCGTCAAAGAAAAGCAGCAATGGCTGAATTTTATTCTCGTTCTTGTCTTTTAGCGCAGTAACGAATTAGGTATCGAGAGTCATGGAAATTCACGACTACTACATTTACGGTATTGTGACATCCTTGATATGGTTCTTCATCACACTGAGGTTTGCTATAGTAAAGTAAGCTATTTTACTTCCCTGCTCAGTGCTGACTCTATCTAGCAGATTAAAGCCTTTGAATTTAACCGGTCAAACGTTTTTTTGTTTTTTTTTGTGAACCACTTCATTACTGCCTCCAGTAACAAGGACTGAGGGACATAAGCCGCCGTATTAGAGAAGCAGAATGAAAGTGCATTATTGTGTGGAGCACAATATTAAAGGGCTTTTAATTTGATTCCTGTGGCAAAGGAACACACACTGTCTATTAAAAAAAGACTGTAACAGCGCCCAGGATGATTCACATGAATTGTGATGGGACCAATATGAATCATGACTCAGATGAGAGTAAAAGCTCTGACAGAAAACTGCAGGAGACGTCAAAATAACTCATAAAAACAAAAAATATCTCCCTACAATTACCATGAATAAGACAATCCTGGCTGTGATGGAGCGTGTGACGGTGGACATTCTCAGCTAAATCCAACATGTAGTGTCGTAACAGGCTCATTACTCATTTTGATTCAATTGTCATCTGAGTTTTATGAGGCTTAAGGTGAAGAAACTCACTCCACCTACTTTCAGAGGAAAACTGTACTGAACATGTAAAAACATGAGATCACCAGGATTAGTTGCAAGTTTGTTTGTTTTTTTCTGCTCACATGAATGTCATGTTAAAGAGAAAACAAGACGGCGAGCTGGACGCCAACGCGTTTCATTCTGCTCCTTCACGGAGGAAACGAATGGCTGTCAAAGACGACATTCTTGGGAGAAGGAAGCAGTTGCTGAAGCAGCTCCGGGGGGACACATGGGTGAGGTGGGGACAGAGGACGAGCATTTCGACAAAGATCCTCAGTGTCACAACGAGGGCCAAGAGAGAGAATTGACGCCTTCAGTGTTTTAAAATCTGAGCTTTAAATACATTTATAGCATCGAGATGGTGTTGTTGGTGTGCTGATCCTGAACTTTGTGACGCCTCTAAACCTCTGTGTTATCACTCGTTTTGAATGTCACACAATATTAGGTGCTGCCATTAAAGGATAAGTTCAGAATTTTTCTTAACAATATTGACATGCTAACAGGGCTGATCTTAATGCTCAAAACTTCAAAGCTTTTAGTTCTGTCATGGTAATTTAAATATCTCTTATGTTATACATTCTATACGTTCCAATTTTATCCTTATTTATCTTACTTTTATCAAGTGGGTTTTATCCATGTGAAGATGAATTCTATGTTTTATTCTCATCTTATCTTATTCTTACATGTCTGTTTTCTTATGTTCATTCTATGTTTTTTTTATGTGAAGCACTTGATGCCTGTAATTTCTTTATTGTAAAGCACTTTGGGCTGCATTTCTAGTATGAAAGGTGTTATACAAACAAAGTTTATTATTATTATTAACTGACGTTAGCTGCACCTGCAACATGGAACAACATGCTGAACAATTCAAAGCTTTCCCCATGTTTATCCATAGGGAAACTGCATCATATTTTACTTCCAGATGTTCATTTTTTAGCCGATTCATACACTTTTGACTGTTTTTATTTATTCTTACAGGCTTTTATTGCTTTGTTTGTTTGTTTTTTGCTTCTTGTTGCCACTTTTATGTGAGTTTCTCATTGGTGTTCTTTGTATCTCGGAGCTTTTACTTTATTGGTTCACTTGGCTACATTGTAAGTGAGGTCTCTGCTTCGAAATATTTCTGTGTTAAAATAAAGGCTGAGTGAAAATCAGTGCCCAAATGCTTCATTTTCTGTTTTTTTTTTCTTAAAGAGGACAAAGATGTTGCGTCAGCTGCCCCAAAAGAGACAAAATACTGACAAAGAGCAAGAAAAGGTGCGCCTGTATGACGTTTTGTCTCAAACCCCACGCACATAAAAACCAGGCGCACACACATGATGAAACGCACAGAACAGTATCCGTGAGTGGATGAGCATCCTTGCGCCATGTGCACAATACTCTGCCACCAGCACACGGCTGTGACTCTGAAGTTGACTTTTGAGCCTTTGGAGGCAGTGATGGCAGGGTTGCTGTCAGTCCATTTCAAGACCAGCGGGCTGCCGGGCCAAGTTGACTCCTCACCTGACCTAAGCATCAGTAAATTAAAAAAAAAAAAAATTATTAAGCTGTTGTTTTTTTAAACTAAAATGTGTTATACAAGTAGCAAATTCCTTTAAGGAAGAACTGTGTGTAGGTTATAGCTGTGAACTGCTGCGTCTCGCTTGCTGAGTCAGCTCTGAAGTTAGTGACAACTTCTGAACTGGCCTTTACAGCGACAGAATCAAAAGTACATGTTTTTCGCGCTATCCATCCATCTAAATAGTTTTGGTGTGAGTTGCAGAGTTTTGGAGATATCAGCTTTAGAGATTAGCACTTTAGGTCGGCCTTCTCTCCAATCTAATCGGACTAAATGCCGAAAAAAAATACATTTGAAAAACTCAACAGCAGTTTCTCTTTTCCAGAAATTATGACCCGATTACTCAAGATAATCCACACACCCTGTTATGAGCAGTTTCACGTAGGAACTACTTTTTTCCTGTAGTAGAATTTACCAGAACTACTTTCTTTCTACTAGAAGGAAAGTAGTTCCTACGTGAAACGGCTCACAACAAGGTGTGTGGATTATCTTGAGTAACCAGGTCATGATTTCTGGTTAAAGACTTTGCTGTTGAGTTTTTCAAAAGTATTTTTTGTCTCTCTGAGTACCACAAACTGAGTGCCATCTAGTGCCACGGTGTCTCAAAAACTCTGCAGCTCACACCAAATGGATAAATAGCACTGCAGGAAAGAGGAAAAAAATGTATTTTTTAATTTCTTATTGGGTGCACAGCTCCTTTAAGGTGGACCAGGTCAGATATTATCATTTCAGTGACAAGCTGCTCCTCAGTCAGTAATACAGTCTAAAGCAAATTAACATGTATATGTCCTGATGTCGCCTGTAATTCCTCTTGTATGCTTTTAAATTTACTGTATTCTTATTTTATACGCATTATTATTCTCTCTAAGTTTCTCTATTTATCTGTACTTTGTCATTGTGCTGCTGTAACACCTGAATTTCTGGTCTGGGGGATCAATAAAGGATTATCTTATCTCGTCTCGACTTTCAGCATGAAATTCCACCTTTGTGTTTCCATGGACAGTGTTTCCTTCCTGAGTAACCACAGGGTGATAGTGACACAAAGTCAGAGTTTTGTACAAAAAAATGTGACTGCTGTAGCTTCGAATTGGCTTTGGCTGAACTCTGTAATGTACCAAATCACTTTCATTGATCTTTTTATCCGATAAAATTCAGATTGGTGTTTCTGTAACTATGTTTTTTCTCTTTAAATGGACAATGATTTTAACTATCTTGATCAATTTAATAATCAAAACCATTGACTGACCAACCATCTCTCATTGATCAAAAGGGAGTTTGTCAGTTTTAGACTCAACGTAAAAAGACAACCTGTAGCTGAGTTTATATTTACTCAGACCAAAGAACAAGGCATGTCAAACGTACCTGTAAATCCCTACACCTGAAACTGCTCTAAATGTGTCAGCTCTCCACACAACGTCTGAGGTCACCGGATCTCCCCAAACCAGTTAGCAGTCTGGGCCCATTGTTGGCTCACGCAGGCAGCGTTGGATCCTCACCCCACCCTCACCCTCCACTGCTGCTGTTGCTGCTCCGTTCCTCAGGCTGCCTGGTTGAGTGTTTGGGGCGAGTTTTTTTTTTTTTTTTTAACCGAGGGAAACCAAAGGAATCTCACCGAGCGAGCTCGCCAGTCAGTCAGTCAGTCAGTGACGTGGTTTAAACGGAAAGTCACGGTGGCAGAGACAGAAACTGAGAGTGGGGGGTTATCTGTCCGCTGGTGGAAAAAGAAATGCTTCAAGATCTGCTGAGCGCACAAAGACTGAAGCCAAACACACAAAGAGACCAGTTTAAAGTTATTATCCCACTAATAATCAGAACAATTATCCAACCGCTCTTCATCTCACATGACGTCATCCTGTTTGAAACTGAGACGTATGAACGTACAACCAATCTGACAACTACAGCCACATCATGTAAATCATGTTTTAGTGCTAAAACAGTAAAAACAAAAAACAAACAGTGCTGGCCCTACTGTTAGGCTATGTCCTTCTTGTATTCACTCTTCAGTGTGAGCTGATGAGCAAAGTTCAGGTGTCAGAATCGAAATTGAGAAGGAAAAAAATGGCATTGTTTTAAAGTCATCTCGGATTCACTGAAGTCACACAAGAAAAACAAACCAATCGAGGCAGCAGCAGACCAGCAACTTTTTTGTTCTGTGATTTTTGGTTGCCTTAAGATAGTGATATTTGACTTATATAACAGCAGTGTCCTGTCGGAGAAGGCTTGGTGAAGCTGTGAAATTATTCTAGATATAGGACGCACTTATAGTAATACTGATTTTTTTTTTTTTTTTTTTTTTTTTAGGTGGCAGGTGTTTTGCTGCTGCCCCTATCCACAGCAGCAAATTGCTTTTGGTGCTTTGGGACAAGAAAAGCTATAAATGAAATTTATCATTATTATAGGAACGATTTGTACACCGGTACTCCTGCTGTTTCTTCAAACTGGGGCACTGATTGATCTAGAACGAAGGATTCAAGCTCAATGATCCGATATTATCAATATCGGTCTATATGGTCATCTAGAGCTGCAACTACAGATTATTTTCATTAAGGATTAATCTGTTGATTATTTTCTTGATCAATCGATCAATAATCGATTAGTAGTTCGGTCTGTGAAACATCAGAAAATGGGGAAAAATTCTGATCACAGTTTTCCAAACCCAAGGTGACGTCCTCAAATGTCTTATGTCCAAAACACAAAAATATTAAGTTTACTGTCAGAAGAGGACTAAAGAAAGCAGGAAAAACTCACATTTGAGAAGCTGAAGCTCTTAAAAATGAATCAAAATTATTAACTGATCATCAAAATAGTTGGCGATTAATTTAATTATCGATTAATCGTTGCAGATCTGCTGTTATCTTTAAGATACACCTTTATTTTGAAATTCCCATGGCATGTCTGTGACACAAATGTTTGGAAGAGGTCAGTCATAAAATCATCATTTATTTCCTTATTGTGAGGAGACATAAATATAACCATTTGTGTTAAATTGACAGTATCACCTGATACTGATTGCAAGCCCATGAATTGAATTGAGTCAAAATAATATCGTGGCAGGTTTTCTGATATCGGCAAACATCGTGTCGTTGTCCAAAGAATTGATACGTTATTAAATCGTGACGAAACTTGACACCCCTAACACTGACTACGGGTTAATTCACAATAACAGAATTTTAAACTTGGATACAATACTTGCATAAAAAAAACAAAAAAAAAAACAATACTCAATAACTCTTTTGATACCATAGTAAAAAAAGAGTGCTTTCACTGAACACAGTCCGTATTTTCTATGCTACAAGTCGACTTTCATTAAGCACAATAAAGACTGAACTGAGGTCTTAAGTGAGAACTTTTTTTATAGCTTCTATACTTTAGATACTATTATTACTAATAATAATTACTTTAATACTTTTGACAAACTGCCTATGGATGAGTACCTCATACAACCCCATTTTAAAAAATCTGAACTATCCCTTTAATCAGTCAGCTTCTACATTAGAGCTGCTACAGTCAGCTGATTAACTGCTCAACACATCAGCATAAATACAATCAAAGACAATTCTGATCATCAGTTAATCTTTGAAGACGATTATTAAGTAAAAACACCAAATACCAAAGTTTGATTTACTACATAAACATCTGCTGGGACATCAGTGTGGACTCTGGTAAAGTGATGGGAATTTTCCATTACAGCGACATCTTACACACTAGTTAGATTAATGGACATTAAAAATAGTGGCTTGTTGCAGCCGGCATTACTTTCTATTTTTGGAGTAGAAACATTCCTCTATTCTGAATTACTGCTGACAAAAACGGTCGTCTTGCTGACACAAGTATTTTGCAAAAACATTAACAGATGTAAGATGTTACTGAGCATCTTAAAGTAATCAAAAAATAAAAGTCTCTCGATACAAAACACTTGGGGTTAGGTTTTGTCCTCCGTTTGTCTTCTGTCCTCTAGTAACTGCAAGAGTAAACTTCTTTTTTTAAACCAAAACTGTTACTTCAGTGAACCATAATGTCATCTAAATGCTTGATTTGTCAGAAAGATAAAAATCACTGGTTGTAACAACTCAAATTATCTCCTGATAATTGATTGATCTGTAAAATTGCAGGATGCCTGTCACAAGTTCCCAGTGCTTGTGTGTGTCTGACAAACAGGAAAATAACAGCAGAACTTCATATCTGAGAGGCTAGAAACAGTAAATCTTTGGCATTTTTGCTTGAAAGTAACTTATGATTATAAATAATTGTTCATCAAAACTTTTTGATTAATTTCCCCCAACAGACTTATCAATTAATGGGCTTCAGCTGCAATGCCAATTTGAGAGAGAGCAAGTTAGTGATTTGTTTGGACTAAAATAAATCGGAAACGTTAGTGATGAGTTTATTAATATATTTAACTTCAGCATTGAATTGAATTATTTTAATAATCAAAAGCAGAGCTTATACTCAGAAAAGTACGCTACTGAGGTATTATTCTGCTGTTGATATCAAATCCAAGTACGTATTGCCACAAACACTTAAACACCACCGCCATGTCTTCTTTAATGATGCAAAAAAGTTCAAGAAAACTCTACATAAGATGAATCAGAAATTCGAAATGAATTTAAAAGAGGTTAACTGATAATCGAATCAAAATTCAGACTTTTTATGTTATCGGAAACATATGCTTAAAGGCATTTCAGTAAAATTTGAGAGCAAATTTAAATTTGACTTGTTTTACTTATTATTTAGCTTTATGTGCTTAATAAAATCTTGAGAATCTAGTTTGTTTATGTATTTATTACATTTTTCCGTTAACTTAAGGAAAAGTGACTCGCAGCTCTCAGCACGTTTTTTGTTATAAGATGATATTGAAATGTTCTGTTTTAATTAAAGGAGAAATATGTAGCAACTGTGCCTGCAAAAATGAATACCACAGTCCAAATAGTGAGTTTGAGTCATAGACTGTATATTAAATATGTTGAAATCCTATTTAATATAAGATTTATGGTTGAAGCGAGTTGTTTCCTGTTCCCAGACTCAGGGAGGCTCAGACAGGCTGCAGGAGCTCTGCAGGAGTGCAAGATGCATGCAACATTGTATACTGACAAGAACAACCAGCGATGAGTCCTCCACTGTACGTTGATCAGCTGTTTATATCTGTCAGGCGTCTGTCAATGAAAAGTCAAACCTGTGATCCTGAAAACAAAAAGCTGCTCTGAAAATACACAATCTGGACTTTGAGTTAAGCGGCTGCCTGACAGACTCATTAACAAATCACTCAATTAACCCTTATAAACATTGACACCTTCTTCAAGATTATTGATGATTTCTGACAATTCACAAATAGTGAACACTTGTCATTAATTTTACCTCTAGTTTATGTGAAACAAGCAAACAAAAAGTTATTCCGGCCCAGTTTAGAAATGTGAAAGGGGGACAACACGGCTGGAGCATTGTCATATTAGTCACATTCTGATTTAATACAATAAACATATTACATATTTCTCCTTTAAACAAATGCTTAAACGTATTTCAATGCAATCTTGAGTTCTAAATTCTGACACCATGATTTTAATTTTACTGCAAATGTATAACGGTTCCAAATATCTGTGTCTGTGATTAAGAATTTCTACTGGCCCTGGAAAAAAACATATTGGTCAACATGTAGTATATATATTTACACACAGGAGGATGTATGAGGTACTGCATATTTAAATTCTGTATAACTATGACAGTTTAGCAATATTCAAAATCCCATATCAGTCTCTGCTTAATGCTATGATATAATGGCTTTTAGAAAAGCTGATTAAATATTTTTCTTATCCACCGCTGTCTGTCTGTTACCTCTGCAGAATATATATTTACGCAAACACAAGCAAATTGACAGCTATAACTGACATAACCAACAGGTCCTGACCTTTGACCCCTATAATCTGACTAATCCTTTCCATTCAAGATCAAAGTAAAGTGAGGTCCAAAGTAGGTCATGATCGCTGAGGTTTGGTCTCCATAAAGCTTTTCACCCAAACAGCTGATAAACAGCCGTTTAACAGAGACAAGTTTGGCCACATCAAAACTCTGACGCTGCACAGAGGAATACAACCACGGAGGGAGGGGAGGGGGGGCTGTACGAGGAAGTCAGATGCTTTTGTGGTCAAGGAAATAAACTCAGCTACAGGCCTGTGCTGTGTGTGTGTGTGTGTGTGTGTGTGTGTGTGTGTGTGTGTGTGTGTGTGTGTGTGTTTCTAGGCTTTTTGGAGCACTGACAGCCCAAGATTGCCAGTAACATCGCCTGTTTTTTGTAATTTTTGTATCCACTTCCAGGACAGATTCTACCATAAAAAAACATGGTCTTTGACTAACTTGTTTAACAGTAGACAGTTATCTCAGTTTTCCCTAAAGCTAAAGAAGTACACAGTAAAACAATGAATGATGAACTTTGGTTTATGAACTTGCATTTTATAAAACAAACATTGCACCTGTGTGAAAACCTTTTTTTTTTTTTTTTTTAAACAGAACATGATGCAAATTGTTTTTATCTGTTAACTTTGTGGGCTGCATCAAATATATGTTTAATTGATTTTCTTAATTTAGGTTAAATATATATGTTATCTTGCACAATTTGCTTATTTTTTTTCATCATAGTTACTTATAATGATTAAAAACAGCATTAAAAGTTCTCCGTTTCAGTGCCCTGGTATAATTTTGGACAATAAAGTTTCTTATTATACTGTAAAATATTCAGCTTCCAATACATATTTTGTCATAAGTGTTTGCAGGACCACTTTTGAGGGATCAATGAAAAAAAATGTGCATTTATGTATTATATATACTAAGCTATATTTAGTGTATTATATTCTGCATAAAGATTATTGACTGATATATTAATATGATAATTGTTTCACTCTCTAATACTACTCAGTCGGGCCCTATTCTATGGATTTTATTTTCTGGTTTTCTTACTTTCTGTGTTTGTATTTGTTAAATTTTCATCTTGACTGTATTTGCTCAGTTTTAAACAGTTCTTTCTTGGAAGTTACGATGCTTGTTCAACTTATATTCTGCAATCAAGACTGGAAAAGAACCTGTTTAAGAGTGTGTCAAGCGGCATTTACATATTCAGATATTAACCAATAAATCACACATGTTGTTGTAAATACTGAGGAAAATAACACACAAAGCGAGTCTCACACGGCTCAGTTAAACAGGATTTGTCAAAGCCTTGGCAGGCAGGTTGTTCAGCCGCTCCCAGGTAAAGATCCACTGGAACACATCTACCTGTGAACTAGCTTGAAGTTAGGTGGGGTGAAGTTAGCTTCAGCAGCCTCTCAGTTTACTCACCCTGGCTCGAAGAAGACACGCTTTGACAGTCTCGTCCTCCTAAACAACATGAATGGAAAGTGTCGTTGTGGCGATCCTTCGTCGGAGCACTTTAACAAAAATTAGGATGGGAGGGTGCTGGCACGCCCCAAAAACACTCACAGGTTAGCCGGCTAACGTTAGCTTGCTGTCGACGGTTCAGCAGTGGCGGTTACAGTGGAGCTAGCTGCAGTTAGCAGGTTAGCATCGAGCTGTTTACTTTGCGGCTGTCAGTGTCAGCGCAGTCCGGCTGCCTGTAGATTCTGTCACACTGAGTCTCTCTGCGACAACAAAGCGCACAAAACAAACAGCCGAACACGTTTCAGAGTCACTTTTCACAGTTTCACGTCGCTACGGAAAACTTTACCCGCACTCCCGACCTGCGAGCAGAGCCATACTCCCCGTTGACACAGTTTTTATCGGTCCCTTCTCAGAAACCCGGAAACGGGCCGAAACACAAAATGGAGGCAGATCTGTGCTGCGTTCAGGTGCTGCCGTAAATTATCATTTTTTTCTTTATTTTTTAAAAAATGTCATTTTAGAAAACATAATTATGTAGAATAACAGTGTGTACACAAAAACTGTACTTATCAGGGGTACACATATAACTTTACGAGAGAGCGAGAGAGGAAAAAAGAAAAAAGAAAAACTAATACAAATTTAAAATAACGTTATAAATTCAAAAATACATAAAAATGGCATGGCAACACAAACTAAAGATATAGTCTAATAGACAAACAACTCAAAAAGAGAAATACTAACTGGAGTCACTCCGCAGTGGTTTAGTCAACTTGCTAGGTGCCCCTGTCGAGCCACTCAAACTCATTTTGCCCAAAGTCCGTGAACTCCCACACTGGAGTACAACCCTGCTCCAGGTTTGCCTAATGTGAGGGATTTAATTTGATTAAAGACACATTTGTCTTAAAATATGCAGAACATCAACTGAAAAATGAATCACCAACTGTTTTGATAATCGATTAATCATTTTGAGTCATTTTTTAATTAAAAATGGCAATTCTCTAATTTTTGCCTCTCAAATGTGGATGTTTTCTGGTTTCTTTAGTCCTCTAATGACAGTAAACTGAATATCTTTGTATTTTGGACAAAAAGACTTTTGAGGATGTTGCTTTGGGTCTTGTAAAGCAGTTATCAACATATTTCACTATTTTCTGACATTTTATGGACCAAACCACTATGAATTAATATCGATTAATCGAGAAAGTAATCAACAGATCAATCATGATGAAAATAATCAGTGATTGCAGCCCTAAACCCTATTATGTATTTGTGATTATTGTTATTGTGATATTATCTCTTTTATATATTGTAGTAGAATGTACATATTAATTTTTTTTTTTACATACTTCCTGTTTCTATTCTTATAAGTCTCTATGCTTATATTTATTTTCTATTCTTGAATGGGAGCCCCTGAAAAGTCAACAATTTCCCCTTGGGATCAATAAAGTATTTCTGAAAAGTTAATTTTTTTGGACACCACAGATCATGTATGTAATTACAACATCCCTGGTTCAGGTCTGACAGGGACATTGTATGTTATCACCAGTTAATGATGGCTGTCAAATATCTTGTTTTCTGAAAAAAAAGGCAAAATTGCCCCAAATATATAAACTGATTCTGTCACATGGCCCTCTAGAGGACAAGGTTTGATGATTTAAAGGAGCAGATCTCCCCCAAATCAAAAAAAAATATATATATTTTTTTCTCTCACATGTAGTGCATTTTATCCATTAAGATAGTTTACATAATCTACAGACCATGTTGTGATACTTTCCAGTACCGAATAACATGCAATAACCAAACTAGTCTGACTCTCTAACATATCAAAATATAAAGGTTGGTCTCAAAATGAAAAAACAAACAAACAAACAAACAAAAAAGTTATTACACAAAAATGTGTGAAATGTTATATTTAAAAAAGCCCCATATCTAAATGAATTCCTGATTGACCGTTTGTGTTTTTGTTTTTTTGTTTGTTTCTTTGTTCTTTAGCTTTCTTTTCTTGTCTCATTTATTTAAATATTCCTTAATTTATTTTATTTAACTTTATTTCATTTTTTATTCATTTCTGGCCCGTAATTTTGGTAATTTTCGTCTTTAATCTTGAGTTTGCTCTCTCAGTCGCTCTGCTGTGAGCTGTATGAAGGTGGCGCATGCGCACATGTACGTGAAGAGATATCACGCATGCGCGGTACGGTCTGAAGCATTTCCTGTCAAGATGGCGCTGAGCATAGGAGTGGGACTGTGGAGGACATGCAGCAGGTTGTTACCCAGACAGCCCGTCTTGTCTCTCGCTGCTGTCCGAACACAGAGCTCGGTGAGCGGGGACTTGGTGCCCCGGACCTCCCTGTCCAGGCCGCTGTGGTCGGAGCGGACGGTCGTTGTCTCGGAGGAGGAGGAGCGGGACCGACACGCCGCGGTTGTCAGCACCGTGAACCGACACATCCAGCAGCAGGACTTCGGCCGCCTGTTCGCCGTGGTGCACTTCGCCGGCCGTCAGTGGAAGGTCACCAACGAAGACCTGATCCTGATCGAGAACCACATCGAAGCGGAGTGCGGGGATCGGATCCGGATGGAGAAGGTGCTGCTGGTCGGCGCGGAGGACTTCACCCTGGTCGGCAGGCCTCTGCTGGGGAAGGAACTGGTCAGGGTCGAGGCCACCGTGATCGAAAAGACCGAGTCCTGGCCCAAAGTCCACATGAAGTTCTGGAAGAGACACCGGTACCAGCGTAAGAAGATCATCATCCAGCCACAGACGGTGCTGAGGATCAACAGCATCCAGCTGGCCCCCACACTCACATGATGAAGATGATGAGGATGAAGAGTGGACTGCTTCACACACAGACTGAGAGTTTGTTATAAACATGTAAACAAACAGGAGAGACTTTGACTTTAATATTCAGTGAAACAAACGTGACTCCGTCTCTGTTGACTGTGTTTATTTCTGTAAATAAAGCTTCATCTTTTGCAGATGGCTATATTTAAATATTCTGTTTATCAGTAGTTGTTTTTAAAGTTTTTAAAGTTCTGCAGTATGTTAAAACATGGGTCCTGAATTTATCTCGAATGACAGTAACTCATATTCAGTCTTAATCATAAATGTCCAAAATGAGTTTTATTTCGAAACACTGGTCATGCATTAGAAAACTTACCACAAAATATAGAATCAGTTACATGTCGCAGCCGTGTTGAAAAGCTGTCATGTGTCACAGTATCGCTGCAGAGAAAACAGGATGAGACTGAAGTGAAGATAATCTTCACAGCAGCCATACTAATGAGACATATTAAGAGTAAATAAGGTTTCACCGATTATACTAATTAAGGTCTGTGTTGCAGAGTCTTTCTGGTCAGCCAACATGCACAATAACAGCACCCTGACTGTGTTTTGACCTGAATGGAATGAAACCTTCATCAGTATAATTAGTAACACCTGTTTAATCTTCTATTTCATGTTAAAATGGCTGCTGCGTTTGACACAATGCATTGATTATGATTACACTTTATCACTCTAATACCAGAGCCTCTTTTTAAAGGAGTAGTTCACCCCCAAAATTAAAAATACATATTTTTCCTGTGACCTGTAATGTTATTTATCCATCTACATAGTTTTGATGAGTTATACAGGTACAGTTTGCAGGTGTAGTTAGGGTAGAAAGAATATAGTTCCTACACAAAGGTAGAGCTGCTATTAAATCATCACCAGCTATTTTAATAATCGATTAATCAGAGTAATTAAAAAAAAAAAAAAAGTAAATATTGTCTGACTCCGGTTCTGAAATATGAATATTTTCTGGTTTCTTCAGTCCTCTGTCACAGTAAACTGAATATCTTTGGGTTGTGAACAGAACAAGACATCTGAGGACGCCACCTTGGGCTTTGGGAAATATTGATCAACATTTTTCACCATTTTCTAGACCAAATAAAATTGTTTGATTGAAAAAAAAAAAAATAATAATAATCGTTAGTTGCAGCCCTGCACAAAACAGCTCACAACAAGGTCTGTGGATTATCTTGAATAAACAGGTCATGATTTCTGGAAAAGAGACGCTGCTGTTGAGTTTTTTAAATAATTTTTTTTGGCTATTTAAGCATCACAAGCTGAAGTGCCCTCTAGTTGCATTTTTTAGAGAGAAGGCAGACATCTCTACAACTCACACCAACACCATCTGAACGGTTAAACAGCACTACAGGTCAGAGGAAGAATATGTATTTTAAATTTTGAGGCGAACTGTCCCTTTAAGAAGTGAAGAGAATTTTCCCGCTTCTCCTCAAACTCAAACCGTCAACCTCCTGGTAACGAGATCTATCATCTGAGCTTTATCAGACCTGAAACAAAAGATCCACGAGACAAAAGATTTTAACAGTCAAGTTGCAAAACAACTGCTTTATTTAGAAACCTGATTGAATCGTCTCTGGAAACAGGAAAACTGCTCGGCCGTTCACCCTGCAGAGGACTGATCTGAAGGCACTGTTGAACATTTCTGCTCAGTGGTCGCAAGTTTTTACTCGTAACTGAACTCCAACGCCAGAGGTGATGTTTTAAATCAGGAGCTTGTCCAACAGGCAAAAAAAGAAAAAAAAACAACACAAAGTGAGTGATCAAACCAAGAGAAATGTTGCTACTAATGTTTACAGGTTGGTAGCGACATCTTCATAAATCAGATGTTCCCATTTGGAGTCTAAATCAAGGACATTTATCAGTAAACAGCGAATGAAAACAGAATCACGACGGCATATTCAGCAGCGTCTTTACCTTCACTCACGTCTCCATGAACTAAACGACCTGCTTTGGTGAAAATCGCACGCTCATGTAGCACGGCCAGGTACCATTAATCTTTAATTAACACTTTCCAGTTAAATCCGTCCTGTGGGGACCTCGTGTACGTCTCAAAATGGCTGACGATGACTGTATTGCTCTAAGTTTTGTGTGATGTTTTAAACCCACACACTTCCTGTGTGGTGCTGATATGCAGAGTTAAGACAAGCGGTTTCATTCATTCACAGGCGGAGCTGAGAGTCAGCCACAACAGTCATCTCTGTTTGATGATAAATTTGATTTGAAGATTTATCTCAAGTTGAAGACAGGTTCAGTCAATCTTAAAGGGTAATTCTGGTGTTTTTAAACCTGGGGCCTGCTTTTTTAAAACATATCTTGGAGTCTATTTGAGTAATTGGTACAAAAGTTTTGTGTGCTTGTTTTTGACTGACTTTGGTGTTTTAACACGTTCGCTCAGATCCAAACTTTGTGTATCAGCTGATACAGAGTACCCATCCTACACCAGTGTGGAAGGAAATACATATAATTATTATTTAACAGCTGTATACTACTATCATTGTTGTATGACCTGGCTCAGGTAAAAAAAAAAAAACAAAAGGCACACAGGATGCTGCTTGGAAGTATCAGGGTCCCATTTCAATGCTAATACACTTTGTGAAATCGGAGCGGTGCATACACCTGTGTACTCGTCAACAGCTGATCCGGCATTTAGCAGTTTCTTTAAAACACCAAAGTCACAAATAACACAAACTAACTGACTGAGGCAGCGTTAGACCAGCAACTCTGCTGTTTTTGTCAAAGGAGGCTGGTGGCTCTGAAGAGAATGACATGGATTCAGTTCCCTGAAGGAAAAGTCTGTTCTGAGAAGCTCTCACTCTGTGCAGGGATCCTTTCCACAGTGTCAGACTCTTAGAATAACAATCTCTCCTGTCAGTGACACAACAAGCACCTTTAGTGGACGCACTTTTGACAACAGAACTGCATGATTGATCAAAATATTACTGAAACTGCAATATGACCAAATGGGATATCTAAATTGCAGAGGCTGCGAAAACAAAAAATCTGTGACAAAACAGGATTATAATGAAGTTCTGCAGTGAGGCAGAGATGCTCTAGGTCTACAAATCTTGTTCTCCAGATGAAGAAAACATGTTTGTTTGGTTCACATCAGCTAGATTTTACTAGTTTTTTTCCAGTGACAATAAAAATTGTGATGCAAAAAAGATCGTTCTCACAGATTGTGAATCATATGCAGCCCTGTTTTGCCAAAAAGGATTACATTGCAGCCTGTTTCATGGCTGCTGCCGGCTGAGGCGACCTACTGGACCAATTCAAAAACTTTTCGTACCTATTAGTCATTTAGACCCCAAAATATGTAAAAAAATAATAGGGCACAGGATTCAAAGTACCAGAAATACACTTAATACAACACTCAATGCCTCATGAACACTGTGAGAGTTACAGGTCGGAGGAATCGTTCCTCTTTTCCATAAAGACATTTAAAAATTCATCTGTTAAACTAAGGTTTCAGCAGGTGAAGCGTCCTCGCTACAAACCTACATGTGACTAACAGGACGTATCTCAGCCACACGAGTGTTGTATTAAGATAAAGTTGGGAAAAAAACAAAACTATCCTTTAAGATTCCAGAAATATTTCCCTCTTGTCCCTTTGGTTGAGCTGCAGTTGAATACAGAAAATCCCAAAGGCTCAACATGTGCCTGTACTTCACCTTAATACCCTTCATTTGTTCTGTCTTTCTATGAGAGGACACCAAAGCAAGATCTGCTAAATCTGACAGGCTAACGCTCGTCTGTTCATCAACCAAACATACAGATCTTTTAAAACCAATTCGTACTGTTTTGATCAAGCATGTATGTCTGATCATGAGGAAAGAAATTGTTAAAATTCTCACTGGAATTTGTTGCGACATTTTCTCATCCTTACAGACGAAAAGAAAATCTTTTTTCTTCAATGTATAAAGGAAATCATTTTCAAAACAAAATCTCTAGTATAATCTTCAAAAGTCCGATTAGAATTGTCCAAAAGATCGACTCCTCTTCCTGAAAGTCCTCCTCCGCTGCCTGAGGGAATTTCTTTTGCTTCTGTCCGTCTTCTGACGTGTATGAGCCCTTGTCAAACGGGTCCTGGGGAACCGTCTGATCATAAAACACCCGCATTTCAAACTCGCTCTCCTTGTGCGACGGGTGGCCGTAAATCCGATGCCCACGGGCCTGGCGAAGTCCCCCGGCACCACCACCACATCCTGGCCGCAGGTGGCCGACTGCAGCTTGTAGGTGTCGAAGCTCGGCCGCAGGGTTTTATCCGACACTAGAGGTCGGCGTCTCCCTTGAGGCTCTGCATGTGCAGGATGATTCTTCCATCGTGGTTGAGGCGCAGGTAGCTGTAGTTTCCGGCCCCGATGTGGCCCTGAACCAGTGAAGCAGCACCCACTCTTCGGGGATGCCGTCGTCCTCTGAGGGGCCCAGGAAGCCTCTGACCTGGGACAGCAGGAGGCCGACGACCAGAGCGCTGCAGCTCAGCATCATGATGAAGGCATCGGTCAGTCAGTCACCGCCTGGACGACACCAGACAGCCTGACAGACAGGACGAGAAGCATCATTAAGCATCCAGTCATATAAAATAATAATACAGTGGAACATTTAATATGAAAACGTTTAATTATGGCTGCAGCTAATGGTGATCTAACAAAAAAGAAAATAATCTCTGTATGTTTGTCGCCCATTCTTGAGAATTGAGACAAATCATGTCCTACAACAAAACTTTAAGGGTTTAGCTTGTTTTAGTTTGTTTGTTTTGTTAGTTTTAGTTCGCTTTCATTTCTTTAATTTCTAAAATTTCTCTGTCAGAAAACAGCCCTGACCCAGACAAGAATTCACACCTTCAAACAATTTAAAAATATGTTAAAAGCCTTCAAAATTTAAAACTAAAATCTACTGATCACACAGGCATGAACAAGTGTTATTATAATCATCTCTTTTAAAATGGATTTTTTTTAAAAGAAAAAGTTGGCCCTTTAAAGTTGTGTCCCACGTTCCTGTCAACTCCATCATGTTCTTACAAAAACATTATTAATTTGGCATAAAAAACGGTTCGTTATACCCTGAGCTCCCCTGTCTCACTTCCTGTTTTAGAAAAAAAAAAATTCTCACAAAATGCATTGTATAATACTGTTATCAGATGTGTCTCAACCATAACATGTCACCTCGGTAGCCCTTCTAAATCAAAGCTTAATAAGAATTAGTTAAAAAAGCTATAAGAATTATGCTTTAAAAAAAGCATAAAGCCACATTTGGGGAACATGTGCAGATATGATGTCTGAGTGACCTGACAAATTTAGTGCCATCTGGGCCAACAGGTGGCACTGTAGCAGCATCATCTAACTGTAAAGTAAGGAATCTCTTGTCTGTGTCTAACTGCCCTTTAGAAATCTCAAGAACCGTTTTTACAGTCAGCTGTGTTTTGTTTTTTGTTGTAACAGTGATGTCAGTTAGATTTGGTTCAGTCAGAGCTGTGGAATATTTAATCATAAATCAGTCAATCACTACATCTGAGCCTTTCTTACCCGCAGGTGTGTATAAACTACATGTTAAATGAACTTCTTTTTTAAAATACAAAAATGTGAAATTGTCTGTTATCTTATCAGTATCGTCCCGGTAATTATCAGTTATAGTATCGGCTGAAAAAGATCCATGTCCTGCATTCCTACTTCCAGGGTCCATTCCTGGAGACCAGTTTGTTGGGTTTTCATACCCACCAAACAGGCTGAAAAACCAGTACGTCCTCAGTGTGTCCACATAAAAATTCTTAGCTGGGTTTTACAAATGCAGATCATTTACAATCAGACTGACTGCTTGGAGAAAGGCCTAATGATCCAACTACTAATAATGATGTAAATAATCATTAACAGCCTTAGATGTGACTTTTGAAACATACATGATTCGGTTCACACAAACCGTGTTAGTGTGACGTTGTGTTAACACCCTGACTGGTCTGAGCAACACTGATAAACTAGTAAACTCTGTTCAGTGTGTGAAGATCACTGACAGAGTAAATCAGTGGAGTTAATCATTAATTGGTGCATTTGACAGGTTATGTATTTGTTCATGTTAGTGTGTCAGAATCAGGATGAGGTTACCGAATATTCATCAGCAGTCTCTGTTGAATTAACTGGCCGGATTAACCGGTTATCAGGCTCCAACCTGCTCTGTGGCCCCCTAATGACAATACAAATATCTGTAAAGTGATTCGAATACCAATAGAGTACTTCATTTGATATTTTTTCATTTACTTGATTTGATACCCATCTTGAGAGTGGAAGTATTCCTCAAATAATTTGATACATTTATTTTTAGCTGACACCTCAGGCGTGTAGTATAGCTATATTTTATATAATTTTACCTCCACTTCTGTCGAATACGCTGCGCTCAACTTCACCACATTACAGACTGTGTGGGCCGTAGCTGCAGCAGCAGTCGATCTCGCGAGACTTTGTATATCTCTTAATGGACGCACATGTGAAAATATCGCGAGATCGACGCCATGTTTACATCCTACCGGCTACATGCTACAGTTGACATTTCGGCTAAAAACATGGCGTGTTTTGCGGTTAAATTTTAATGTCGTGGTTCGCAGACACTTGGATTACACCACACGAGCAGGATGGAGACATTTTGTGTTTGTTTTGTGTTCTTTTTTTAACGTTTTAGACTGGGTCACCATTCACTGTCATTGTACTGGATTTGGCTGCAACCCTGTTTTCTGCTGAAACTCCAGATTGTTTTGTGAACTGAAGATCTTCACCCATCCTCACATCGGCATAGAGGTGAGTACATACTGAGTGGATTAGAGTGGAATATCGCTTTAATGTTGCCGCAGATCATTCCAGCGCATTTTCAGATTTATCATGTGGCTAATAAACTGCTTTTATAGTTGGAAGAAGTCATGTCAAAATAAAGTTACATGTGGCAATATTTCCATGATTCCACATCTAATTATATTTAATTAATTAGCAAGAAGACTACAGAGCAGATTTTTTTCTCCAGTAATTCTCTGGCAATCTTGCAGTATTAATTTCCTTTTATTTTTATTTTCCATCAAAAGATTAAAAAAAACCCAGCAACTTCTATGTTTCAGGTTAGTTTATTCACAATGAGGTATAAAAGAATCACACCTTTGGGATTTCTAAATACCCTGCTATCTTGTAATACCTTGATGCGGCCCAAGCTTAAGTATCACAAAACATAATATGACAATACTTTTAGTCAGATTTTGGGGTTAGTGAAGCATTCCCAGAACAGCAAAACAATTCAAATGATGAGAAATACAGACAGAGGGGCAGGATCTCTGCAGATACTGACACCACCACTCACTTTTAGTGATAGTTGGAGGGAATTATATTTCTGAATCTCTACATTATGTTTTAGGAAAAGCTGCATATGCCTGTAAAGAAACAGCTGCAAATCACAGAACAAAGTATGTTAGTTCGCCTGACATCTTCATCAAGCCATCTGCAGTATGTTACAGAACAGAAATGATCCTTGTAGGTTTCCTGCTAACGAGTAAAACATATTAACCTGTGAAAACCTGAGCTGCTAACGAGCCCTGCAGCTTCTCACAGTCCAGTGAAAGCTGAGTGTGACCCTCAGTGACTGAGAGCTCCTCAGCACGGCTAAAAATAAACCGACAGGTCTCCTCTCCACCGGTCAGTCTGACCTTTGATACGAAGAACAACCGGATGTTCACTCCGACGTTCAGCTTCACGCCTTTCAGACCACACACGTGTGAAAGTGCGACATTAAAACAGTCCTGGTTCATGTGAGCAACAAATAAACACGTGAACCTCGATCAGTGGAGTTTGATGCTAACGTGCTAACACGACACCTGCCAACAGCGGTAAACAAATAACAGAAAGACACGTGTTCCTATGAGTAAATATATATGTGGACGGCTCCGTTCAGCAGAAATAACACCGTTAGCCTGAGCTGACACCAAGCTAGCTCCTTACTTATTTAACGTTAACTCGGTTAGTTAGCTTCCTCACACACTTCAGTTCACTTCAGTTCAGTTTAGCTCTCCGCGCAGCTAACGTCGCTGCTAGCTTGTTCAGTTTGCGCTCAATCCGCTCAAGTTTCCAGAAACACGAGGCAGCAGAATGACTTAAAACTTGATAATCAACGTACAAATCGATTATTACACGTGTATT
The DNA here is from genome assembly GCA_034769285.1 of Lutjanus argentimaculatus. Lineage (NCBI taxonomy): Eukaryota > Metazoa > Chordata > Actinopteri > Lutjaniformes > Lutjanidae > Lutjanus > Lutjanus argentimaculatus. The sequence goes on along the minus strand of JAWZSL010000027.1, from coordinate 11,114,598 downwards.
AATAAACAGTCTTAACACTCCACTCGGTTTACTTACACAGCTGTCATTTCCTAACCAGCATCTTCGTCCGAACACACACAGCAACCTGCTGGACACAAGTTCACTTCTTCGCTTCCTTTAACTGTGAGTGACACCGAGAGGCGCTCACTGCCACCACCAACAGGCGACACGTGGTAACTACACCCGTCCAGGATACAACTACAGGTCCGGTGTTTAACAGGCAGGAGGATTTATGTTCCGGAGGTGAAATTAACAAGTCATTCAACCCACTGATGTTTCAGAAAATCCTTGAATAAAGAGCTTTAAGTCTGGAACCAAACAACCAGCCACAAAATGAAACATGACCATAAAACATCTGATTTGGAGCAAAACAAAAAACAAAACAAAACAAAACAAAACAAAAAGATTGGAAACTGGAAAAATAACAAAAATACAAGACTGTGTACATAATTATTTTAAGAGTGCAGGAACTACTACCCAACGACAGGTTTGGGTCGGGTCAAGTCTATCTCACATATTTCATGGGCTTATGTCAGGTTTGGTCTGTAATATTATTGTTATTATTATCAATAGTAGTATTTATTTATTTATTTTTTTGGTTGTTTGTTGGTTGTTGTTTTTTTATTTTTCTCCCCAACCCAATAGGTTTGGGTCGGGTCAGGCCATATTTCTCACATATTTCATGGGCTTACGTTGGGTTTGGGCTGTAATATTTAAGTCCATTTAAGGCCCAATTATTATCGTGTTTATGTAAGGGATAATGTACAGCGAGCAGGTCTTTATTACAAAATAAACCCCGGCAGGGTGCTGCAGGATCCTGACATGAAGCACAGCAGTCTTGAATCACCCTGAAGGGATTTATATCAATATCATCCCACTTATTACATGTTTACCTACCAAAAAAATCAATAAAACGTTAATTTCAAAATGATTTTATGGATTTAAAAATCATCGTATTGCTCCTCCAGAGTCTACGATTAGAACTGCGCCCATAGCAACAGTCTGCTCTCCATAGCAACGGTCCTCAGAATGTTGTAACTGACCAATCAGAATCAGGCATTAAACAAAGCCATGTAATACACTGTTAATAACAGTGATGTAACATGTTGTAGTTTGTGTCTGTATATAAATTATATTAACTGCAGCATGACAACATCACCAGTATGATTCATGTCAGCTGTTTTTCCTAAAACAGGATTGATATCCAACAGGAGGATAAACGTCAAAGCTTGTGTCGGTCTGTTGGATGTTTATGACATTGTGACTAATGAATAAAACTAAATCCTAAATCCTCTACTTAGAACACGGATGGGATTTTCACTCCCAGAAACACCTCTATGGTCGACAACTCCAAAACTCTGCAACTCACAGCAAAACTATTCAGATGGAAAAATGGCAGCACAGGTAAGAAGAAAAATGGTGAACTGTCCCTTTAAGTAAAAACATAGCAGCAGCAGGGTCCTGTTGTTCTTCATCTCTCTGCGTCAGCTGCCAAAAAATCATTTAATAAATGCAGCTGCCAGGACGAAGCAGTGAACATTTTAGTTTTAACGATGCTTTAGTGGCGCACATTACCAAACAAATATGCAACTCATTAAATCACAGCAGCTGAGCAGAGGAAACCAGCACAGCAAAGAGATTTGGAAAGACTAGATTTACACAATTAAAGGGAAAATTCACCACTTTTCAAGTGGATGTCCAGTCAGTATTGATGGAAAATCACATTATTGTTGGCCAAAACATAACGTTGTCAGTGTTTATATTAACAGAAACCACAGTGGCCTGTGGATCGTACATCAATGTAGCCGCCATATTGGATCAGGCAAGACTGACCTGTGAATTAATACAAGTAAATGGGGGAACTGCATTTTTCTGGATAAATAAATACTGTAATGTTGATTTCAACCTTTTTCAAAAGGTACTTATACTATTCATATATTATTCATAGTATTATAAAAAGCAGAGCTGCAAAGATTAGTCACTTATTCGATTAGTTGTGACCTATTAAATGAATCACCTCCTATTTAGGTAATTTATTGTTTTGAAACATCTTTTTAAAGGCAGAAATGATCTGATTTCACTTGCCAGGTGTGAATATTATCTGGTTTCTCTGACAGTAAACTGAATATTGTTGGATTGTGGACAAAACAAAGACATTTGATGACGTCATTTTGGGTTTTGGAAAACAATGATCGACATTTTTCACCATTTCTGACATTTTATGGACAAAACTGATCGATTAATCAAGCGAACGATCAACAGATTAATTGATAATGAGAATAATCGTTAGTTACAGCCTTAGAAAAGTTTTTTTCCTAACTTAGTCCATGTAGATCACAAATCCTTGAATATAAAAACCAAAAACATACAGTTCCTGATGTATGAGCCAAAAAAAAAAAACTGTGGTGTCTCAGTAAATTCAGCACCAGTTAAAAGTTTGGACACACTTCTTCTCATTTAATAGTTTTTTTTTTCTTTATTTTTAAAAGAAATGGATCAGCTCACATCAACAGTGTGCAAAAGGTTCCTACTTTGAAGAATCTAAAATATCAAAGAGCAAAAAACTTTGACACATGTGGGTCGACAGGTGCACAGGAGGAGACCGGGGGTCGACAGTAAAAAGGAAAACAAACTTTTGCACACCATCTTCTGCAAATGCAATCAAAGATTTATTAACAAAGATATTATTAAATAAAACTTAACACTTTGCCTTATTTACTTTTTTTGCTTACTACATAATTCAGCATGTAATAGTTTTAATGTTTCCAGAATTTATCTACAATGTAAAGAAATAATAAAAATAAAGAAAAAATTACACATTGAATGAGAAGATGTGTCTGAACTTTAGACTGGTGCTGTATGTCCATGTTTTGGTGATGAAGAGGTAGAGACTAGAAACCAAAGCTGAAATATCCTGTAGTTCTTCCTCACACTGTAAAAAAAAAATATATAGATGAGACAACTTAAAATTTCAAGTTAAGTACTGCAAAAGATTTTGAGCCCAACTTAAACTCTTATTTTTGAAACAAACTTTAAAAAGTTTTGCTGAGTTGAGATAATTTAATTTTCTTCTTCAGATAAACTTGAAATATTGAGTTTTAGAAACTAATCAAAAGAAAAAAATCTAAAATTGGTCGCAGTGAGCTGTGAACCTGATTTTAACATTTACTTTCACTTCAATGAATTTACTCAACATTTTTTTAAAAAAAAAAATACAGTTTTGAGTTTCTAAAATTCAAAGCTTTAAACTTCTCTTAAAAAGGAAAAGTGCATTATCTCAACAAAAGATCAGTGGTTGGTAAAACTTTTTCCAAACTTAAGAATTTGAGTTTTGTCAACTTTTTTGTTTTTACAGCGTAACGACATCACTGTGACATCACTGGATGCAGGAAGAAGAACAGATTCTGCAGGAGAACTCAGCTTTCTCTTGAAATATATTAACACTGAGGAATTTATTGCTTAAACCGACCACGTTCACCATCAACACTGACCGGACGTCCACGTGAAAAGTGGTGAATTTTCCCTTTAGGAGCAGTGAGAGACCTGAGAAACGTCTTGTAGCGACAGATAACGTTGTATCAAGTGTTACTTTATTGGACTGCATATTTACGTTTCGCCTTGGCATCACTGAAGTCAAAGCTGTCGAGCCTGACAGATTCTCCTCTTCTTAAAAGTCAGAACCACACAGACATCCCAACATGTTGAACTGATATCAGATTCATTAGAAAAAAAACAAAAACAAAAAACAAAAAGACGAGAAAACATTAAAACGACTCTGCACGACACAAAACGCAAAGCCAGACGCTGCCCGGGCGTTTTTCTACAGACACTTTATGAAACCAAAAACGTGAAGACATTTGAATTTTTCTCTCTGTAATCATCTACTTCAATCTGTAACCATGTTTTATTCTCATTAGGTGTAATTCAGCTGTTATATACACACACAGTATTCATCAGTTTCAGTGCTGCGTTAACCGTTTGTAATCCAATATGATCCGTCTCCTCGCCTGTGCACGTGTGCGATCATACAAAATAAATTACAAATCTGTCTCCAGGCATGCACACTCACACACCTCACTCATTAAAATCAACTTGTACTAATTTCACATCATTTGTTTTTATAATCCGTTTTCACTTTAATGAACACCAACCATAGTTTTAAACAAAAAAAAAAAAAAAGAAAAAAAAGAAGAAAAGAAAAAAAAAAGAAAAACAAAACAGAAAAAAAAAACAACAACAAATGTTCGGGGGGGAAGAGTCTCGACAACAGGGTGGATGACTTGATCGGTATGTTTTCAAAAAACCACATCAAATTGTAAATTCTATATAGATATACTCGTTCAACAAGTCTGCATAATCTGTCACATTAGATACATTTTGACGTTATGTGGAAGTCACCTATTATCACCACTTCAGTGTTAAATATTTACTGCAAACCAGTCGACCAATTTAAGGCTTCCGAGTTTGACAGCGGAGTCAAGTCGATCTGTCGTGTCCACAAAGTCCGGACCCGGGCCTCGCCGGACTCTCAAATCGTATCGAGAGGCGTTTCCTGATGTTACTGAAGAATGAAAAGGCCCCGAAAAGTAGTGTTGTGATCTTTTTTTTTTTTCCTCTCTTTCCTCTCCTCAGAATATAAGATTATCTCAACATTTAAATAAATCACTGCATCTGATGTCTTATAAAACACGCCGATATCTTCATTTCATCGAGGGCGGCTGATAAAGAAACGGAGGCGGGGGTGGGGTGGGGGGAGTTTAAATATGTCTGCTGATGATTCAAACTATACAAACTCTGATTGGACAGAGTCTGAGGGAGTTTCTGAGAGGAGTGGAGGGGGGGGGGAGGGGGGGTTGGAAACAGGTATAACCGTGAACTTTTCCACTGAATTCTTTTAAAAGGAACATCGTCCGCAAAAATAAAGAAAGAAAAAAAAAATGCTTGCATTATACAGTTTACAATGTAGTACCATGCTAGCGCTGCTCGCCTCGTCCTAGCCATTTATTAGCAATGGAGAAATCAGTGCTGTTGGAAACTACAACACACACTACTGTTATTAACCCCATTCTGCCCAGGCGCCTTCTGCTTTCACCCAATCACAACGCCCGAAAGAGAAGGAGGAGGGAGAAGGTGTGTGCAGACACTAACCGAGGAGGAGGAGGAGGAGGAGGGGGAGGGGGAAGAAAGATGAATCAAAATAACAAATAATTCGTTTGTACAGAAAACAAACGGAAGTAAACAAAGCAGCAAATGCAGAAAATCACACTTCATGCATTCAAAATGAGTGGCAGCAGGAAAAAAAAGGAGGAGGAGGAGGAGGAGGAGGAGGATGGGGGATTCACAGTATTCTCAGCTACGACGCAGAGATGGATGAGGGTGTGCATACGGGGCAGGTGATGCAGAGTGCGTTAGCAGGGTTAGCGATCGTTTCGAGGGACTGTGACTTCGCTGAGCACCGGTTCGATAACGTAACTCGTTGTCTGCGGACGTGTCGTCTGCTCGTGGACAGAATGGGGGTAAAACTACATTCCTGGTCTGACTAAAATGGATTTGCTTTGTTAACGTAGAAAGAGTCTCTTTGTGTTTCCAACACGTTGTTAAATTCCTGGCTTTGCCTTCTTGTTTCATACAGTTTCTTTAGAGAAATGAAGCCTGCTGTAAGTACGCTCTGGTCTCCCGCTCCGGTCTGTACTGAGGGGGGGCCGAGGCAGCTATGATGCTGGGAGGTCCGCGCTTGGAGGGAGGGGGGAAGGGGGCTCGGAGGAGGCAGCGTGGGCGGCGGCTCAGACAGGGGGTGCTTTGCGCTGCAGTAGATACTGGTGGATGTCGTCTGCGTCGCGCTTCAGCCAGGCGGCGTTGAGGAGGATGTTCTCGCAGCACTGCTGCACCGTACGCTCGGCCGCCGGCGCCGGGTGGCTCTCAAAGAAACTCTGCAGGGACAGAAAACACCCAGAGACACCAGTTTAAGACAGGAGGTCCATCTCTCGCCCAGCTGTGATGAAACTGATATAAAGTCCTTTAAAGTAGGGCTGAACGACAGAGACAAAATCAAATATCACAATATTTTTTACACAATAACTCAATATTGATACTGTGACAATATTGTAGGTAGAGCTGCAACAATTAATTGATTATTAAATCAATTATTAAGTTAATCCCCAACTGTTTTGATGATTGATTAATCAGTTTAAGTAATAAAAAAAAGTGATTTCAGCTTCTTAAATGTGAATTTTCTTAAATATCTTTGGGTTGTGGACAAAACATTTGATGACGTCATCTTAGACTTTGGGAAACACTGATCAACATTTTTCATCCTTTTCTGACATTTTAGAGGCAAACTACTATTAATCGATTGATCGAGAAAATAATCGACCGATTAACAGGCCATGAAAGTTGCAGCCCTGATTGTAGATTGATTGATGACTACTGGTGAGATATAATCATCAGTAATGTGGGTAAATGACTAAGTAGGTAAAAGTAAATAATGGAACAGTGACAACAGTCTGAACTTCAGACATTAAAACCAAGAAAGGACGGAAATTAACCCAGATCACGATATAACAAAATCCAAAACCTAAGTCTCGTATCACGGTGTTAATATAATATTGATTTATTGCCCAGCCCTACTTTAAAGTTCTCAGAAACAGAGAAAATTTAACTCATACGATTCACCGACAGCTGGACAAACTCCAGCTGCTGCTGATGATGAAGAGTGTGTGCTATGATTGAAAGCTCCAGAACAGCTACTACACGGAGCTTAATGTGAGACTGTCTGTCAACTGCTGCTTCTAAGGTCGAAAAATAAACTTTCAATCTCGATGAAAAGTGAAGAAAATGTCAGAGAAATTATTCTTTTTCAAAGAGACGCAGGTAACCAAAGGTGCTGTAAGAGGATTGTTTTTCTACTTAAATCACAAAGAAATAATTTCAGAAACTCTGCATGAAAATTGCTTTTCTTTCTTCTTCTTTTTTTTTTTCTAAAATCAGGTTATTTTTCCAGAAGTCATGAACACAGAGATTCTGAAAGAATGATAAAAACCGTCCCTTAAATCCCTTAAATATTTATACAGCAACCTAAAAAAAAAAAAAATCCAATACATGGGTCCACAATGAGGTTTGTAAAGATATTTATGTGTGGTGTTGCTGGTAATATGAATTAAACTCTGCTCTGAAAGAAAACACTGGGTTTCATACAAACAGTTCAGATAAACTTGCAGCCAGTGACTTGTATACAGTTCATACAGTAATGATGTGAATAACAGATTCTGGGGTCGTGCTGCCTCCTGGTGGTGAAAATATTTAAAAACAGAGTTGTTCTTCCCAATTACGGCTGCACAAAGTGGTATAAAAGTCATACTGTGACTATTTTTGACTAAAATTGTGAGTGCAATTTGCAGTACTATTAGTGGGATTGATCATTTGTGCATTAAAATGTGTACTTTTTTTCTGGAAAAAATCTGGGATTAATCGATTAGTTGCTTGGTCCATAAAATGTCAGAAAGTGGTTAAAAATGTTGATCACCGTTTTGCAAAGTCTAAAATAACAAAAAACATACAAAGCCACAAAGTCTTGTTTAACTCACAACACAGATATTCAGTTTACTGTCATAAAGGAGTCAAGAAACCAGAAAATGTTCGCATTTAAGAAGCTGAAATCAGAGAATTTTTACTTTACTTTACTCTACTACTTAAACAATAATTATAATTATCAAAATAGACTGCAATTCATTTAATAATCGTTTAATTGTAGCGGCTCTTATCGTGATGATGTGACATTAGCTGAGGTCTGTAAGAGAACAAACTTGTTTTCTTTCATCTGGAGAAGAAGATTTTTAGGTCAGGACATCTCCACAGTATCGATATCGATTAATTGTGCATCCCAAGTCCCAGCATACTTCAGCTGACTTAAAGAAATTAAGAATGATTGAATGGTTTATATTTGTGAATTAGCTTTAGTTTCCCTTTCAAAAACAAATGAAACTGCAGAATAAGGCAGATTAATTCTTGAAGCTCTCACCTTCACTTCAGCAGCCATCTTGTCAATAGCGAATCCATCGACTGTGAGCTGCAGAGAAAAGTGAACAAGAAACAAACTGAGCAAACAAAAGCACAACACTCAAGTTCACGTCCATGTTTGACTGCAGGTGAGAAACAGAAATGATGAACATTTCTGTTTATTCATCACACTGAATAAATTAATCGTTATCTGTCGTAAATAAATCTGAATGAACACATGACGTCCAGCCACAATATTTTAACCTACATTACAAACTAGAGCATGTGTGACTGCTGGTAAATACAAACATCTTTCTGATTTAACACTAAAATAAGAGAAACATGTCACTGTTTAGCTTTTAGACCTCAGTCAGGTGAGCAGCTGTGTTGTGTCTGTCACTTTTTATATTGTTAAGACACTTTATTTTGCTGTTTTGGTGCGTTGAACCAAACTCTGCTCTAAAAACAGGTGTTTTATGGTTGGGCCATATTTTTTGACAGTTAAAACTTCAGTCCCATCTTCACTGAGACGCTTTTCTGATCCACTCTGATCTACAGACACAGTCGGCTCACATGTCATTTACTCAGTAACATCATTAACTAACCTGTGATGAAGAGTTTGACACAGACACACACACTGACTGGCTGCTTTTACAGCATGTTTGGGACATGATGTAAGGCTGCTCTCTTAGAGCCAGAGAGCAGCACGCACTGCTCCGCCTGGTTTGTAAGTTGTAGATAAATATTGTTGAAAAAATAAACAGACTCGAAGCGTAAATAAACATTTCAGATTACAGTGGTTACACATTTGGGACGCAGCCGAGGGAGCCTGAACTAACGAAGACGGCTGCATTAATTTAAATCAGAGCGAATCTGTCTGCAAAGAAAAAATGTGCATCTGTGAACTACACATGGGGTGGACGGAAATGATAGTAATATATTACATTTTGAGAGTAACTTGCCCAACACTGACTGAGATTCTGTGAAAGGCAGAAGCAGTAGGGTTTTTTTTTTTTACCTTGATAAGCCGTGATATGAGGAAGCCGCCCTGGTAGCGGTTGTAAAGCTCCTCCCAGTTGTCTTTAACAAACTTCCAGGCTGCTTTCCGGCCTTGTTTACTGCTTCCAGCCACGCCTCCGATTACCGACACAGTGTCCTGGGGACGAACCTCTTCCTGTCGGGGGGGAAGAACCAGAGAGAAGTGAGCTGAGGTCAGCATCTCGCAGACTGATGGGAAATTCCTCCTGTCAAAAAACTTGGACACTGAACCAAAAACCAACCAACTACATCGACTGATGAGTATTTTAAAGCACTTAACTTACTACATTTGTCTTGTCAAAGTGCTTTTTTTTTCTCTTACAGTGCATTATACACCATATTGTCATTAACAGCAGTGAAAAATAAATCAACTCAAGAATGAATGAATTAACAACAGAAACTGGGTCCGATTTTCCCCTAAAACACATGATTATGAGCATGCAGGCTAACAATAGAACTGGACAACAAATGACACATCTTTCATTTCCTCTGTCACCCGGAGAAACAAAACCAACATTTGAAGACATGCGGTAAACGTGGTCATGTGTACCGAGAGGGCGAAGCTGAGGACTTTCTGGATGAGGTCGGGGGCAGAGATGGCGCCCAGCACTCGCTCGATACGGTTCTTCTCCTCCTGCATGTCCGCTTGTTTGTGGAGCTAAAAGGTGGAGCGACAAACGTGCAAGAAAGAGAGAAGAACAAATGTGGAGAGGGAACAAAATTAAGCACAAAAATGTGAGAGAATAAATACTGTATTGACAGGTCTATACTGAAGGTAAATATTAATCACTCATATTAATGTCATTTGTTAGTTTAATTGTCCCTGATGATCTTTATGACACAGTCTAACACGCGAGCTGCAGTCTTACCTTCAGCATCGTGTCCAATGTGGTACTGTCTCCATGCTTCAGCACTGTTAAATACACCTGAAAAACAAAAACACAAACACATTTAAAGTGACTCAAACATGATCCCTCTAAGAACACTTTACAATAAAATAATCAATATAAATTGGATGTTGTATGAGGAGCGATTTTGATTTAACATCCAATAAAAAAATGGTAGAACATGCTTTGAAATACTGAATTACTGCCTTGTGGTTGTATGTCTGCACCAGCCAGTCAAGTTGCAGTTTACATCCATGCCTGTCCATATTCATATATGTTGTTTAGAATGAAGGAATATGATAAAAAATAGGGCAAAATACGAGTCATCACTTTATGATACGCTGTCGTCACTTAGAGACTATTTTTACAGAGGACAGAGGATGAGGCCACATTCAGTGAGAGGTTTTGAGGCAGTGTGAGGGGCGTGGAAGGTGTGTGTGGTGGCTTATTTGGGCTGAAAAACAATCAGAAAATATTGGGTCTCATGCAAGAACATGTTTGTTTTCTTATCTTAAATTTCTCTTACTCTTGTTCGTATGGTGGGCTCATACGAACACGACACATCAGATTCAGCAGACAGTCTTAACTAAAGATACCTGTGTAAATGATCCGCCTGTATGTATCTCAGTGCACGTGCATGAGATTTGTAAATTAGCATAATTAACACCCCAATAACACCATATAAGGCTGCGCTTCCTGCTCCATATGTCTGGAAGTGTTCATTTATGAAAATGTCATCTAAGTGTAAAAAGAACTTGACGAGTTTGAAGATGGAGACGTCCTGCTTTCAGAGATCCATAAAGGAAAATCTGTCACTTTAACAGCGTCAGCAGTGGAATTAAAGACCTGCTAAAGCAAAGAAACGGGAAAAGTGAGTGCTGTTAATGCCGTGTTACCGGAGGGTCGGACTGTCACAGAGAAAAAAGAAAAGACTCGTCACAGCAAGAGGCGATCGATGACTACAGCTGGAGGAGGTCAAGGAGAAGTTTTCATGACGGGGACAGAGGACAGAATAAGTGAGGATGCTGCGTGAGGATGAATAGCAACTTCATCAACCTGCATGTACAGATATACTGTCAATACACCTGCAATACAACAGTAATAATACATCATTAAATTAATGATGATAGGCTTTATAAGTAAATTTACAATTATATTATGATTTTAAAATGTAGTCAAACAGGATAATAAACAATTATGAAGTGTAATTTATTTTTCAAACTCAAAATGTCTTAAAACTAATGAAATATACAGTCATTAGTGAAGAACTTTGGTTGGTTTGGTTTGGTGAATGTAACACGTTCTCTTAAATCACTCGTAAGAACAAATCTGTTCATACGGGCGGTTCTTGCATGAGGCCCAATGTTTTATTTCTTCGATTCACCGGCTTTCTTGTTACCAGCGCACTCTCTCCCCATTCAGTCTGCACAATGACAGCCCACAGCTGTGCGTCCTCTCTCTGGACACAAACCAAAGGAAGCTTCTTGGTATCACTGTTTTGCAGGATAGATTTCAGTCTGACTGTGGAGCAGTCGAATCACCGGCTCCTGATTGGCCACCGCAGCGTGACATCTGGTTGCATTTCTCCAAAAGCTGACTTTGTTCAAACTTTCACAAATGCGTTACCTCCCCCTTCAAAATGAACGAGATTCCTGACGTTTTTGCGGCACAAAGGATTAATGTTACCACTTCAATATCTGACCAAATATGAAATATGGTAACAATGTCCCCTTCTGTACCTCTGTCAGGGCCAGAAAAGTGTTTCTGCTGAACATTATGATGTCACAGTGAACCTGACCTTTGACCTTTTGAACATAAAATGTCCTCACTTGTCAGCATTTTATCCTATTAGATTGTTGTATGAAATTTTGCCATAATTAGCCTGTGAATTCTTGAGTTATGATGAAAAATGTGTTTTGTGAGGTCACAGCGACCTCTGAACTTTGACCACTAAAATCTAATCAGTTCATCCTTCAGCCGGACAGACACCAGACAGACGGATAGACACCCAGAAGGTGTAACGCCTCTGGCCGTCACTTTTATTAAGGCATAAAAACAGCTCTACAGTTTTTGTTTTTCCATTAAAAAACAATTTTATTTTATTATGTGTCCTGTTTATCACTGCTCTGCATGTATCAACAGGTAGCTGCGGGCAGTATTGCTTGGCTTGTTTGTGTTTTGTTGCTTTGCGTTGTTTGCGTGGCTAAATGTGCTGAAATGATGTTTGTTGTTGCTTTATTACAGTGCTGACGTTTCGCTGTCTCTTGTTGCTCTGCACAGCTTGTGATTTGTTTTGTAGAATTCTTGTTTTGTTGCCGTCTCCATGGTGTCTTGTTCTCTTTGTTTCATTACTCAAAACATCTCTGGCTAACACTGGCACATTCACAGAAATGCTGATTAATGTGTTGTCCTTATAAATAAATAAATGAATGAAATGGCAGCTGTTTGAGAAATGCTTCAGAAAAATGTCTGTACAAAACAACATTTTTTTTTCCCCATCACGACACAGGCTGTGTTTTCTCTTCCTTACCGGGCTCCTGAGGTCAGCAGGCAGGACCTGTTTGCCCTCCACGTGGTCCCTGAATCTCCGTCGGGCCTCCTCCAGTGTGGGTTTGTGTCCTGCCTTCCCGAGCTTCCCCAGAACCAGGCCTCTCAACAGGGCATCCAGGTGACCTGCGGGACAAAATTGTCAAGTTATCGTCTTTGTCTCAAACTTCAAGAAGATATTCAGGTCAGTCTGGAGTCTGAAACCTCATTCAGATGTATTTAGGTTACCAGGTAGAGTCACTGTGACTGATTTAGTTAATCTAGAGACAACGGTGCAGTTTTTTTTCGCCATCTACCAACTGATCGGTTTGTGGGGTGCGTAGAATTTCAGTCGACCAACATTTTCTTTGGTTTAATACAGTCCTATACTACTGAACTATTTACACAGCCTGAAGAAAGTACATCGAGTGGAACTGGATAAAATATGAAAAAAACAAGACTTTTTGTTTCTATGCAACTTAACAGGAAGCCGGTCAGTTTTTAGGATTTAAAATAAATATATGCACTTCAAAAATGAGGATGTGCATGGAGAGAAACATCTTAAACATTAATAAAGAGGAAATGAATCTATTTGTGTCTAAATAAGAAGAGTCTGAGCCCCCAAGACAGTCGGTTCCTGTCCAGTTCGTCCTCACCTTCCCCTGGTTTGCTGTCCCAGCCGAGCTCCAGGCCGATGGGGGTGAACAGGTCCCGGATGAACCCTGGATCTCCTCGTGGAAGTCGGTGTGGGACAGCAGCGAGGACAACACTCCCAGGTTGCAGCTGAGGTCGCTCCACACTGTGTAGTTGGGCTCGTTGACAAACGCCTCCATCAGCTTCAGCACCTCCACCGTGCTGATCATCCCTGCACGAGACTGAAGAAGCCACAAAACAACGTTCAGAAATGAACGAAACGAATGAATGAAACAATCCTGACTCCGTTCAGTAAATAAAGTCCTGCAGAATAAAAGCTTTGTGCTTCAAGGAAGAACAGTTTTAAGGGTGAAGGCTGGATGTACTGAGCTGCCTCTCATGTCACATTTAAAGCCTCAAATTGCAGGTTTTACAGAGCAAGAGCAGCACAATTATTTGGCACGATTCAACAATTCACTTGCTCCTGTTCCCCCCTGCATCCCCGTCATGCTGCTGCACGTGTTGACTTATCTGCTTCAGAACAATCCCAGTTGCTATATCAATCTCACCCACACAATGGAAAGCAAAACACGCCATTAATTCGACATTCATGGACACGACTCAATCAATGTTCTCTCATTTCTCCTCCTCAATCACAACGCTCCGCTGTCAGTACCTGTTACTATAGTAACCTGAAACATGCACGTGTCAAACAAGCGAGAAGGAGGCAGTCATAAACAGATCAGCCGGCGTACTCAGAGGAGTCAGAGCCAGAATGTTTTCAAGTGATAGAGGAAAAAAAATAAAGAGCAACACAGAGGAAAATCCCGGTGGCGAAGCAGAGAGTTTACGGTGCATCGACATTCTATTTTTTTATGTTCCACAGAATTTAAATTAATCACTCTGATGAAGTGTTCAAAAGCAAGAGAGGAAAAGAGACTTTAGGTTTTTTTTTGCTACTTTTAAGTTTAAGTCTAGCACATTTATTCATTTATATTATGTTGCCTGTTTAAAGCCTTGTCTAAATAGTGCAATGAATGTTTTGTAGAAAAAAAATGAAGTACTGTGTGAGGGAAATCGTGATCTCAATTCTTCGGAAGAAAAATTTCACATTTTAGCAAGAATTGTGCAGCCCTATGAGGGAGTAACTTGTTAAATGCAACTGAATTACAAAACACATATACTTGTAATCAGGAACAATTGATCAACATTTTATCAAAAGTGTACTACGTTCTACTGCCTCTATTCTCAAACTGTGGTACATGTACACCTGGTGGTACGTGAACTCCCTCCAGTGGTACCCAGAGGAATGTCAGAAATATTTTTTCTGCTATTTTTTCTAACTTAAATGTAATTTCAAATAGGTTTGGTTAGGGTTAGGGTCAGGTGAGGTGAGCGGCCTACACTCCTGTATCTTAATGTTGGGTCATAGCGATGGTACCTGGAGATCTCAGTATTATCTGAGGTGATACGCGGTATAAAAAAGTTTGAGAAACACTGGTCTGCTGCAATTTTCGAAATCTCAGGATGTGTAATATTTGTTGAAGGTGAAATGTGTGTCAAAATACCATTTTAGATTAAATACTGTGGTGCTGCAGAGGCGTCCTGGTCAACAAATCGTTCTCTAGACTTCAGAAAACATCTTTGTTTAGGGCAGAAAAATAACAGACTGTAATCGTTTTAATGTGCTTTTCAGTGAAAATGAGAATAATGATGTAATGATCATCCTTTCCTCTAATATCAAAAATCATATCACAATTGCATTATCAGCCAAAATAATTGTGATTAGACATTTTTTCAAAATCGTTCAGCCCTAGTCGTCAGTTACAGTTACTGAGAAAAAATATGTAATCAGTTACTAAAATTACTACAACACTTCTTTCATTTTTCTTGGTAAACGTTTGTGTAGAATTCATTCTGTTTTGTCTGGAGTGCCTTTTTCTGGGATATTTATGGACGAGGGTCAGTAAAGCAGGGACAAATCTGAGTTCAACATCACGAAGGACAGGATGGCTAACAAGGAGCCGTCTCTACACACAGACCGGCCGTTTTTCAATTGGTTCTCTTGTTTGAATGTGTATCGTCTCTCGTCTGCCAATCAAATCAGTTTGCATTACTGTAGGCAACCCAAGTACGCCATGGCAGAGACCAGCTGTCTTGTTGAACAAGGAAATTTAACAATAAAATGGATGTAACATTAATGTAGAGTGTAAAGCTTGTTTGTTTGTTTAAAATGATCGATGTCAAACCTGAAACATAACTACTTAATCTATCAATCAGTCACATAAAATAAAGTTGTGAGGTTTACATTGCTTGGTTTTAATTTATGTTTTAGGGCACAAAAGTTACTATTTACATTGTTAACAGGGCATTTTCCTGTAGGGAATAAAAGGAAACAATGTGTTCTAAAATAAGAACAATGCCTGTATTTTGATATAATAACAAACTTCCCGTGAAGTGAGTGTTTGTCACTGAAAGTCTGACACATCGAGCAACATCGTAATGGTTTTAGTCTTAAGTTTGAGGTCAGGGTGACAAAATGTTTTCTGTGGTGATGAAGCAAAAACTGAAGCAACAAAATTTCTGGCCGCCCGACAGCCGAGTGTTAAAACTTTCCCCAAGAACATTTTAGTCTAATTTTAATATTAGCTGCTGCTCTTCATCCAGCAGTAAACATACATATGAGGGCCAGCAGACAACAGAATCTGTGAAGTTTCAGTTTAATGTGGTGACAAATGAATTTGACTGTTCAGTTTAAAAACATCAGAATGTCTGGACTCAATAAAAAAAGATTTATGACGAGATGCTATCTGATCGTCTGTCCTGAACACTGCTGCTCTTTGTCAGAGCTCATCATCTGATTAAACTGTCATTTCATCTTAAACAGACACTGAATAAGAAGAAACAAGAAACTAAAACTTCCTCACCGTACTGACTCATAACAGCAGCTGAAGGGAGGATGAATGAAGAGTCAGTCACTGTGTTTCATTAGCTTTTAGTTTCCAAACACACAAAACAGAAGGAAAACTTGACCTTTTTCTGCCCTTTTCAAAAACTACTTTTTATTTTTATCCATTATCATTCCCTTCTTTTAGTCCTTGAATGTATCATGATTATTTAGACACATTGTGACTGCACAATGATTGATGATTAGTGTGAATGAACAAAAGTTTCAGTTTTCAATCAACTTACAAAAAGCAACTTAATTAGATTTAATAATTTTATGACTGAACTCTTGACACAGACATGCCATAGGAATTTCAAAATAAGGGCGTATCTTAAACATGATGATGTAGATCACAATTTTAACACTGCACTGATAATCCAGACTGATGCATCGTCACATCCCTGCATATGAGAGTGAAGAAACCAGAAAATATTCACATATACAAAGCGGGAATCTGAGAATTCACTTTTTTTCTCGCTCTTGCACAGCTCAAACCCCAGAGTTTTAAAAAAAAAGTATTGGATTTTGGTAATAACACCGACTATTAATGTCAGGAACCTTCTTCTATGAGCAAAATCAGCAACGTAAGATGAATTTTCATTTGTTTTACTTTCTTCCTTTCACCACATCAGACTCCATCCTTCACTTTTGTATCTGTCCGTTATGTTTTAGTACATTTTGGTGATGTAATCTGTCCTCAGCTGTTCTTTTATATGAAACCTTTTTATTTTATTTTTGCTGCCCATCTTGACCGGGACACTCTGACAGAGGAGATATTTTACCTCGAAGGGATCTGTCTGGTTAAATAAAGGATAAATAAAACTTTCCCTTTTCAGTCTTCCTGCACCGTGTATTTGTTTACGCTCGAAGGGAGTGGATTTCCTTTTCATCTTGACAAGCAATTAGCCTTTTCTGAGATGTCTAAATACTTGAAGCTGATTACATTTTGCCATGAAGAAGGAAAAAGGATGTTTGTTATTGTGTCTCTGCCCTGCAGTAGGGCTGTGTTTGTGTATGTGTGGTGTGTGAGAGATTCACCAGGGAGAAGAGGTCATTCTGCAGGCCGAGTCGGTCCACGGGCTGCAGGCTGAGGTCCCGCACGCCCGGCAGCAGACTCTCCAGCATGGACGAGCTGTACTGGATGCGATAGAAGCCCACAGTGCCGGGGTTGATCTGTAAACAGCAGGGACACAACTGGGTCAGACTGTGGGAAAAAATGCACTTTTTTTTTACCATTTTTACCTCTCAGACTGAGTGCTTTTATTCAGCATGGCTTAAAGTGAGTCAAACAGCATCATCCTAATGCTAATGCTCGAGGATTTAGTCAACAATGGGCTTGTTGTGGTGGAAAAATGTCTCCAAACACTGGTAATTCTGACTTCTAACTGAACAAACATTTGGAGGGAAAGAACCTTAGTCTTTAAAAATCATTTTTCTGCAGATCTGTAGCTTAAACTGTAGCTGGGAGCCTCATATGTATGGCTCATTATTCAGTTGTTAACAGGACCGTGAACAAGTCGATCCAAGAGGAGATTCAATGGCATTATTTATAGATCACTATCAGCTGTATAACGCCCAATCCATTCTCTATGCTTTGTTTACACTGTTTATTTTCTTCTTCCACAGACAGAAACATCATAAACAGCTGCACTAATTCTCAAGTTACACCCCAGAGAGACTGAACAAGTCCATTCACATTCTCACCACATTCGACAAAAGCCAAATTTACACTCCAGATAGATGCGGACACGGCCCTTTTGAATTTTTCTGCGGCCCTCGAAGAAGCTGCCTGTAAATCAGGCTGAGATGTGATACATAAAACCAGGATAAATACCTCTGAGCTACTCTGAGACATGTGAACCTGAATGATCAGAGTCAATGTGGTATTGGTTACGTCTCTTAAAAGCACCTATGTGTTTTGCAACAGGACGGCACCTGCTCCACACCTGCAGTTCGCTCAGTCAAGCCTAACGCTGCACTCTGGACGGGCAAAGCAGAGGAACAAGCTTCAAAATGTCTCTCTCAAAACTAAAGAGGTGTAAGCTTGACTGCCAAGTATTTATTTATTTTGCCAGCTGCGACAAGCAATAAAGGTGTGGTGATTGTGCAACGGGTGCACTGCTGTGATGAACGAACACAACGTGAAGACAAATTACAGCTCGTTCTCTGCCAGTTTTCCTGCGGGCTCAAGAGGAACAGAGAAGGAAAGTACAGAGCCTGCTCACATCTTTTCAACAGAGTCAAAGGGCCCCTGGTCATGATGATACTAGGGCTGCAACTAACACGGATTTTCATTATCAATTAATCTGTAGAGCATTTTCTTGATTAATTGATTAGTTCTTTGGTCCATAAAATGTCAGAAAATGAATGAAAAATGTTGATCAGTGTTTCCCAAAGCCCAAGATGACGTCCTTAAATGTCTCGTTTTGTCCACAACCCAAAGATATTCAGCTTACTGTCATGAAGAAGTAAAGAAACCAAAAAATATTCACATTTGAGAAGCTGGAATCATATAACCTGAACATTTTTGAGTAAAAAAAATGACTCAAAACAATTGATGGATTATCAGAATAGTTGGTGATTAATTCAACAATCATTTAATAATTAATTAATCCTTTCAGCTCCAAGTTATACCACTAAAAAAAGGAAAATGGATCCCCATGACTAGTTTATTCCATGAAGTAACATATCTAATAAAGCAACCACAAGGAGTTTTTAACTGGTTATGAAACAGTCTCACTTTATTTCTGTTGCCTCTATGTGACCTACATAAGTTAACGAGACCATCCGAAAGAAGTTCGGCTATTTCTGTCCAGTTATTCTCGATGCCTGCTGCCAGGTCGGGTTCTCCTGGAAATCAGATGAAACCAGCCTGTGTTTAGGCAAAGTTACAGTGCCAGTTAAAAAAAGAACCAGGAGGGGATTTTATATTTAGAATTTATTTTTGACTCCCGCTTTTGTCCACAGGGGCCCCCAAATTCAACAAAATATGGAGGATCCTTATAGCAGCTTTAATATTATACTGTTAGGAGTTATTTGTAGCCCACAAACCCTCAGCTGAACAGCTCTGCACCAAACCGTCCCTGTGTGAGTCGACTGGGGTGAACATCTGTATAAACTGGTCTGGCTGACGGGGGAAGTGTGTGTGAGTCTGTGATGACCACATCCTCTCCTGCGTTCCTCCCAACCTGACACCCAGGAACTCCGGTCTGTGAACTCCGTTTGAACTTTGATGTTTCATGTTTTCATGAAAACGGGACGGACTGATCCGTCTTTTCTTATGACTCATTCATTCAGCGCCGGACTCTCCTGTTCTGTACATTTGTTTAAAGTTTTACTTGTTTGAAAGTACATGATGTTTTTCCACAAACGCAGCCAACATGTGAAGAAAGACTTTTCAGATTCTTGTTATTATGGCGCAGCGTTTCCACACTGCATAATGCAAAGATGTTGTATAATTAAAAGTAAGAAATACATGATCACATGAATATTACATCTAGAAAACCAACTGAGCTCTGTTACAAACTCACTCTGTGGAAACTGTTCAAAACACACTCCTACATCTAACCAGGGCCGTCCTGAAATCCATTTTTGGGCCTTCGAAACTTCAGTAAGAATTACCAGCCAATATAATACAGACTTTAACCAGACTGGAACCTCGCAGTCATTTAAGGATGCAATTAATGATTATTTTCATTGTAGATAATCTGTTAATTATTTTCTCGATTAAATCAATTAGTTGTTCTGGTCTATAATGGCGATCAGTGTTTCCCAAAGCTCAAGATGACGTCCTCAAATGTCTTGTTTTGCCCACAACCCAAATGTTTTCAGTTTACTGTCATAAAGGAACAAAGGAACCAGAAAATACTCAAACCAATTAATCGATTATTAAAATAGTTGGTGATTAAATTAATAATGAATTAATCGTTGCAGCTCCACAAACATTATTTACTTACACACTTTGCTGCTATTGTAATTATGAGTCTAATGAGAGACGAGGACACGAGTGGAGCATGAGTCACTGCCTGTTCCATCCAAAAGTCTAAAGAGTCGACTGGACAAGCGCCTGTGCTCCCAGGACTGCACTTGTGCATCTATCTGCTCTGTTTACTCTTCTGTGTGCTCCAATCATGTGCAGGCGCTCAGTTTTTATGTGCACAGGTTTTGAGACTAATTAAACAGACTAATTAAAGGTGAATTTCTCTCTCTTTATCAGTCCTCTGACTGTTTTTCGGAGGTTGGACGTCTCCTCCAACACTAAGGATTTCATGCTTACTTGTATTACCACTAAGAATGCATGATATTACTGTCACGTCATTGTTATCAGCAGGTAAAGGCTTTAAAATTAAATATCAGCTCAAAATGCCAATATTTCTGCTGATATTGAAAAGCATTGTATTCTATGTCTGCATCTGCCAGTGGGTCGTCCCAATTAGATCAGGTGTAATAACATGCAATTCCACAACAGGAGAGACTTTACGTTCTGTGACGTTAACTGGAAGAAAACATGCACATGTATCAGTATCAGCAGTCGGACAAAATGAGTCAGAAAGTATCGACACCGGCAACAATCCAATATATCATCATCACTCTGGATGAAGTAAAAGTGAACGGAGACTCGACTGTACCTTGACCCACTGGTCCAGGCTGACGCCGCTGAGGGTGATGGTCGTCTCGGGTCTGTCCAGCAGAACCTTGAGCTTGGTGCATTTGGGGTCCTCGCTGGTACAAATACTAATGGGGACCATCCAGCTCGGGCAGTCCTCACCTGACCAACAGACAAGTCAGGGAGCCAATGAGAAGCTGATTCCACATTAACCCTGCGTCTGTGTGTGTGTTGTACAAATGGTTTGAGTCACATAAAAACCACGGTCGTTGTTTTGGGCTACTGGACTGAAAGATTTTAATGTCCCGTACAAATGGGTGAAATTCCTGTCAAATAATATCAGTGCTTATTGAGCTTAAAAGCAACTGATAGACTACATAAACAATGAGACTGTCGAGGCATGTAGGCGACAGAAATGGGCTGCTTCAACGTTATATTCCAAATAAAATAAGTCCCATTAATAGTCAATAATATTAAAATATTACAGTAGCATTTGTTTGTTGGGGCAGCACGTGAACACAAAATATTCTTCAGCTTTAGGTCTACCTTTATTCAAAAAAAAAAATAAAAACAGGAAAAAAAGCAGCTCACAAACAAACAAAAATTACATGTAGGCATGCTGCTCTCGACTTGAAATCAAATAATTTACTTGGACTAAAGGCCTTTTCTCAGATCATATAAGAAAGAATAAAAACTCTTTGAAGAAAATCGTTTTACAGCCAAAGTCATTGAAAACCAGCACTGAAGTAGCGGTCTCCCCCCGTCATCCAAACGATTTATCAAGCTGTAAATACTGAATTAAATGTTTTACCCGCACCAAAATCAATAAACTATCTGGATATTGTGTATATGATAAGTCAGAATCTATATTCCACCAGTCAACTCAAGTTGTACAGAATTATCACAGGATCACGACCATTTTAGAGCGATTGGCCGGATCTATGGCTGCACAGCTATTAAACGTGTTGACTAGACTGAGGACGCGATCAATACTTCTCGTGTTTGCAGCGTCCATTGACAAGCTGTTGTGGTCCGCCGTACTTCTATTGTCAAACTGTGCACGCAGCTTGTTCATCGTTTACAAACTGTTAGAGGGTCTACTGCTGGATCGTATCATTTTCTTTTTTGCAGCAGTGAAGCGTGCAGCTGTCAACTTAAAATCAAAGTTGCCAAGTGTCTTTCATCTAATGCACATAAGCCTTATAACAGAATTATTCTTTCCAAATATTAGGACCATTATGACTGGAAATATGTCAGACTTTATTAGATTTTCCTGGTAAAAAAAACCAAACATTAACACTCACCATTATGTGGTCCACTGGCACAGAACTTCTTCTGGGATATCTTGAGGATGCGGTCGTCACCTTGCTATAAATAACATCTTGGTCAGTGTGTTTATGAGAATCAACAAAACAGGGTGCAAGATTAGAAAAAGTCACCAGACAAACACTTTTTCACTTCTGCTGGTGAATTCCACTGTTGAGTCACTCTTCAGACTATGAACCAAGTAAAGTCGATAGGTAACATACTTCTGAACCAGACTCTGTAGTCACCTGTTAAACGTTTATTTTACACACTTAATTTTGTGGCTGATTAAACACCAGTGAAGCTCACCTGTTCCTGGTCCACTACTATAATCGGGAAGCCCATCTGCTTGGTCCACGAGCCCATCACTGCGGCGATGGGTTTTCCACTGGCCTGTTCCAGACAGTCCCATAGATCCTCTGTGAAGACAGCCGGGAGTCAGACGGTCCATGAAATCGATTTAAACGGTTCTTTCATCTCTGGGAAACTATTTCCTGATGCTCTTATCTTACCTGTCGAAGCATTTTTATGTTGGAACTTCAAAAGATAGGCGTTCATTCCTTTCCTAAAGTCCTGCAGAGAAAGAGTTGGAGGTAAAACTTAATGAACAAAAGATAAAAATGGAAACCAAGCTGCGAGTGACTCAAAATGTGTCAGGCAACCGACCTCGTCTCCTATGTAGTTGTGCAACATGCGGATCACAGACGCTCCTTTGCTGTAGGAGATGGCGTCAAAGATTTCATCCACCTCTGATGGATGGCCCACGTTCACCTGGAGCACATAACACACAGCCATGTGTTAAGAGTCTGATGGCAACTTTCATAGTGTTACACTCTCTGAGCTCTGGTGAAGTGATCATAATCACAGTGGTCACAAGTAAAAACATTCTTCCCAACAGACTAAAGAAGCCGCTCACCTCTATGGGATGGCTGCTGTCCAGTGCGTCCAGGTCCAGAGCGCGGGTGTAGTCTGCTGAGACAAACTGGGTCCAGATGTCGTACTCTGGGAAGCAGTGGTCCACGCACAGATACTCAATCCAGGATGCGAAGCCTTCGTTAAGCCACAGATGGGTCCACCACTCCTGCACACACACACACACACACAGAGTTGACAAAGTGTCCTCCAAGTCCTTCAAAATTATACCCTCACAAATATGATCTCTTTTCCTTCATTACAAATACTAACTTTGATTGATTATAAGAACACAATCTAAACAGGTTACTACTTCCTGGAGTTTAAGATTGAAGTAAGATTCATGTTCAATGTACATTTATGTTCAACAACTGATTAAAAAAAAAAAAAAAGTGCTTCTTGGATGAAACAATGATGTGACACAAAACAGGCGCTCCGGATACATCCCTGTCAACAAAAAGCTTTTTAACCTTAAGAAAGCGCTTCTTTAAAGGACATTTATGTACATTTTCTTCATTTTGGTGATATTAAAATGGCAGACTTCAGTACACTTCACCTCAGATTACAACGTATATTTGAAAATCAAGCCTTCCTTCTAGACTGTGACCAAAATCTTTGCATATGCAACCATTTTCTTAAAGCATGCCAGTTAAAATTTTATATGGTTGCATTTGCATGAATGGCCCAGTCTGGGAGAAAACGTCACCCTGCAGAGCTGCAGAGCTCACACAGTTTCTAGATGCACAGTTTTAGACGCACGAGAGTCAATGAAACTCAACTAACATATATGGTATAAATGTATGTATGTATGTAGTATGTAATGTATGTATGTATATATATAATATATATATATATATATATACACATACATACATACATACATACATACATATATATATGTATTTTTTTTGTCCTGATAACCCTATGCAGTGGTTAATGTTAGCATAAGATTAGATAACAAGGAAATTTAGTGTTACAGCAGCAAAGTGGAATGGCGAAAATTTAAAGAAGCATCAATGCAAAATATAGCTTATTAAGCTAACATTAGGCAAACCAGCTTTTGTAACTTCAGGCAGCTGGCGAGCTTATGCATGAATGGATGAGTTTCATCAATAGAATGATAAAAAAAAATTTCATTCACGGTTACATCTGGATTTCAGTGGCATAAAGAATACATAAAACCATCGCACATTTGGTTTTCATATGTGCAGTGTGTATTTGACCTACATTTAATCAATCCAACATAAGTTAACACAGAGCCAGAAATAAAAATAATGATGATCATTATCAATAATTTAGGTGTGGCTCTAAAACTGGTGGCTTATTGTAATATTAATACAATTTAAAATTAGAATGTGCAAATTAAGACAACTACTCATCAACAAGCAAAGTCATTGATTAATACCATGCTTTAACCCCCCCCCCCCCCCGCCCTGTAATTTTTATTTTTTTTATCATCACTGTTGTGATTAATCTCATTTTTAAATCCCCTCACAAACTGTCCATATATGTAAGGCTGTCTGAGTTATTTTAAGCCACAAATAGCTGATGGAGGGTTATGGCAGGTTACCATGGTGACCAAGTTTCCGAACCACTGGTGGGCGAGTTCATGTCCGACCACCAGCGCCACCCACTGCCTGGAGGACGAGCAGGAGTTCTTGGGGTCGATTAGCAGTGCTGTCTCCCTGGAAAACGACAGAGACTGGAAGTTAAAACAGAGAGACGCAGCTGAAGGTCGACACTTCCTCTTCCTCTCTCGACGCCGGCAGGTTTTTCTCCTCCATCAACCATCCGGAGGCCACAGCAGCTGCCGGGCGGTGTGTTAAGAAAACCTGCATGCAGGTGGCTGCGGATGGTGGATGAACGGAGCCTGCTGCCGTATAATAATCACACACCATCCGAACAGCTAACAGGTGGCAGCACGTTCAATGAACCACAAGGCAATTAAAAAGCCATCAGTGCTGCCGAACAAAATAAAACAACTGAAACAAGAACTTTTCAGAAAGAAAGGAAATAAACTGATGTTTAGTCGAGTGAGTTTCACAACTAGTTTAGTGCTATGATGAACAATTCTTCTCCTCAGCTATTAATCGATCAACTGTTTTCATGACTCTCATTATGTACCAGACTGTGACAATATCTACTGTGATATTACACAAGGTACATTATTTAATTTTATTATTTTCATTTTATAAGATGACTGCTACTGATGCTGCTTTTTGGTTGTACAGACATAATTCAAGCATTCATTGCCAAAAGACAATTCATGCCATTTTGTTGCACTATTTATTTATCACTTTTTCTTGTTAAAAGAAAGAAAGCAGGAGCACTTTAACTTCAAAAGAAAAAACTAATCTTATATAAATAAAAAATGCTGTACATATCAGATTTATTATTTAATAACATTTTTCAAGACATATTTTTATTCTTCGTTTTTCTTTGTATTTTTTTAATCATAGTATTATTGTACCTTGAATTTTTGGTACTGTTCCATCGCTAACAAACATTTTCAAAAAAAAAAAAAAAAAGATAAATATCTATCATATTTGACCTTAGAAAGTTTGGCATCTTTGCAAATAACTTAAAGATTTATCCAAATTGTTGTAGATTAATTTTCTGTGAGTCATCTAATCAATTAACATACTAATTTTTGACACTATTTAAGTTAAAAACAATGTTGTCAAACAGGTCTTTAAATTATTTTTGGTAATTGTTCTTTATAATCTTGATTTAAGGTACAGATTGATGTGATAATTACATCAAAGATTAGATGAGATTCTGAGTGTGTGACACATTTTTTACTTTGTTACCAATGTGTCAGTATTACACGATTATTCAAACTAAAATCACTTTAAGTAAAAGTAACTAAGCAATTTAAGTTCAAGAGCAGCTAAAGCTTACCTGTAAGTAACAAGGCCCCAGTTTTCCATGGCACCTGAATGGGAGGAAGCAGTACGTGTTTCATTTTCAACATTTTCAGTGGAAAGGTCTAAAATTATTAAATGCAAAAACTGCGAGCTACTCACCAGCAGCAAAATCAGCAATCGCTATGAGATCAATTTTAGGCAAAGGATAAGGAACACTGAAGTAGTCTTTGTAGAAAGGTAAGGTCTTAGTCGCAACCTGCAAAAAAGAAAAAAATCATTAGACAACATGCAACAAGACTAAAAACATCTAAAAGGAGACACAAAGGATCGAGCACAAATACTAGTAAATATTGCTGTTTTCTGTGCATCTGGCTTTGTCTCAAACCAAACAGTGTCCTTACTGTCTGTAAATGTAAAATAAAAAGTGTTTCAACAACATTCTCACCTCCAGTGCAAATTTCCCTTGTTCTGCCTTCCCGATGGGTGTGTAGACGCGTACCGTTACACCGTCTGATGATTGGCTCTCCACATAATCATATTCACCGATGACAAAAGCTACAAGGTATGTGGACATGACGGGCGTGGTGGCAAACTTCACTTCCACGAGGTTTTCATCATCTGGACATGGCTTTCGATCAATGACATTCTGCAAAAGGGAAAGATGGAAGTTAAAAGATCTTATGGAAGAAGTTTACAGACTGCCAAAGTGAATTCAACAACGTTAAAACACGACCTTCTGTAGCAGATCAGTGCTCAAGAGCAAAAGCTTCTGATTCCATTCCCTTATAATTTGTTTCTTTTTGGGGTCAAGAGTGATGTTGTATAATGTAAACAGACTCAAAGCCTAAAGCCTCACCAGCAGCTGTTAAAGGCTGCAATCACACACACAACTGTGGTGTCTGGAAGAACAAACAGTGTGCAGAGGATTTTGACAGTTTAAGAGCCAGTGGGGTTAAAAAGCCAATCTGTCTTGAAGGTGATGTTAGAGGAACGATCGTAGGGTCATTAAAACCAAAATAATTCGTCCTCTACATAGAATGAATCTGCTTCGGAAAATTAACAGCATCGTTCCCATTACATCTCTTTTATACGAGTGATCAAAGACAAACAGAGATCAACAGGTTACAATTATATCATGACGAATCATTCTTGGGAATCTGGAATCATCAGTTAAAAGTGGGGCAGCACAATTAATCGCAATGATTTGAAAAGGGAAAAATGTGCGAGAAAGCACTATCATGACGCACTGTAGTGCTGCAGAGATGATCTGGCCTAAAAATTTTGTTCTCCAGATGAAATAAAACCCAACGAATGTCACATCATCATGATTTTATTAGTTTTTTTTTTTTTTTTCAGTAAAAATTAAACTTGTGATGCAAAAATTATCCTCACCATAATCGTATTTAATATTGTAATTTCAGTTGAAATAATCGCAATATGACTTTTTTTTTTTTTTTACCTATCATGCATCCCTAATTAAAGGATATTTTTCTTATCGTCAACAAATCCCATGAAAAGACCAAAGCCAACAATGCGTTAACTCCTCTCTAAATACTGTGGGTTAGGATCCTCTAATCCCTTAAATTCACCTCAAGGAGGGGAGGAGAGAGGAGGCTTCTGGAGGAGTTTAAAGTGAGGAAACACAGGTGTATCCTTCGTGGAAATCTTTAATCAAGTGGCGTGACATATAATTGCATCAAAGTAGCACCTAAGCTAAAAGCACCGAAGTAACTGACTCCCCTTTACGACCAAAACACATGTGACACATCACGTCATGCAACCCAGACTCCGTCTTTGTAGCATGTGGTCGCCTGCCAGCCACAGGAGATTTAAAGTAGAATAGATGATCAATGATCGGGTTCACTGTGTGCATACTGAGTTTTGCCAAGTTATCATGTAGTTGGTTAAATGGGTTTTGAAACGCAACTTTATTAGTTGGTACTGATTTAATCATCCATGTATTTAGGCTGCAAGACTGACGCTATGGAACTAAGGATTTCTCACTTCGTGGCTTCGCTCCTCCATCTTTACTTCTCTTTCTCACATACACAGTGGGAGGAGCTAAGACGTGAGGAAGAGACTTGAATGAGGGAAGCAAGAAGGCACGTTAGCATACTGAAAATCACCGTGGCTCTCAGCTCAAAACTCCCTGGTTCCTACTGAAGATGTACATCTTTAAAAAACATGCAACAAAAATGCAGTTTCATTTCTAAAACAGGCCTGGTTATGTCCTAAATCAGCTGGACACTTCAATAGGAGGAAAAATGCATTTGTTGGGGACTATTTTCAGTGCGGATTAATCTACATTTGGTGCTCTAGTTAGTGTTTTGGGGCATCAGGAGTCAAAATAAACTACAGTGTATGTGCTAATGGTACTGAACGAACATGTCAGTGCATCATTGACATGTTTTGTAAAGTTTCTGAGCAACAATGGAACTTTATGACACAAAGGAAGAAGAATATTAGGCTTTCATACAAGACTTGTTGGTAGATGCATCAGTTGTTGGTTTTGGTGTTTTATGGGAAAAACTCAGAATATCATCAGACTTTAGTATCATCAGTCTGTGCAGTCGTAGTAGATATTTTTCACCATCTGTAAACACTCATGTTAAGAAAAGGCATCCACTGAAAAGCATCTGTACACACGCAGAGACAAGCTTTAATGCCGTATTGTGTTGCGCTGGACTTTAAAGGTCAGTGCAGACTTGCTGAGAAAATAAATTTCAGCAGGTATGTGGACATAAAAGGTCAAGAGCTGGACTGGCATCAATCTGCGGAGGGCTTAGTCCTGCCAGGCAAATTAATCACTTTCTTCACTCTAGCCCTGAGCATAATGGTCTGAAATAATTCTCATTTGTCCATATCAATTCATCTTATTTAATATCATTATCTAGGGTTAATTGTCCATAATATTCTTGGCCATTTGTCTTCCATAATCAAATTTTGTTGTCCTGTCTCTTGTGGAAAAGTGTCTACTTGGATTCAACAACAGACACAACAGGATTGGACATAAAAAACAAAAATTATTAAAGAGAGACGGACGGACTGCACTGAAGTCATTCATATTTAGTCAGCCATCAGAAAGACCCAAATTTAGCTTCGTCGTCACCACCCAGATGAACTGTGTTTGGCCTGGAGGGAGGGTGTTGTTGGAAATAATCTAAGCCAGATGATGTTTTCTGATGCAATTTAGCTGCAAACACCTTCAGCTGAAATCACTGAAGACAAGAGTCCGTACAACAAACACAATGACAAACTTCATTCTATGCATACAGTCATTACATTTCACATGCGGTTAAACATAACATTAGCCAGAGGTAGAATACGCAGCGACTGTCTGGCCTCTGTTATGTAAGCCACGAAGAGAAAAGAGAGGGAAGAGAGAGGAGGGCAAACACACTCACACACACACATACACAAAAGAAACTTGGCAGCTCAAAGTGACTCAGGCAGTCTCGGGGTCTGGAGGATCTTAGAGGGACGAGTGAACATATGACACGTACCATATTTGACAAGGCTACTCGGTCCTTGGGAACTACCAGAGCGATGTCAAAGGTGGCTTTGATAGCTGGCTCGTCCCAACAGGGGAAAGCTCTGCGAGCATCCGTGGCCTGGAGGGGTCAGAGAGAGAGAGAGAGAGAGAGAGAGAGAAAAAAGACACAAACTGAGACCCTGTGTGTTCGATTCAGATGAGTCCAGGCTGAGATGAACTGCATTTCACAAAGGCTCCAACCTGTTGTAATCATATTTCACTTGTCCCAGTCACATTTGATCTTGTCTGTGAGACACCGACTGCTAAACACACGCTGACACAGAGGGAGGCTGTTTGCATACGAGCAATAACAACACAGAAAAAAATAGAAAGAAAAAGGAGGAAGCAAAACTGATAAAGACATGACGATTCTATGAGATTAAAATGGATATAAGAGAGTATTTGTAAAGTCTTTGGGAGACATTTGGGTGGGCACACGAAGAGTTTAGAGCTGCAATAATTAATCGATTAGTTGTCAACTGAGATGCAACGATTAATTAATCAATTATTAAATTAATCACTAACTATTTGGATAATCCCTTAAATTGTTTTGAGTCCTTTTTTCATTAAAAATGTCCAAATTCTTTGATTTAAGCTTCTTAACTGTGAATATTTGTTGATTTCTTTTGTCCTCTATGACAGTAAATTGACTGTTTTTGGACATTTGATGACGCCAACTTGAGCTTTGGAAAAAAACAGTGAACATTTTTCACCATTTTCTGACATTTTACACACAAAACCACTAATCGATTAGTTGAGAAAATAATCAACAAATTAATCAATGGTGAAAATAATCGTTAGTTGCAGCCGTATTAAATTAACTGCCAATTTTTTGATGACTGGCGACAAAATTCTGTGATTCCAGCTTCTTAAATGTGAATATTTTCTGGTCCTCCTCTCTTCACTCCTCTATGACAGTAAACTGAGTATCTTTGGGTTGTGGACAAAACAAAACATTGAAGACGTCATCTTGGGCTTTCCATTTCCTAATCCAGAAACTAATCAACAGATTAATTAAAAGTGAAAATGACCGTTGCAGCTCTGAAAGAGATTTTTAAAAAACGTAGTATTTTCTAATATATTTGCTTTTATTTCCCCTTTCAGAAGTGATACAGTCTGTCATTTTGCTGTGTGAGCAGCGTCAGACTGCTTCCCTTTGTTCGTGGGAGCTGGCAGCACTACAATTGAGCATTTTTATCAATGCCAGGTAAGCTGTTTTTCAAAGCCGACACGCTGAAAGCATCAAATTTAGCCGTGGCATTTGTAGCATTTCCTTTAAATAAATCGCCCAGAACCAATGGTTTTATCTACTAACCAGCCTTGGAACATTTACAGTTGGGCGTCTGAAACAGCTACCATTGAAGGTTCTCTCACGACAGGTGTCTTCTGACTGGAGTAGCTGGTGACCGGTCAGTGCAGGTCGTCACAGCTTCTACCAGGGTTCATTTTACTTTGTCCGAGCTCACACCCTCTTTTTGGAAACCAAACGTGCACTGAGATGAATAATGTGAGCTGGATACTAGAGTTGATGCCATTGTCCATCGCATGGCTGACAGTCATCAACCCCTGAGCCCTCCACCATTGTAATACTGTGATTTTAAAGCCCTCTGTATTTGAGGTAGTTTGTCCTCTCAGATTTGTCATAGATTTGTTGCCAAAGTTCTGTTTTTGACATGTGGGAGAAAATAAAAAGAACCTTTCACTGCTATGATTTTATTTCTCAAACACGATTCAGATATGTGGTGCTCAGATGAAGATCTATTTAGACCCAGCAACGACATCACTGTCCGCTGCAATGTTTTACTGTGTATGTCATCAATGTCAGTTCAGTAAACATCGCTCAACCCTGCTAGCAAATAGACAGGGAAATTTGTGCTGTACTACTAGCTGTTTTTTAAGTTGCTTTTAAAAATACCATACCTTATGGTTTATGCTTTCACAGGAAAACAGTGTTGCACAATCTCCCAAACAATAGAAGTGAATGGTGACCAGTTTTCAAATGTAAAAAACAACTAGAAAGAAACCATAAAATGCCTCCATACTACCTGTCTAAGTCTCCTAAAGCCCCAACATGCTGTTTGCACACTGTCACATCACACACACACAATTCAGACAGTGTGCATGTGCATATGAACGTGGCTCCAAGTTAAGGATCTACAGTGAAGATTCAGGCTAAAAACATGGTGTAAATAACATTTTTTTAAGTAAACTTGGCATGTTGATTACATCAGATGAGCAGTATGGAGGCATTTTATGTTTTTGTTCTGTTGTTTGAAAACTGGTCACCAGTCACTTGCACTGTTAGGAAGACTGTGCAACGCTGTTTTCCTGTGTAAAAAGGCCTATTCTCGAACAGTCTGAACCCTAACCCCACACATTTCCAAAGTCAGAACTGGTAGGCGGAGCTACCTCAGACAGTTCTTCTATCTTTTCCAAAAACCAACTTCACACAACTACTGACGAGCGTGTGATTATGAACATTTTAAAGTCAGCTGGGCTTTACTTTCTCTCTGTTTTTCATTCTTCACACTAATACTTCATGATCATCATTTGACCAATTAACGTGTTTCTATGACAGCAGGCTTTTCACCCCGTCATCGAGCGTGGTCATCTGAGGCAGATATAAACACTTCTGTCTATAGACATAACACTTCCTACTAACTATTTTATTCCAAGCACACCTCTGTCTATAGGCGATCGTCAGCTTTACTGCCCTGAACTGAACTGAGCTGAGCTGGACAACTTAATGGTAATTTGCATCAATAAGATGCCATCATTTGATCTGACAGACATTCACTTCAGCCAAAAACATTTTGATTATTTTGTTCTATCTATTAACACTTTCTCAACACAATGGAAAAAAACAGAACAATGTATTATGTATATAAATGATTGGACATCCCCAACCCTTCACAGTGTCCAAGTATTTTCAGGTGTATCGACAGGTGTATTACCAGTTTTTCACTCATGACTGCATCACCAGAAATACTTTTTAGTGGTTGAAAATGACCAGAGACTCGCACTGGGACAGGTTGTCAAAACTATCAGTGTTTCATGTTTAAAATGACACAACAGGTGCTAATTTTAGCACTATACCTGTACTTTTTCACTTTGACTTGAGTAAAGTAATGTGTATCTGTCATGTTCTAGGTTCAAGGCATGACGGCACATCTGTGTGTTGGGAGGATACACAATATCATGATAAACCAAAACTTACATGATTCAAGACTAATGAGAGACCCTCTGTCATAAATTTTATCTTCCGCTGTGTGCACACTGTGGTAGAGAACAGCAGATGTACAGAAGTTCAGAGGTTCAGCTTCTGGTGAAAGACCCCCGGTCAGTGTTCAGACTGGACTGATCTGGTTTTGGCTCGACTCTCCCCGAAAAACAAGTCACCACGCAGTCACATTTTCAAAACATACAAATAGAATGACTTTTGATATGTTGCCTCATCTTTAGGACAATTCTGGATTACTAGCAAGAGTCACATGACCATCACACCCTCCTATGTTGCAACACAGGCAAGTAGTGGGTTAAGCAATACATTCAACTTTCCAAAAAGAAAACATCCCACTTCCCTGAGGCTACCGGCTTACCTCAAACTGTGTGACAGCAGCGTAGCGGATCTCTCCAGCAGAGGTTGTATATTTACTTCTATAGAATCCTTTCATTTTGTCGTTCAGTTCCCCGACAAAGTCTATCTTCAACGTGCCGGAGCCTGGGGAGGCGTGCACAGAGAGAGTTGCACTGTTCATTCAGCCACGACCAAAAGAGGGAAATCTGTTATTCTTCAACAGCGATGATGATAGAATAATGTTTACAAAGCAGGGAGAACCAACAGCAGAACCAAGTGAAGGCTCTACTTACCTTTCTGTAGAGCGCTAGGAAATGACAGGGTGACTTTCTCGTCCTCATTTTGATAGTTGAATCCTGTCGCACTAATTTCTTTTAAAAAAAAAAAACAAAAGAAAAAGGAGGATTACCAGAGTATGCAATTTTTTGTTCTGCTGTATTAGGAATTCAAAATCAGGAGTAATATAAAACTCGTGATGTCGACAGATCAAAGAGGTAAAAAAAAAAGGAGGGGGGAAAAAAGCTGACAAAGTCTGACTCACCTTCACCTCCCTGTGGCGCAAAGGACGCTGTGATGATGTCGATGTCAGCACAGTTCATCACAATCTGATTTGTGGCTTGTGTAACCTGTAAATATTGACATAAAACAGCAAAACTTATACGCTGATAATCTCTGCGGTGCCATACCTTCAAACAGACGAGGCTTAACTCTCCAATGAAACCAGCACACGGACCTGACGATGAGTATGTAAAGAAGCCGGCGTTTTGTTTGTGTTTTGTTTGACATGTGCAAATGCAAGTCTGGTGGTAAATCCAAACCTCGACCAGACAGCTGAGACAAGAATGAATCTACTTACTGTGAGCTAAACCTTCAGATTAGAGCGCTGTCACAGATATATATTGGTATCTGTGTATATGTTTGCTGATTTGCACGGATATGAAAACATTTTTATATATAATGCAGAAAGTGATGCTTGGGGTGATTTAGATTGAGCACAAATGGGAACATTTCTAAGAACAAGAGGATCTTCCCAGCAGGTAAATACTGAGGAGGTGCTTCTTGTTTTACAAACTGACCCTAATTGACTGACAGTATTAAAATATTCAACAACTAACTGATACTTAAAGGAGCAATATGTGGCCATCGCACATGCAAAAATGAGTATTGCATTCAAAATAGCAAGTTGGAGCCATAGACTGTTTATCAAATAGGTGGTAGTCCTGTTTAATACATATGATCTATGGTTAAAGCCAGTTTTTTCCTTTCACCTCGTCCTCCCCACACACAGCAGAGACAGGAGCTCTGCAGGATACACGCAAAATCATAAACTGACAGTAACAAGCAACGATGAGTCCTCCACTGTAAGTTGACCAACTGTTTAGAACTGACAGTTGTCTGTCAACATCAAGTTAAGCCCATTATCCTGAAAACAAAAGTCCAAAGCTCTGACGATGAGTTCAGTGGTTGCCTGTCTCACTGCCTGCCACCCCATTTAATATATATCTATATAACATTTTGCACAATTTAATAGTTATGAACATCTACGCCTTCTACAAGATTTTTAATGATTTCTTATGACTCGTAAACAGAGACTTACTCTTTCAGCAACAACTCTGCGTTAATTTGAACTTTAATTAAAGCGAAACAGACGTGCAAAACAGTTATACTGATCCGGAACAGACATTTAAAAAGGGAGACACCGCAGCTGCAGCGTTCATGTCAAGTGAAGAGAATATTTCAACTTAACATGTTTCCTTCTTCTCTGATGACACATCGTGGTCATTTTTATGATGATTGTGATTATTTAGCCGTTTATTTTATTTTTTATTATTCTTTAATTCCTCACAGTTCCTGTCTACAGCTGGTTGGCATAAGGACATGTTTAATTATTAAGCATGTTAAGTAAAATCTATAATAGGTGTTCATAAAGTGAACAGCCTTCTCAGTGCCTTTGCATAGCAATATCAGTGCAAAATGGATGCAGAATCCACATAGAAAAGGTCTATTTTTATTCCAGCTAAAAGTATTTTTCCTCCTAAAATTGGTATCGGTCTCAAAAATCCTGTATCAGTCGGGCTGTACTACAGAGGCTGAAGGGCAAAACTGGTCACAGACAAAGAATCAGCAGTATAAAAGAAACACTGAAAAATCAAAGGAGAGAGAGAGACAGACTACGGAGCCTCTGACGGTGGATGTGACTGGTCAACTTACAGCAGACTTGGACACCACGCACGCACGCAGTTTTCAAAGAGGGCAGTAATAGTGACATTCACGGTTTGTGGCACTGCAGGTTGGACGCTGCTGTTGTTTGAGACACTTGGAGGCTGACACAGTGGCAGGGAGGCAGTAATTATGAAACATGCCGGGCAAATGGCAACACGCCAAGTTGCTTGAGTTTCTTCCGGTCTATTGTATTTTACCCAGTCTTTGTACAGAGCAGACCGCAGGTGAACAGGGTATTACTAAACCAAACTGTGGTGGAGAGTTTTCAGCTCTTAGCAAACACAGCATTACAAATCTTTCACAAGACAATTACCACCGGCAAACGTTTAAATCATTAACTCACTGACAGAAATTTTGAACATATTCAAAACTGGTTAATTAGCAAAAGAAATGGCAACATATTAACAAAAAAAAAATATTTGCAAATTTCTATAAAATGTACGACCATCCATAATAATGATGTTGCCTGTGTAGATTGCCCTGATACAGTGTGGTGAGAGAGTGTTTATAACCAGGCACAGGTGTCTGTATCCACACAACGGAGCGTTTTACACACTGCACACCCAATTTCTATCTCTGACATAAAAGTAAAGTGAAAGCTGAATTGCTTGTTTTATGTTTTAGTTAAACAGTAGCTACCATCTACACCTACTTTAGCCAGAGGGAACACGATTGATTCACTGAACTATTAAGTCAACTAAAAGCTAACTAACGGAAGCAAACACAGTGTGAATTCCTCAAATTTACTTAAGACTGTTTAAAGAATAGTTTAACCTTAACTAGAGCTGCTCTAAAAATACACTACCATGATAATTCACTCATTACATGTCATTTTAAAGGGACAGGTCACTTCAAAATCAAAATTACATATATTTACTCTGGCCTTTTGAGTGCTTCAAATGTATTATTTTGGTACTTTGAGCACCACAGGCCGAGAGCCATCTAGTTAAATTATATTAGAGAGAAGGTTTAAAAAGTTTTAAAAGGTTTATATATAATGTTGTACAATTTTTGAGAAGAAATGCAAGTGTTTCAACTGTAATGATTTCAAGTAAAGCTAGAATGATCAAGTGATTAATCAAACAAGGGGGAAAAAAGTCAACCTTCTCTGATTCCAGCTTATTAAATCTGAATATTTTCTGGTTACTTTAATAATTTATGACAGTAAACTGAATATCTTTGGGTTGTTGGCAAAACAAGACATTTGAGGACGTTACCTTGTACTCTGGGAAACACTGATCAACATTTTTCTTCATTTTCTGACATTTCATAGACCAAACAACTAATCAATTAATCAAGAAAATAATCAACAGATTAATTGGCTATGAAAATAATTGTTACTTGAAGCCCTAATTCATGGCCTGTCCTTGCTTTATATGATTTGCAAACTGTATATGTTTGAGTTTTGGACTGTTTTTACAGCTATCAGCTTTGTATTTGTATTATTTCACTCATGTTCTACTATTTTATCTGTTGTTGATACTAAAGCCATTATATCTATACACCATTAGCAAAAGGTAATATATAAAGAGGTAAAATCTACTACTTGCAAATCCATATATAAGTAATGACCATGATTATTACATTGTCTGACTTGACTGTAATTCTAGAGTGTGGTGAGTGAGTGTTTACAACCAGGCACAGGTGTTAGGGCACTGAGCCGACAGGTGTCTGTGAACACACAATGGACCATTTCACTGCAAACCCAAATTCTATCTCTGACATAAATGTAAAGTGAGCTGGACTGTTTGTTTTATGTTTTAGTTAAACAGTAGCTACCATCTATACCCACTTTATAAACAAGCCATAGGGAACATGACTGATTCACTGACTTATTAAAAGATAACCACTTTCAGCAAACAGTTTGAATTCCTCAAATTTACCCAAAAGACTGTTTAAAGAAAAGTTTAAGCTTAACCGGAGCTGTTCTGAAAATGTTATCATGCCACCATGTGTCATTTTAGAGGGAGAGTTCACCACAAAAATCAAAAGATCTAGATTGTTTGGGTGTGAATTTTGGCGATATCAGCCATAGAGATGTCTGCTTTCTCTCAGATAGATGGTACTCAGCCTGTGATGCTCAACGTGCCAAAATAATAATTTGAAAGAAATCAGAACCCAGTTACTCAAGATAATGGACAGCCATTTTTGTGAGCAGTCTCATGCAGGAACTACTTTATTTCTATTGTGGACAAAGTAGTTCCTACTTGACATGAGTTCCTTCCTGATGAGGTCAACTGAAAGCTACCTAATATTAGCAAACACA
Source organism: Lutjanus argentimaculatus (assembly GCA_034769285.1). Taxonomy (NCBI): domain Eukaryota; kingdom Metazoa; phylum Chordata; class Actinopteri; order Lutjaniformes; family Lutjanidae; genus Lutjanus; species Lutjanus argentimaculatus. The sequence continues at coordinate 11,077,284 of JAWZSL010000027.1, read as the reverse complement.
GTGTACATTCCTCAAATGTAGCCAAAAGACTGTTTAAAGAATAGTTTAACCTGAAGTTGAGCAGCTCTGGAATAACCATCATGAAAACTAACACTCACCATGAATCACTTTAAAGGGACAGTTCACCCCAAAATCAAAAATACTTATTTTTCATTTGGCCTCTAGTGCCATTTATCCATCTAGATTGTTTTGGTGCAAGTCGATGAGTTTTTGAGATATCAGCCATGGAGATGTCTGCCTTCTCGCCAATGTAATGGAAGTAGATGAGCTTGCAGTGCTCAAAGTGCCAGAAAATACATTTGAACCACTCAAAAGCAATGTCTTTATCCAGAAATCATGACCGGGTTCCTAAAGATAATCCACGGACCTCGTGAGCGTTTCCATGTACGAACCGTTTTATTTCTACTGTAGATGGAAAGTAGTTTCTACATGAAACCGTTCAAAACAAAGTCGGTGGATTATTGTATTAGTGTTTATTATTTTGGCACTTTCAGCACCATTAAGCTTGAGAAGAGTGTCAGGCGATATCTCCAAAACTTAGCAACTCTCACAAAAATTATCTCGATGGATAAAGAGCACTAAAGGCCAAATGGAAAATATATATTGTTGACAGAAGCTTTAGGAGACTTGGATTACACCAGACAAGCAGTATGGAGGCATTTTATGTTTTTTGTTGTTGTTTTTTTTTAACATTTGAAAACTGGTCACCATTCAATTGTTTGGGAGATTCTGCAACACAGTTTCCCTGTGAAACTCCAGCAGTTTTTTTTTGTTTTTTTTTGTTTGTGGACTAAAAAACAAAACCCGACCTTCAGCTTAATGAATGAATTTTCATTTTTGGGTGAACTCTCCCCTTACAGTCAATGCAGCTGTAAAATGTTTATATATAATCTATAACTTAGTTGAACTCAATGAGTGAGTGAGGCAGAGGGTGGGAGGGGGCGACATGATGTTGCCATGATTTAGCAAACACTAGTTAGCGTTAGCTAGCCGCTAGTTGACTAGTTAACAACTTCAGTAATCGATGTCATATTAATTGATTGTGACTGATAGTAATGCATTGATGCTAGAAGAGGTTAACGCCGCTGGCGCACAATGATCTGCTGTCAAAGTGCATTCAGCGCTGTTAGCATGCTAACGTCCACGGCTGGCTAAGCTAACATGAGAGTGCAAGTCTGCTGGACACTGTTGTGCTAGCGAGGTTAGCTTCAGTTAGCTTGCGGCTAGTCACAGAAATATCCAGCCGTTACTTTTTCATTCATGTGTCTCCTTCAGCCAAAGTGAGCCCGACAGAAACGGTCGGCTAACGTCAGCTAACGCTATGCAGCAGCTGTCAGCTAACGTTAGCTAACACCTGCCAACGCCGTCAGCTAGGTTACGTCTGCTGGGCTAGTGGCTAACCGTCTGCGGGTATCAGCTGAACGGTGTAAATTAGCTAGCTCCTGGTAACGTTAGCTGGTCAGATTACATAACAAGATCCCCGCCATGCACGGATAAATCCATCCAGCCGCGGAGCTTCACGTACCTCCACCAGCGCCTCCAGCTTGCCCTCGAAAGTGAAGTCGATCAGGTCGGGCTTCAGACTCAAGCCGTAGTTGACGGGGTAAACGTCAGTCGGTAACCGTACGAAGGGCCTCCTTTCGGGCATGGTTCCTGTATTTTGGCCGGCTGCGCTAACGAAGACGGTGCCGTGTGTGACTCTGGTTACCGCTCTGAGTGTTATTAGCGCGGAGCTGAGCAGAAGGGGCCTCGGCAGGGAGGAAGGACAGCAGGTAGTGACTCTGTGTACGAATGACAGCGGAACCCTGCGGCCCAGCAGCAGCGACATCAACTGAAACCCTCTCAGCGCCGCCAGCTACACTTCTCTCCTCGTACACAGCCCAAACAACTCAAGTTAAGCAGCGTCGACCTACAGACACACGACGTCATCACGTTTCAGCGTTACGTGCCGAACGTGTGTGTGCATGGCTCCCCTCAAAAGTGACGATTTATCTGTTACTACACAAGTATTAGCTGATACATCTGAACAGGGGCTGGGTCAGATCAGTCATAAACCACGTATTACAAGGTAATTAATAATCATATGTGAATATTACTGGATTACTTCAAAATAAAAAATAAATAAATTTAAATCATTAAAAATGACACAGCCACAAAATATTTAGTTAGCCAAATATTCCCCTTTCTCTTTAAACATCTCAAAACATTTTCACTGCAAATAAAATGCATTTTTTTTCTTTGGGTTTGTGTTTGTTTTTTTTTTCTCCCACCAGGTCAATGTTTTCTATTACAACAAAGTATTAATTTGAAAAGTCTACTGAATACAATGTAGCTAACTGAATATCATGAGAAAAAAAAAAACAACATAATTTTTAAAATGGACATATTTTAAAGACATAATGAAAAATGCAGCCAAGTGATCATTGACAATGTAACTATAATCTAATTACACACTTTTAAAAATATAATGGGTTGATAATAGGTTTTTATTTTTGTAATCTGATTACTTAATCCTGTAATCTGCTACTACCCAATCCTGTATATATACATAATATATATACGTATACACTGAGCAGGAAGGGTCAGTTAAAACAGACATTCCCAGAGACTGGGCTGAGCCTGTTAATTATATATGGTGTCAAGTTAAGTGTAGTCAGCTGAAGTGAAATTGCTGAAAGAAGAAATTATTGAAGAAATTCAGCAAATTTAAGATTTTTTTAATATGTATATTGTTTTACTGATGAGAGAAAAAAAACGTGAGCCTGTTAATTCTGTCTAAATGCACTTATTTTGTCTAATTCATAGGCTAAAATGTCCTATATTCTTTTAGTATTGAGAGAAACAGTGGGATGGTCTGGTAACTCATTGAAATGCATATATTTCTCATTTATAAAACATTTAACGTGTGTATATGTTTTCAATAACATATGTTAAGATTATATAAAGTGATGTAGAAATGGCAGTAAAATTAGTCATGAGTGTTCATTTATGCAAAAATTACCTCTTCTCAAGAATTATCAATAAGGCCTTTTGTGAATTGTTGTGGCGATGGTTTGTCATTTTTAAAAAGTGGGTCCCCAGAAAAAAAAAGGTTGAGAAACACTGAGTTAAAGGACCAGTGTGTTGGATTTATCCTCGTGGTATCTAGCGATTAGTTTGCGTATAGCTAAGACCTGCTTTCACTCTCCCCTTTCAAGCATGAAGCAAAACTCATGTCAGGTCATACTTAGAGCCAGTGTTTGGTTTGTCCACTCCAGGCTACTGTAGAAACATTGTGGTGCAACATGACGGCCTCTGTGGAAGAGAACCTCTTAAAGGGCTCATTTTAAGGTAACAAAAACATGATTATTATTTTCAGGTGATTATACATGAATGAAAACATACCCATGAATGTTTCATTCCATTTCTGCCATATTCTGTTAATAAATCCCTAATAAATAAATTACGCACTGAACCTTTACAGAGGAAGTCCTGACACAAATTAGTTTATGTGTATCACAGAAGGACAATGTCAGTGGAAGTGTCAGCTGAAGTGTAAACACTGTAAAATGTTAAATTATTGGTTATCTCTCTGGTATCGGCCATGAGAAGCAAGTAACCATCGGTTATCGGTGATGGCTGAAAAAAAAAACATATTGTGCATCCCTGCTTTTTTTTTTTTTTTGTATATGTACATAAACAGGCCATTTCTTTGACAAAACTTGCATTTTGCTACAGAACTGCAAATCTCTCTTGGTTAAATGTGTCATGAGCATTGGTTTGTTGACTTTTGGTCTGTTTCATTGAAAGTTTTATTTTGAAAGTGGAAACCGGAAATATTTTTTTCTACGTTCCGTTACATGGTGACAAGATGGCGCTGCCCATGAGGAGGACGCTGGTGGCTCTTCAGAGAGCAACGTGTAACAATTTGAAGGTACTGGAACATTTAATAACGCTTAATTGTATAAAAGCAAACAGTCAACGCGTTGAAGAAGCAGCTTGTTTGTTTCGTTTGTTATGAACGCGTCACAGTGCACATAGCTGCGGGGTTAGCTATGCTAATGTTAGCTACCTGTCAGGACATTAACCTCCACACAGACACATAGGTGATGTGTTAGGAGTGACTGAAATAAAGATACTCGCAAATCAAAATTATGCCATAACATGTCGACATTATGAAGTTGTTGAGATGAAATGGTAACTAGGTTAAAAGTCTGCCCTTACTAATAATAATAACAGTATTTTTAAATGTAATATCTCGTCATTAAGAGTTGTAGTAAGCGTTGTACTGCTCTGCGTTATATTGACAAGTGTTTCAACTGTTCAGTCTACACGCACCATTTACATACATGCAGGGATCTTAGTGTTAGAAACACCTGTAATGAACAACACCTCCACTAAACACAAATACAATTCCTGCATTCAAAATGTCATTTAGGTAAAAGAACTCAAGTGTTGGCATCCAAATCAGCTTAAAGTACCACTTGTAAAAGTAGTCACTATGAAGAATGGCAGCTTTCAGAGTAACATATTTATAATGGAATAATTCATTATAATTGGAGATGCATAAATGTGTATGTGTCACTGTGTTGCAGCTGGTAAAGGCAGAGCTATTTAACTACTTTATGTGCTGTGGGTAGCAGAGCTTATAAAAACACAGCATCAGGATCAGAAATACTGATGACTGCTGTGATAAAAAGAAAGAAGATTTATCACCTTCATGACAGCATCATAAAAAAAAAATCAATTAATTTTGAAAAAGCTTTCTGAGGATGAAACGTGTTTGTGTCCTCCTCCTTCTCTCAGAGTGCTGAAGCGTCTCTAGATGTGCGGCATCCCGTCCCACTTATCCTGCCGGTCCGGACCAAGAAGCGGTACTTTATCCCTCCAGCAGTGGGTCTGAAGGGGAGGAGGGATGAGAACCCTGAGGCCAAGGCCCGAGCAGCAGGCATCGTCTTCAGACAGGAGTACTTCGAGAGGCCCATCAACATCGCCTGCACTGGTAATAATGTTGCATATATTTATTTCATCATTGACAGTCATACATGAAGTTATTGCTGGTGTGGGACTCTTCTAGTTTTCACTTTATTGCTTTAACGTTTCATTTTGAATTAAACTTTGTTGCACATTGTAATAGCTATAGAATCATCTGCGTCTAGATTGGTTCCCATTCTCATTTTCATTATGCATTAGGGCTGCAGAATTTGCTTAAAAAAAAAAAAAAAAAGGTCATATTGTGAGTATTTTGACTGAAATTGCAATATGCAAAAGATTAATGGAAATGATCAGTTTTGCATTACAATTTTCATGTTCACTGAAAAAAAAGCTTATTAAAATCGTGATGATGTGATATTTATTGAGGTCTGTTTTCTTTTACTTGGAGAGCAGGTTTTTTTTTTAGGTCAGGTCATCTCTGCAGAACTGCAGTACATCATTATAATGCTGTTTTCTCACACATTTTTCCTTTTTTTTTTTTTTAAAATTGCAATTTGTTTCTGGTTCTGAGATTTGGATATTGCACTTGGCTGTATTGTGATTTTATTGTGATTGCATTTTCCAGAAAAATTATGTATCCATTGTAGACTAAATTAATGAACAAATTTTTGCTTTTTCCGACACCATCACCTGCTGTAGTTTCTTGTTTGTATGAAGCAATAGACCAACATTACTCAAACAATGCACATCATTACATTAGCTTTCAGTTCTTAGCCTTCAGTGAACATGTTCCTTCCTTCTCTCTCATTTCCAAAGTAGTTGTTAATCATTTCTCCATGAAACTAGGCTCTCAGCAAACAGGAAGCAATCCGATGTTGTCTTTACGACTGCAGCCCAAACAATGATACCACTTGGAAATGTGAGGGGGAGAGTTGAAAAGTTGTCTGTTTCCAGTTTAAGGCGTCAGAGATAGACAGGGAATTATTTTTGGTTTGGGTTATTAACAACACTCAAATATATTTATAAAATACAACACATCAGAGGTTAGAGGGATAGAAGATGGAGGGATTTATTTATCATATCTCACCAAAATGTATTTACAGCAACAAGTCTCAAAAACTACCACGAAATGAAAGTTGGCATTGAATGTCTGGTCAAAATTCATTTTCTTCTTTTCATCATTCATTCACTGTCCGTAACCATTTATCCTCCAAGTGTTGCGGGGGGGCTGGAGCCTATCCCAGCTGACACTGGGCGAGAGGCAGGTTACACCCTGGACAAGTCGTCAGTTCATCTCAGGGCTGACACACAGAGACAAACAACCACTCACGCTCACATTCACACCTGTGGACAATTTAGAGTCACCAATTAACCTAATTAATGCCTGTCTTTGAGCATGTTTACTTATTCTTTTATAAAAATGTTTTATTGTAGGCTGATACTCACACTGAAGTGCCATTTTCTGTTCATTCTCTCTTTTTGTATTCTGTTAGAATCACTGAAAACGATCAGGGATGGCGGGTGAGGGACTTGGTGGCTGGAAGAAGGCTAATGGACTAGTTTCACAGCAGACATTCTGACATGTCACACCAGAAAACTCACAGCTGCGTTAATGATCGTTGCGTCCCACTTCACTGCCACTGTTACTGGGACACTTAGTGGAACTGACCTGTGATTATTGTTATTAAGTCCACCTGTGTTTTTCCTGCTCTGACGAGTCAAAATGTCTGCAGTGCAGCTTCTTGAGTTGAGACAAGATTCAACATTTAACAACTTTGTCTTCTTTTGTTAAAAAGCAGTGTTTCATAGAAAAATATTCAATATTTCTTACTGGAAGTTACAGAAAAACGTATTGTTTTGGTAGTTTTTACAGGAACTTAGATATCTGGATAAACAAGGTGGTGTATTAGTAGTGTGATAAATTCAACACCTGCACATCTGTTGTCAAATGTCAGCACCAGGGCAGCTGTTGTTGTATTTTATAATAAATGCCAAATTCTGGGGATATGCCTCATCTATCAGACATATAAATATTTTGTTATATATCACTCCTGGTTGGAGGGTACATTCTGATTGATTGGTCCTGTCTGCTGTCTTTACCAGCGGGAATCTTTGACCCCTACGTCCCCCCAGAGGGCGACGCTCGTCTTTCCAGTCTGTCTAAAGAAGGCCTGAAACAACGAACTGAACAGATCCGACAGAGCGCCGCCTCGCAGCTAGCGTAAGATTGTTTCTCTAACTCCTCCTGTTGGTTAGTCTGCACTGATGTTTTTCCTGTCAAACGTATCTGGATCTTGCAGGACAGGATTGTTCTGGTGTGGCTGTGTCACTGAGAAAGAGGACAAATCTTCTTTAACATCTTCTTACATCTGTTTCATTGAATTAGATCCAAAAAGCTGAAGATTGTAAACTTTACAGCAAATGTGAGAAAGCTGAATGTGTCTTTTTTTTTAATGTTGTTTCTAACAGGATTCGTAAAATCAAAGAGTACGACTCTGAGTTCACGACAAAGGATTTTGCAGAGCGAGCTCAAGAAATCTTCATCGAGGCTCACAGCTCCCTGACAGAGTAAGAAAATGATCTCATGTCTCTCGCCTCGCTCAGCCAGCTGACACAGCTCATCTCAGCCTCATAGTCAGGGAGGAACACTGAATATTACAGTGAGACATTTGTTATAGACGTGAGAGAGACGCATGCTGCTTTCAGCTCTGCCGCAAAGTTGGGGAAGCATTCAGATACCTTTTTTGATTGAATTCCTGCTATTGATCATCCATAAAACAGTTGTAGTAGTTTTTGAGAAGAATGCTTTTAAGTTTGTTTTTTTTAACACCAGTAGTTTTACTCGTAGTTCTGTAATATAATACTACTTTAATTCAGTTTTTACCACTTTTTCCACCACTGGTTACACGTCTTTTATAATAAGAACTTTTAATTTGAAGTTTGTTTGTTTTTTAAATACAAATCCTCACTGTTTGATTCCACGGAGGATGAGTGCATCAGTGCTCCGGCTGTGCTGACCGCAGCCATTCTAGACCATAAGATATTCCTTTATTAGTCCCACAGTGGGGAAATTTCCATTGCACAGAGGCACAGTAGAGCGAAGAATCTTTCCGCTCTGCTCTGCAGAGAATACACACCGATTCTATTTGTGATGGATGCTAGAGCGAGTCGGGCAGGAAGTCGGACACAAGAACAGAAAATTAATTACATTTATTTTGAATTATTTTCAATATAAAAGACCCGCAAAGACTCCAGATCATAAAAACAGACCAAAAAAAGCAAGTTTTGTTAATGTAGTGCATTTCTCACATGTTCTGTCACTTTTACTATTTGTATTTCTCTGCCTTTTATTAGATCTCATATTTCTAAGAGTATATTTTTTTGTAAATCTCTTTTATGGTTTTTTTTAATGTCATACTGCTGCTTTTTATTTATTTATTTATTATTTATTTATTAGATTATTTTTGGGGCTTTTTGCCTTTATTTGACAGTGACAGGCAAAGATATGACAGGAGGGTAGAGAGAGAGGATGACACGCAGCATGGACCGCAGGTGGGAGTCGAACCGGCAGCTGTTGCAGAGGACGAACAGCCTCAGTGCCTCCCAAACTGCTGCTTTTTATGTTTAATTCTGATTTTATGTATTTTTTTTAAATTAATTTGTGTATTTTGGTCTCGTTTTTAATCCCATGTTGTTGTTCTTAATGTCACACTTTAAAGCACTTTGAGCTGCATGTTACGTCTGAAAGGTGCTACATAAATAAAAGTTATTATTATTATTATTAAAAAAAAAAAAGAAAGGGCTACTTATCCATTGAAGGAGCACAAAAATCAAGGAAAAATGATCAAATCAACAAAACGTTTTCGCGTCTGAAACGCTGCAGGTGGAGTCGCAGACACGATGTCCCCTGTTGAATCGAGGCGCTATGGTCCAAAATTAGCTTTGAAAAGAAAAATGTCTCAAAAGATTTTTACACAGGGATTAAAGAGACTTCATATGAGGTGACAAGAAGCAGCATCTGATATGTAATTTGACTAAATCTTAGATCATGTCACACTTAAAAATCTGTGGTGTGAGGTATAGATAAGAAGATTAACACCTCCTGTTTGTTCTGCAGGTTCAACAAGGAGAAACTTCACTCCTTGGTGACAGAAAGGTGTTATCCTGTGAGTTCTTCTTCTAAATCTGCTTCTAAAGTTTTTCACTATTCAGTTTCATCAAATTCCCAACTGACCGTTTTTACCCCTCTGTCCTGCGTTCAGGAGATGACGAGGGGGAACCGTTACAAGACGATCCGCTGGAGGTTTGTAGAGTCCCTGGAGCTGCCCAGAGTCGTCCACGCCCGCTGCCCCGACATGGTCTCCAAAGGGAACCTGTACGGGCAGGTGACGGTCCGCATGCACTCCAAACAGGTACGACTTATTTGTTCATAAACTGTATGTTTTCTTGAAGAGAGCTACTGTTGTCAGTGTTTCTTATTAAGCTACACCTCAGTGTCCAGTTTGTGCAGGTGCTGGATTAACAAACATCCAAACAAAGACAATCTTCAATGTATTTAAATCACACACAGTTAATTGCAGGGGAGATACAAAGCAAATTCAAGAGCTGTTTTCAGGGTTTAAAGCTGAGATCACAATCCGAATTTAGCTGACTGGATGAACCTTCTTTTACCTCCGCCTGTCCTGCAGACTCTGGCCATCTACGACCGCTTCGGGAGGCTGATGCTGGGCAGCGAGGAGCAGCCAAAGGACGTCTTGGAGTACCTGGTCATAGAACGACACCTCGTCAACCCTTACGGCAGATGGAGGTTACACGGAAAAATAGTGCCATCCTGGGCTCCGGCCAAAGATCCCATTATCAAGGTGACCCTTCACTCTGTACCGGCTGACAACAACTTTTATAAACAGTATCTGTTAGTAAGAAAAAGGGAGAGCTCACAAAAGGAAATTAAGAAATCTGTATTAACTGGTCAGTTCATGCTTCACTTTAATGACTACATGAATCAGGTTGGTGAGGTTTGTTTTCATGTTCTTATTTTTTCAGTTAATTATTTTTCTCAGCAGCAAGGACGCTGTTACACAGATTTTTATTCATCCTCTTAGTGCGACCTTTGCGTCTTCCCTTGAAACAGAGGCTGTTTGGTTACAGTCCAAACACTGTCTCTGATCTGGTTTAACGCTGGGGTCATTAAGGTTGGAGGAACATCACGACTAAGTTAGATTTTCGAAAGTATTCATCCAAAAAAACCCACTCCCTCCAGGCTGCCCTCCAAAGCCGCTACCTCAAAACACATCAGTGTTCATTGCAGGACGAGTTTCTGACATTTCTAACTAACACGTCTCAGTCACATGAAAGAAAACACCCAACATTATCATGATGAATGTAAACAATGAACATAACTACTGTTCCCACTGCAGGACCCCGGCGTGAAGTGGAGGGGTCCTGAATCATCCTGGAGGGGTTTATTTATTTCCAAAATAAATCAATAATTTGACACAAAATATTCATTTTAAAATAGTTTTCTTGATTTAAAAATTATTTATTGCTCCTCAAGAGACTCTGATCAGAAATGTGTCCATAGCAACGGTCTGTTCTTCATAGCAACGCTCTGCTATACAGAAATAACAGACCTTAGAATTAACAATGTAATGTAATTAATAAGTTGTGTTAAAAGGTAAAAGTGGCTAAAGTGACTAAATATGTTGTATTATAGATACGACTGTTGGTGCTTTCACAAAATATTAACACAAGGGTTTCAAACTTTTGTTCATTTTCTTTATTTTAATAGTTGTAAATGCTAATAATCGATTGATCATTAACAATTAATAAGATACAAACTGCATGTTTTTCTCATTTTAAGTTTCTTTATTCAATAAATGCCTCTGCCAGACAAAACAATATCAAATTAGGCACAAGTATTTCCATTTGTAGGCTATTGTTTAATTATCAATTAGTAATTTTGATGAGTTAAATTCTTAATAGCAATTAATCATTAATCCATTAGTAACCATTAACATCCCTAATTATCAGAGTGAGATTTTTGATAATGTGGATATAATGACTAAAGTGGGTAAAGATGAATAATAGAAAACTCTGATAAGTTCAGAAAATTACATTACTTCACTGTAATACAGCCTTATTGATTTATTGATTTGTTTAAAAAGGATCCTCATTAGCTCGTGTCCATGACACCAGCTAATCTTTCTGAAGTTTTTAGCAAAAATAACCTTAAAAACACAGGAGAAGACGACACTAAGTCCATATCACGATATAACGATATCCAAAATCTAAGACTGTATCTAATTTGATATCACTATTAGAGCTGCAATGACTAATCAGTTAATCGGCAACTATTTTGGTAATCGGTTTGAGTAATTTAAAAATATCTTAATTCTCTGATTTCAGCTTCTCAAATGTGAATATTTTCTGGCACACAGAATATCACCTTGGGCTTTGGAAAACAGTGATCAACATTTTTCTCCATGAAACTGACCTTTTATGGACCAAACCACCAATCAATTAATAATCAGTTAATTGAGAAAATAATCGACAGATTAATTGATAATGAAATCGTTAGTTGCAGCCCTAATCACAATATGATATAATATCGGTGAATTTTCCAGCCCTAGTCTGAGTTCTCCTGATCAATAAGCTGTGGACTGAGTGAGACGTCTCCAGCTGACCTGATTGTGTCGCTCAGTGTGGACGCAGGAATAAACCACATTTCTCCTCAGCAACCATCACATTATCAGACATATCAACATCATATATTCATGTTTTAGACATGCAGGAATGTGCTGCTGTGGTTTTTACATGAATCACTGTTGCCTGGAATTTAAATGATCTGTTTATTTAAGTTTCTTAACAACTGCATAAAGCCCCGTATATAAATAATATGACCTGCCCTGAAGAGGTCGTGTTCAGTGTCAACGCCAGTCCTCACAATGTAAGACTGGAATAGAAGTTGACTTGCATTATACGCATCACTGCAAAACGCAGAATATAATCACCTTAAATCTGTGAGTCAGCCCCTGCTGTGTCTCAGATATACCAGACAGATGGAGCAGTAATGTTGCCTCGAAGGTGTTTCTGACTCGGCTCTGATAGAATCTAAAAAAGTGTCACCACACGGTCTCATTTTGTCTCTGCTGGAGACGCCTTCTTCAGTCTCAGAGTTAATTTGCAGTGGTAATTAGTTAAACTATAAGGAGCTTGTTGTTAACATGAGAGCCAGAAAGTTTCGTCACTTCTTTCCAGTTAGAAAACATTTTAAGTTGGAAACCTTTTCACACCTGATATGAACATGGTTTTTGGGGTTATCTGATTACAGGTGGACAGCTCTAAGTACAGGTGTGAATGCACTAAGGGTATCATAATTTAAATATAAAAGGGAATATTGATTGAAATGAACCTTCAATTTCAGTAATCAATTCAAAAAAGCAGATTCTCCCAGTATTTTTTTCTTTCCACTCTTACCTAATTGTGATGTCTTGCATGTCTGAAGGCAAAAACAACACTTAAAAGACGACACAGACGTAACTTACCAGCTGTTATATCACACTTCATACCATATAGAAATAATCTGAAAATGTAAATGACAGTTTGAAGGGTGAAAAACAATTATCTGTTGATCTCTGCAAATAAAAACTCGTTTGTCTAACAATGTCGTAGCCGTCAGTCAGAATCTATTAATTTTAAATAAAAAAACTGAATCAAATTGTGAACTTAAAATGGAGAAAATCGAATCAAATTGTGGAGAATGCACCCAGGATGCATTTAGGACACACTGAGGTCTGATCCCACTTGGAGGTGGTCTGTCTTCAGTGTGTTTGGGCTCTGACCTGCTGAGATCAGCAACAAATGGTTGTGAACACACCGACTGTTTCAGCTGATTTCACACTCGAACAAGTAGCTTCAGTGTCCCCAAAATCAGGCAATTTTGAGAGAAATTCAAACTACAAAGCTTTGCAAAATGACGATGAATTCGGCATTAAATGCAGTACATTAAGTTGTTTCTTTATAAGTAAAAAAACAAACATTTTGTCAGTTTGTTGTGGCTCATCGCTGCACTGTGGCTACTCACCTGTCTGAGGTGTGTCTTACCTGCCAACATTAAGCTGTTTGATGACACTGTTTGGATGGATTTCACCATTTACACTAAATTTATGAAAGAGGAAGAACATTTTATTAATGGTAAACATGTCAAATTTTACAGTAATCGATATATGCTACTTCTTGTCACCTGTGGAGAAAGTACCCAGGCTTTCTGAAAATGTGTGAACTGCTGTAGAGGAGAAACTTATAAACTTTGTTAAATGGCTCTTGTAAATTTTCCATTAAATGTAAAACATCAAGTTATTTCTTTCTTTGTAAAAAAAAAAAACACTCAGTCGTGGCATCGCCGTTCTGCTCGCCACTCGGTGTCTGAAGTGTGTCTACCAACATTTATCAGATGTTCGAGCACAGTTTCAACTGATTTCACCATTTACACTAAATTTATGAAAGACGACAACATTTTATTGACAGTAAACATGTAAAATTTTGCAAATATAGTAAACTGTAAACAATATAGGCTACTTCTTTGTCACCTGTGGATACAGTCCCAAAACTTCCTTTAAAAACTGCACATTTTTGTGACTTATTGAGTGAAGAGAGACTTTATAAACTTTATTAAATGCTGTTTATGACAAATTCTTAAAGCCTTCTTGCAAATTCGACAAATGTTCTGCATTCAGTTTCTTTAAAAATCGTTTGCACACCGGTTCATCCCAGTGTGTTGGCGACTACTGTTGGGTCAGTGGGTGAAATCAACATATTTGGTCTTTGGAAATGGAAATGATGAAGCTCCGTGTTTATTTGCATACACAACGGGGGGGGGGGGTCTGATCACAAGTGGTCACTTGTGAGGTGCATTGTAATAAAGGCTGCAAACAGATGTACTCAGGACTGTCCACTTGTGATCAACTCACCCAAGACACGTTACCAAGTGTAAACAGGCTCTTAGATTGTTAATTCATCATAAAAGAAAGACTTGGGTCTCAAATGAAGTCTGTCTCTAAAAGACTATCTGTCCATCAGTTGTCTTCATCATCATGCACGTCATTAATTTCTTTGAGATTTTCTTATTATAGTTTCAATTTTTCATTCCTTTTAACGTACCTTGAAGCTCTTACATGCATAAAGCTCCAGATTTCTTAAAATTAGTCTCCCCAAACCTCTGAGGTTTGCTAATTGTTTGTGGTTATTTTAGGCCGCTGCCACCTGTCAATCTCAATCTGTCGAGCCAACTGACAAATGAAAAGCGGGACACCAGCTGTAGTCTGTGAAATTAAACAGAAATTGAAACCAGATTTGACACAACCAGAGCTGCTCTCGTGTTTTGGGTTTAAAAAATGGTAAAGCGAAGTAAACTTTGATCCAATATTTAGTTTAAAAACAACTAAGTTCAACAGCAAATGACCTCTTATTTCTAAGGAAATCTGGCAGAGCATTTATAATGATGTAAAACAGTCAGTCAGTCACACTTGGGTGATTGTTTTACAGTCATATTGTTGAATTAAGTTGTTTTCCAGTGCCTTTCCAACCTTTTGAATATCACAAACCGGTTTTCCCATTTTAGTCTTGAAGTTTAATTCCCTTTGGAACAAAAGTATGGACTCTTTAGATGTGTTCTGTTTATGTAATGTGTGTTAATTTAAATATATTTTACTGAAATCTGACACTGCCTACAAATGATACTCATCTGCTCCTCTTTACTCTCTCAGACGGTCATGATTCCTGGACCAGAGCTGAAGCCGTGGGAAGAGTTTGATGCCCTCAGCTATGAAGTTCCCAAACCAGAGGCAGTTCAGTGGAACAAATAGGCCACCGGGTGGCGCTGCTCTTTTCATCAAACCACTGTAGGACGTTGTCTGCAGTCTTGGGCCAAATGCTGTTTAAAATTTGGCCGTGGCTGGTTAGTTTGTCCACTTTGGAAGGAAACCAGGCTTCCTTGTTATCTCTAAATGCTGCTGGCTGTTGAGACGGTGGAAGCAGCAGGTGAATTTTAGGATGAACAAACCGCTGCGTCAGTCTGCAGCCAAGACAGCTGCTTCTCTCCCTGCAACACACAGTCTGGAGTAATAATAATAATAATAATGATAACAGCTCTTTTCATGACTTCAGATTCCACCATGACTCAAATGTGTTTCATGTTTTTTTTCTCCATCTGACTAACTTAATGTGTACATGTACAAAAAATAAAATAAAATGCACAGATATCCACAAATCATATGGTTTATTTCTCTGATGAATATGCTGCATGTTGACCTCAGGAAATACAAAAATAAAATGTCCCATCTGCTTCTCCTCACACCAGCAAATTTCAGAGGATTTTTTTCTTTATCAGAATAATCTTTCATAGAAGATATTGCATACAAAATTGAAAACAGAACATAAGACTGTTTCTCGATGCAAACCAGGGGATGTGTTACAACAATATTAGATTTTTCTTTTTTCTTTTTTTTTTTCTTTTTACGTGACAACAAATTACAGCACGCTCATTCAAATACACACTTAACATGCAACGATGCTCACAAAACTAGGTCACTCCATTACCATTGACAAAAAAACTTGACGCAGTGTTTAACAATGAGCTCACTGAGTGAAAAAAAAAATAGAGTTACTGTAGCAGAAGTGCTGAAAGAACTGACACCTGATTTCACAGAGAGATTCCTGGCATAGACAATACAATACAGAAAACTTATAAGTTTTATTCACCATAAAACTTTATCCAATGTAACACTGCTATTAAAGCTGCAATTGTCTATCTGAAATGTAATGATTAGAAAACTAGACATGAAATGTAGGGCCACTCTTGATGTAAAGAAATTATCAGCTAATAATAAAGATATGTCCAGAAGTTGATTTAATTAAAAAAAATCTCTCACATTGTTTGTCTGCCTCTGCCTATGAATGGAATCATACAGAATAATCTCCTATAATCTTGTTCCTTTCAAAGAATATTCTTGAATAATCTCATTATCTGCATAAAGACCCCTGACAAAAAATTTTTTTTCATTCAAACCGGTGTCTCAGCTCCACACGTGGTCATATTTAAAATTGAGTTCATTTGGAAACAAGTCAGGTGAGCTGCAGCTTAAACGTCCTATACAATTTGAGGTTCTTTGCAACTACCAAACATTTAAAAAGAACGTGTTTTTAATGTTTAATCTCATTGTCCCGTCGTAATGAAACCAGTGTCCACTGCAACCACACAGAAGGCATTGACATGACTTTCTACATGCTCTCATAAAAAATGATTATGCAGGTTTTCACTCCAGTTTATGGTAATTTATGCAATTTTTGGCATTGTTTCTTTAAGTGGTGGGATGTTTCTGTATGATTGGATCAAAAGTGAAAGAATAATGTTAATCATTGGCTTTTAGACATGAAATCAGTCACTTAAGCAAACAGGTATGCATAGTTTTATCAATCATAAATACTTGATAGAAATGTAATTTGACATCCATTGTAGCTCTGGCAGCACTGCTTTACACTTTCTTCGACTTTGAAAATATAATTTCCACAAAAGTTTGACAAAAATTAGACTGACTTTATCTGGTCTATGCTGGTTAAGCTCCCATCTCCACTAAGTTCCATCTCTTAGGTAGGTCCTGTGCTATATCTGTGATCGTGAGCACTCTGAAAGTTCAGGTTTTATAACATGTTCACCCCTTCCATGGGTCCAACATACTGTACGTACGTGGCAAATATGTGAATTGTCACCTAAAAACATACAAAGACACAAAAAAACATTTTAATTTAAAATGGGGGGTTAGAAGCAGGAAGAAAAAGGAATTCATCTCAATGGTTTAGATGTCCTTCCATCAACAAAGAGATGTCTCTGTCTGGATTAACTGGGGACACATTGAGTGTGCAAACATTTTGAGTCTTTGCACAACTTATCGTGCCCAGCTCATCAAGTCTCCACTTATTAGTTGGACAGCAGCATGGCCCAAATGGATTGTCCAACCTGAAATAACCGCACTAAGTTCCGTCCTTCATCAGCCCAAGTAATCGTCCAACAGAGAGGGCTTTCGGCTCTGCCAGCTGCAGGGGAGCTGTCTGTTTGGTGACCTGGCACTCTGGGGAAGTTAAAAGCAAAGTTCCCCTTGACCTTCAGCAGGCTACCACCAAAATGGTTTCATATAGCGTTCACGTTCCCCTTGAGTCTTGCTGTAGGGGTCAAAAGTGAAAGCTTGGTTTAGGTCACAAGTCAGGTGGGAATACGAGAGCCTCAGCAGCACATTCTGCATCATCCTCTTCGTCTTCCTCAGGAATATTCTCGGGCTCCCACGTAAAAACATCCGAAGCGTTGTCTGTGAAAGAGCCAGATCTGGTCCTTACCATCTCCCAGGGACACAAAGCATCGCGGCGTCCCAGGGCTAAGCTTTCTTTAGACTCAATTATTTGCTCTGAGCTGATTTCTGCTGGTGTCGCTTCTACACCGAGTGGCCCCTGGTTCTCTGTGACTTCATCTTTGTTGCTGTTATGAATATCGACTTTGCTTTCAGTTGAGGTTTGTGGATCATTAGATTCCCAGGGACAAACGTCTGCTGCAGTGCTGTCTTGCTTTTTGCCAGCTCCTGGTTCCTCTGTCTCCCATGGACAAACGTCTGCCCGAGCGCTGTCTTGCTTTGTGAGAACCTTTGGCTCTTCTGTCTCCCACGGACAAACATCTGCTCGACCGCTGTCTTGCTTTGTGAGAACTTTTGGCTCTTCTGTCTCCCACGGACAAACATCTGCTCGACCACTGTCTTGCTTTGTGAGACCTTTTGGCTCTTCTGTGTCCCATGGACAAACTTCTGTCCGAGCGCTGTCTTGCTTTGTCAGAACTTTTGGCTCATCCTGCTCCCATGGACAAACATCTGCCCGAACACTGTCTTGCTTTTTGAGAACTTTTGGGGCTTCTGTCTCCCACGGACAAGCTTCTGCCCGAGTGCTGTCTTGCTTTTTGAGAACTTTTGGGGCTTCTGTCTCCCATGGACATACATCTGCCCGGGCGCTGTCTTGCTCTTTGAGAACTTTTGGGGCCTCTGTCTCCCATGGACAAACATCTGCCCGGCCGCTGTCTTGCTCTTTGAGAACTTTTGGCTCCTCTGTCTCCCACGGACAAGCATCTGCCCGAGCGCTGTCTTGTCCTTTGAGAACTTTTGGTTCTTCTGTCTCCCATGGACAAACATTTGCATGAGCTGTGTCTTGCCTTGCATGAATCTGTGTAGTTTTGGGGGTCTCTGGCTTTCCTGATTCTGGTTCGCTACTGTCCCATGGACAAACATCTGCCATTCTTTCCCGTCCTTGTGACACTATCTTGGTAGCTGCAGTTTTTTCAGGGGGCTCAGTTTCCCAGGGACACACGTTTACTTTTGTGCCGTCTTTATCATCAGTCTGGACAGAAGGTGGCACACCTTTTTGTGAGTCTTCTGGATTGTCTAGACTTCCACTCTCCCAGGGACAAATATCTATCTTGATTGGTGAAGTTGGGTTTATGTTTGTTGGCGCTGTGTTCCCCTCCTCCCAGGGACAAATGGTTTCCATGATTGTAGGGGGATCAGGGAAATCCCATGGACAACTTTCTGTGGTTTTGGTCACTGATCTACCATAATGCAGGACAGGTGATTTTGCATGGTATTGTTGCTCATTACTTAAACCTTCTTTTGATGCACCGGGGTACACTGCAGGTTTCATCACTTCTTGTCGCGTGGGCACCATCAGCGCTCCCTTGGTCTCCACAGGATTCACGTTCTCGTATACAACTTCAGCCTTGTCCTGAACATCCCAAGGACAAACATTAGCATATTCACTATCTTGCCTTATTGAAGGTTGGGGAGTTTCTGAAGTCTCCCAGGGACATACGTCTGCTGAACGTTTCAAAGACTGCTGTGTCTCTGAATCTCTGGACACTTTAGTCTGGTAAATAACGGGAGCATCCTGCGATTCCCAAGGACACACGTTAGCATGGGTACTTCCTCGTCTTTTCATTTGCTCTTGAGATTCCCATGGACATACAGTGGATGGTTCAGAGCCCTGCGATTCCCATGGGCAAACATCTGCTTTGATGCTCTGTTGCTTCTTTGGTCCCTCTCCTTCCTGGTAAGTTCCAGCCCCTTCCCATGGACACACATCTGCATGGGAAACATTACGGACTGGTGTAATTCGATTACTACCTCTTCTGTGAGTTGAAGGAGTTCTACAGCTGCTGGCAGTTTCCCAAGAACTTATACTACCACGTTTGCTGTTCTGCCTTGATAAAAACACATTTTCATAAGTGCCATCTTTTTGCATATCATCTGTGTCCCATGGGTAGACGGCAGATTTTACAATCACAAGCCTTCTTGGGCTTCTCTCAGAAGAGTCCACAGAGGAGAGTCTGATGGCATTCTGCTTCACAAGACATGGCTTTCCATCTGTTGTTGTCATACTTCTTTTCTGCAGTGTCCTCTTTTCCATGCTTGGACGTCTACTGGACGCCCCTGATCTTGGTGTTGTGGAAACACTTTCCTGACTTTTTTGTGAAACAGAATCCTCTTTATGTAAACTTCCATCTTTACTGGACTTGCTTCCTGCATCCATGGATGTCATAATTGATTTCACAGAGAGCCACTTGCTGGAAGAGGTGCGGAAGGAGAAGACGCGTTGATCTTTTGTTACTTTTGGTCTCGGGGAGCCTGGTGCACTCGCGGACACAGGGGCCTGTGGTTTGGGGGACTCGGTTTCAGCTTTATCAATGGAAGGAGTATTTTGCACGGGTGGTAAATGGTCCCAGGGACAGATAAGCGCCTGTGGAGATGCTGGCCTATTTTTCTCACTATCCTCAGAGTTTGCGTAGGTGACATGCTTCTGGTTCTTGTCCCCTGATTGTTCTGGCTCCACCTCCCAGGGACAGACCTCTGCCTTGTCAAATGACTCTGATTGGAGAGCACTCCTGGTCTGTTCACCAATGGATATGCTCTGCCTGGACCTCGACAGCACTGTGCTGGCTCTGTTAACCTTAGCAACGTTCTCCATGGAATGGCCGGTAGTTGAGGTTAGACTCCAGGACTTGTGAAGCCTGGTGTGATCAGGATGCAGGAGGTTGGTATCAATCGTCAGATTTTGGGCGCTGGCTGACTTACAGACCCCTGGTGGGATATCCAAGGAGTCGGTCTCAGATCGTCGGGAAGATCTCTTTGCAGTGTTGGGCTGTAACATGGAGTCACGCAAAGAGGAGTCTCTTTCCCTCACATAGTGATGATCACTTTGGGACTTGCGCATGGATGGTGATGGCGTTTTCATTGAACTTTTGTAACTGATACTAACTGATATTGTATCTGCGGTACTCCTGAAAGACTCAGACTGATTCACACTTCTACTGCGGAAGGATCCATCTTTCTCCTCACGGCTGCACTGCCGGCTCATGGTTTCTGGGATCTCAGCAATGCGTCTAATAATGGATCTCCCCAATGTACATCGAGAACTCCGCTTCTTTGACAGATGAGGGTTGTTTGCCGTCATCTTCTTGGTCTTGTGGACTTCTAACTGGGCATATAACTTCTTCAGTTCGTCCTGGTGCATATGAAGAAGGGCGGGAATTGATGAAGGGATTGAGGAAATGGTTGAGGAGAGGAAAAGATAAGGAGAGTAACAAGTCAGAGGAACGGTAAAAGACATATTCATTTAAGAAGTTTAGGATAAGAAAAGGATAAAGGGAGGAGAAAGGTTATACAGTACAACATGTGTTCATTCTATCGTTGATTGTATTTACTGTTAATTTATGATTTAAATTATAATACATTTAGGATCTGTTTAGTTGAGTCTCTATGTGTTCGTAACTAAAATTAAGGGACATTTATTTGACAGTTAAAGGTGACTTTTGGAATTTCCTCTACATTTTGTAAATTATGTCCCAATGCAAAGTGATAACATCGTTCTGAGTAGTTTACCCGAAAGTCATCCGGGTCCACACTGTGCTCACTCCAAGCAGAGTGAAAACTGCTGTTGAGGTACGAGCCGGTGCGCCGAAGGTCCACTTCATCCTCATACACCTCTGCTGCAATCTCCTCTCTCCCAGGCTTAGACACGTAAAGAAACTGTGGAACACAGACACGGGCAGATAATTCATACGAACACATTTTGCATGTGAAAACAATGCACATTCTTAAACATTCTTAATGTGTTGGATCCCCTGGGATGCTGGTTCTCATAAAATAAAAGTCTAATAATAAAAGTCTCTCATGGTCTCCTAACTTTTCCTTGCCAACATGATAAACATGCCAAACATTAGCTTGTCATCATCATCATCATCATCACATCATCATTCATCATCATCAATGGTATGCATGTCAACAGACTTAAAGGGAAAGTGTAGATTATTTGTTGTGGTTTTGATGCTGGTCAGCCAACCTCAGTTTGGAGAAGCAACAGCACAGAAGCTAGACCAGCCACTCACATGTTCTGCATGGTAAAATTACTGATTTCACCATTGGAGTTTGGTTGGTTTGGAAAGAGCAACATTTGGCTTGTATAATGTTGGTTTCTGATAAAGAGGTAAATGGTAAAAATATTCTAAATAGTGTACACTTAAACCAATATTGTTTTTTAAGTGGCTAAAAACACTTTTTTGCTGATCCTGTCCACAGCAGATCATTGCTTAGCTTCCTACACCTGTACTCCTGCTGCTTCTCCAAATTGGGGGCATGTTGACAGGCATCTACTGCAGTTAATAAACTGTTGATAAGTACCTCACACAACCTCACATCAGGTAATTCAGACTATCACTTTTAAAGTCTGGATGACACGGTTTCTGTATAGTGACGTCTCTCCAAGTGAAACAGGATCGGCAGGCATGACATAACTTGACGTGACACGCTGTTGCTAGCTAGCAAAGTATTGAACCTTAGCTCTGAGCCGCTAAAAGTAACAAAAGTAATATTTTTAGTCAAAATTGGTTGGTTCAAACCAACATAAGTACACATCATATTTTGTTTTACAGGAAGAAAACATTTGATTTTGATATAAGAATACAAAGATTTTTTTTTTGGCAAATATTGTTAAATGTGTGCACAGTGTGACAGCAGATGTGATCTACAGTAAGAGGGTTAAAAAGGCATTTTTCATTTCATCTAGATTTTAAATCTAAATGTTAAAAGCTAAACTGTAGCATAACTAAAGTAGCATAAACTGAGTCTGAGACGTCCTCTGTCACTGCACAGACGATAAACTCATTTGATTTGCCTTTTCTCTGCAGGATTTCAGGAAAAACATTAGATTTTGAAGATGTAGAAATAAATGTGCCTTCATTTTTCATCTCCTCAACAATTTTGTTTTGTGGTGTGTGATGATTAAGGGGCTTTGATACAGTGCCTCTTGAAATTCTTCACTTTCACTTTACCAAAAACACTTGACTGTGTCCCATTACTCCATTATAAGCAATAAATTATATATTACATCCACATCCACAATCTGAATCATTAAAAGGTGCAAAGACGTGACAGTTGTCATTTCTGGTGAGTGTACATGTACATTCATGTAATTTAAATAAACTCAAATTAGGTGTTAAAAGAATTTCCCTTTAAGAGACTGAGACTACCCATCATTCTGCATTTTTTAACACTCGACACTCCAAGATTTATTCATTCTGGCACAATGAGTGAAAAAAAAATGCAGAGTACCTTGGGAATGAAGAGCAGCGCGAGTGTCACAGTGATGGTCACGTGGGTGTGCGTGAAGGAGAGCAGCAGCATCCAATCAGGATGCAGAGAAGGAAACGTGAACCTGAGGGAGACAGAAAACACAACATCGGGTCACGTCAGCAGCAAGTATACAGTCACGCTAAGATCTGAGAGCATTTGAGAGGTTCAGAGAAGTACGTGCTGTTCACCTGAACAGGTGAAACATGGTGGACAGAAGCAGCTCGTTGTGGATGGCGATGCCCATGTAGCGAGGCTCGTGGAAGGCTGAGGGGACCGGCCGGACGGCGGTCCACAGGGAGCTGCCCCAGCACAGGAACAGAAGCTCAGCTGAGGAAGAGGAAAGTCAGGACAGAGGAAACGGTGATCGCTTAGAGGATAGAAAGATATAAATAGTTTTGCCTTTTGTTGGTTTAAAAGAAAACTCCTCAGAGTACCTTTAAATAAAACAACTTAATAATAACTGCATTGTTGGAATGAAAGGATCCATCATCATGTTCACTCACCCACAGCCATCATGTAGTCCCAGCGGTCCAGGTAACACAGGTTGAAGCCCTGTCCGTCTGACGTGGTGGTCGTGACGAACACCGGGATGTTCCTGTCGCGGTTCTGCAGGACACCCACCGTCCACGCACACAGGAACCAGCTGACCGTCATCAGCATCACTCCCAGAATCCTCAGCAGGTGGAGGCTGGACATGTAGGGCATCCTCTGGGCCGTGCGAGAGAGGAACACCTTCAGCACCCTGTGCAGAGGCGAAAGTCGATCAGTGTTTGACCGCTGAAGACAAAATGTAGATGACTGTGAACATGAAGCGAAACTAAAGCCTTGTAAATGTGGAGTAAACGATTCTGGAGAAAGATAATTGATTTTCTGAAGTCAGTATTTGACTACCTGGGAATGAAACTCAACAATCAACTGTCTTTCTCCAGAATCGCTCACTTCACCTTTAAAATGAGACTATTTTACTCTTCCTGAACATAATAATTTATTCGTGGTACATTCAACTGTCTTTTTCCACAATCAGGAAACAACAAACATGCTTCTGAGATATACTAAAACATAGTGTACCTGTAGCACAAGCAGAGGAGAGTCATAAAATTAGTGAACAGACTCAGTAATGTCAGTTAATGTCAGTTCTTCATGGAGATCATGTTTAGAAACTATAAGGACAGACGGTGATCTGGACAGTTAATCAGGTGAACATTGATGGAATTATTGTTGTGTATGTTACTGTAAAATAAAAGAAAATGACAGCCTACCTGTACATCTTCAGCGTGACGGTGCCGTAGACGATGGAGAAGCCGAGCATTCGGACCCAGCGGAGCAGAATACACCTGAACGTACTCGGCTTGAAGTACATGATGAAGACCTGCAGAGACAGAGAGACAAAGAGTCAAACTACAGCAGTGTGGACGGACTGTGTCTGCTGGTGTGTATCTCAGATATCAGATTATATGTATAAAGATTATATTAAAGATTATATGTATGAAATATGCTGCCTGCAAGTTCAACTTCAGTTACGAGCAGCAAGAGCACAAGTTCACAAACAGTATAACAGCAGAATCAAATAAATAAAATACAAGACTATAATACTATACAACATAATACTAATACTAACACCATCTAAATATTAATGAATTAAAATAATGATTTATGTGTTTGTGAAGTGTACACAGAGTCTTGTACATGAGGCATGTATCAGTCATTTTTAAAAATAGATTAAAAAAAATCTCAATATATAAATATGTTAAAATGAGGATCAAGTGAAAGTAAAGTGACTAGAGTGTAATTATTAAAATTTTACATTTACAAATAAAATAATTACAAAAATATGAATATTGCGCACCATTTAGTATAATGTTAAAAGTTCTATTAGAAAATTAAAAAATAAACATAAGAAATGAACATGAACTAGTTTATTTTAATCTTTGTGAACTTTGAGCTCTTTTTAAGTGTGAAGTTGAACAACACAGTTTCCACTTTTAGTGACGCTTACACATTAATGCATCACTGATTATAATCCAGTGATAGTTTATTCTTAAATGGAGCATTGTGTATAATAAGTACTCTTACTTTTGGTATTTTAACTATATTTTCAGGGACATACTGATGTACTTTTACTTGAATTCAGGACTTTTACCTGTAATAGAGTATTTTCACATTGTGGTATTGCCACTTTTGAATGATTCTTCCACCAGTGACAAGTACAACTAGAACAAGGTTCTGCAGCCTTTATGATCAAAAGAGCCACTTTTGGCCAAAAAAAGAACCCTTTGAAGAAGAACCCCTGAACACTTTTTAAAACGTTTTTTTTTTTTTAAATTTTGCATCCACAGCGAGCTTTTGGAGACTCAAGAAGACGAGCCACCACCAAAATTTAGAAGAAAAGGCACTGAGCTATAGACGTAGACTATGACGCACATTTTAGTTGATGAAATATTAAAACTTTTTTTTTTTAATTTGATATTTTGGCTACAGATTCTTTACAGCTAACAAATGTAAGAATCACTTCTTGAGCCAAACTCAAACTCTATGTTTTGAAATAATTTTTGAAAAGTTTTGCCGACTTATAATCTTTAGTTGAGATAATTTACTATCCCTCTTTAGATAAACTTGAATCTTTGTGTTTCAGAAACTCAAAAAAAAATGTGTATTTCATTTAGTCACAGTGAGCTGTGAACCTGATTTGTTATTAGTTTGGTGCCTGAAAATTAGATGGTTTTAATAGAAAATATCAGAATTTTTAACATTCACCTTCACTTGACTGAATTTAATCTTTAATTTTTGAAATTTTGGGGGGTTTCTAAAACTCAAAGATGTGAGTTTATCTAGAGAAGAACAATAAATTATCTGAACAAAAGATTATTAGTTGGTGAAACTTTTTCAAAACTAAAGAGTTGGAGTTGGTCTCAAAACTCAGAAATCTATTACAGTGTGTTGCCTTGAAATTTTGAGCTGTCTCAGCTTTTTCACAGAACTACAACAACGATAAATGAAAATTAAAATGTGAAAAAAAAACAACTAATTTCCATATAATTTTTTGCCAAAGTCACAGGGAGCCACTAGAGAGGAGCTAAAGGGCTGCAGACCCACATAGCAGTAACACATCAACTACTACTGCAACTACTGGTGTTATTACAACTATTATTACTTTTTATAAATATATATATATATATATATATATATATATATATATATGACTCAGTCCTAAAGAATATGAACAATATATCAAACAGACATTTAATAACTCGTCTCATCAGCATTAACAAACGCGTCCTGTTTAAAAAGCGTGATGTCTGAACTCAAAGTGTTTTTCACGGTGAATCCTTTCCCGTCAGTCACGTTCAACAACAGGTTGTACCAGGTTGTCTCTGTTCAGTATGTAACAGTAAAGTGGATGACTGTAATCCAGGAATTAAAGCTCATTGTGCTGTGACAGTCGGTCTCCGTCACTCGGGATAAGAGCATCAGCTAAAGCCTAAAATGTGAATGCAAATTTACATCATCGTGTTCAAAGCACTCATAAAGGATAAACTGCTCAGAGTGAATACATATAGAATCAGAGACAACGGGCAGTAAACATCCAGAGAGAGGCAGGTTTTAATCAGCAGAGATGGCTGCACTCAAAGGGCAGATTGGGGTCTTTGTTATAGACGCAGCTGCACCGGAGGAAGAAGTCATTTGATTGGTCAGTTTAAACCTGCTGAAATAAGGAACCCGATGCTTCTGTTTTCCTGAAGAGGTGAGTTTAGACGCTGTTATAGCATCAGTGATGTCAGAACTGGAGTTTTCTTCATGAAAGAAGAGCGAAGAACGACGCTGAAGGCTTTTCTCCATGGAGGGGATGTTTTCACTCCTCTCCCGACCGTGTGCGTCTGTTCTACGACGTCACATGGTTTGTTGATCTGATTGGTTGAGGATGAGAGCGGCCCATCCAGATACTTTGCTCCTGTGTCACGCCCCTGCCTCTTTTTAAGTGAAAACAACCACTTTAATTTGGCTGGTGGTTAATACAAATTCCGAGGCCTTTGCCAGATTAAATACATAAAATAGTCTCTCCAGGATCTCACTGGCTGTTTTTGGGATTGTTGTGGCCTAAAAATGCCTGATTTCACAGCAGCTTTTCGAAAAAATTGCGATGCTTGTTGCGATGGTTGGGGAGCAACTGAAAATTGCAAAAAAGTCGCGGTTTCTTTTTTTGTATCGTTCATTAAAATCAAAGGCAGCTTGTTCCAGGGAGAATAAAACTGAGTAACCTCACCAAAAAGGCTCAGGATTACAAAAACTTTTATTTTGAAGAAGAAGAAAGAACAGAAAGAAGCTAAATCTTAAGTTCCACAATAAAAGTGCACAAGAGTGTTGATAAATGTTAATAACAATGACGACTCAGTGGAACTCATGAGAAGCTACGATAAACTGGTCAAATTTGTGGAAAAGTTGCAGTGATTGGACAAAATTGCAAGGTCGTGCAGAATTCACTGCAATTGGTTGAATTTGTGTTAACTGCTGCAATCGCAACCTCCTGGAGGGACATAAAATAAGAAAACTGTGTCGCTGTTTTGCTTTCAGGAGCTCAGATCTCTGGCTTGTCAGGTGAGCTGTGTTGTGTATTTGCGGATCAACAATCAGCAAAAATTAAAGAAATAGTGGTCGTTTCAGTCTGCCGCCATCAAAGTGGGGGAGTAACAGGTTTATATATTGAGTAACAGGGTCATGATTCCTGGAGAGAGACACCGCTGTTGAGTTTTAAAATGTATTTTTGCAACTGACACCAAAACTATCTAGCTGGATGAACAGAGCTACAGGCCGAGGGAAAAGTAGCCTACGTATTTTTAATTTTTGGGGGGAAATGTCCCTTTAAAGCTCACAGGCACTATTTTATAGTCAAGTTACAGATGTTCGGTTCACTGTTCCTTTAGAACACTGAATCGGCAGCATTAATTATCAGGATGGTTTTAGGCATTTTGTCCACTCATTTAATTTATCAGCAGTGCAGGGAAACAATGGCAAGATGGAAAATAAGGACACCACAGAAGAAGAGTGGGTTAAATTCTCACACCAGCTGCCAACATGATGGATTTTTAAGATCTACACAATTAAATACACTAAATCAATTAAAAATGTAAACAACACAATCAGTCTTAATGTAGCCACAGTTTGCAGAAACGTTGCACAGAGCAGCTCTTCATGTGGACACCGAGCAGACCCTCCATCACATCAGGTGTGATGTGTTTGTAGATCAAATGGATGCCCCCCCCCCCCCCCACCCCCCCACCCCACCCCCCACCACCACCACAGTGACCCCTCGCTGAGATGAGACGGTGAACTCTGACTTTTCATCTGGGACTCTCAGAACTACAGTCGGGGAAGTGGGATGAAATTTACCTTTGAATTTATCAAACAAAACTCTTACAGCATCGTCTCAGAATACCAACAAGGTTTCACTCCTGTCCTGTCTTACATCACTGTGCAGTTTAAATCATAGTACAATATTATAATTTCAGGTGTGTTCAGTGCAGTTTTAACTGAATGGAGGTGAATGAGTTCTGTGATGCGTTTGAGCTAAATGCTAACGTCAGCATGATAACATTTTCACATGCCAATGCCAAGCAGGTACAACATTTACCACGTTCACCACTTTAAGTTAACTTGACTGTACAATAGCGAATTAGTACCAAAAACAAAGTGCAGCAGAGGCTGATGGGAATTATATATTAGTTTTGCAAGTAGGTCTAAATTAACTTTAATGTTCCCCTTCAGACACATTTTAGCGTGTGTAAAAATAATTTGTTATCATAAATATTTAGTTTAACATCGTTTTACAACATAAAAAGTAGCTGAAAAACTCTGAAAAGTCCTGATGGTGACATCAGATGGAAAGTCAGAGGATCATGAACGTGTGTACAAACTTTCTAATCTAATAGTTCTGGAGACTTTTCACTCAAAACCACCTCATGGTGGCACCATCGAGGAGAAGTCAGGGGATCAAAGTCATCAGGATTCATCCTCTGAGGAAAATGAATATCTGATCAAAGGTTTGTGACAAACTCCAGGTTAACTGAAAACTTCTACCTGCTGGAAGCACTACAGAAACAGTCGGTCTGGAAACACTGAATCAAACATTTTTTCCCTGAACGGTTTTGGGTTGAGGCGAGAATATAGTCACTTTCAGAGAAGATAGACAACCGGAGGAGTTAATGTGAAGGTAAAAATCAGCAGCACATCTCAGAATAACACAACAGCACAAACTGCAAAAACCTCTAAAATGGACCACAAGATTCAATCAACACAGATATAAAATGGCGACATGGCTTATAAATAATATCTCAATCTTTGTTGTCTATTCCATGACATAAATAAACCATAAATAAATTCTGCTCTAAATTTTGACCAGTTCTAACATGACGATCTTATAGAATATGATACATTAGGACAACTCGAATATCACAATAGTTTTTTACCAAATACCTCCATTGATATGGGGACATTAGAGACGATAAATAATCATCAGTATAATGTGGACATAATGACTAAGAGGGTAAACGCAAATAATAAAACAGCTAGAACAGCCCGGTAAGTTCAGAAAATTATAGAACTTAAATGAAATTCAGTCTTTAAAACCAGGAGAAACACAACACTTGGACCACTGCATTAAACTACGTATAAATGAACCCAGTAAACTGTTTCAGAGCGTGTTCGCCTGAGTCACAGGCGTCTCAGCCGATCACACTCAGTCCACCTCAGTTGAACCCCGTCCTAATCATAATCCTAAAAAATCCTAATTCAGACGAATGAATCAGGATTGTCTCCTGCAGCTGCCAAGATGGCAGCAAGTGGGAATAAAAAAAATCCAGGCCTCAAACTGACCCCTCAGAAATCCAACATTATACCCATGATTTGTTTAAATATATATTTTATAAAATCTACAGTCTGTAATCTGATCAGTCAAAAACTCTCAACTCCTTTAAAGGGACAGTTCACCCCAAAATCAAAAACACCATATTTGTCCCCGGCCTGTAGAGCTGTTTATCCATCTAGATTCTCTGGTGGTTTGTAGAGATGTCTGCCTTCTCTCTGGTATAATGTGACCAGATGGCACTCGGATTGTGGAGCTCAGAGCACCAAAAAATACGTCTGAAAAATTCAAAACCAGCGTCTCTTTCCAGAAATCATGACTCGGTTACTCAAGATAATCCACAGACCTTGTTGTCAGAAGTTTCATGAAGGAACTACTTTCTTTCTGCAGTAGAATCTACCAGAACTACTTTCTTTTCTGTTTGAAATTAGAAAGTGGTTTTCAATTGTTCAAATGTATTTTTAGTCCCATTAAATTCAAAGGAATGATTTTGAAACAATAAATAATTGCAATTATTTTGACTGATACTGCAATTGCAATATGATTTGCAATATTAGAGGCAATGATAATTTTTACATCATGAATCTTATTTTGACTGAATAACGTTAAAATGACTATAGTGTGATTTTGTCTGTACCAAATCAAGATGTTTTTTTTTAAATCTGTAGAATCTGATTTGTCTCTCCCTCATAACATTCACTCATTCAAAAGTTTTTTTGACACATTTTGCCTTAAACAAATATTGCACCTTCTGTGCAATTTCGATTAATTGTGCAGCCCTGAAGGGAAGGCAGACATCTGATATCTTCAAAACTCTGCAACTCACACCTAAAAAAATCTAGATGGATAAACAGGGAACTGGGTGAACTGTCCCTTTAATTTATTCTAAATAGACTTGAAAAGTCATCACTGAATCAATACTGTGTTTAAATGAAAAATGTTGACTATTAGAACAGACATTAATTGATATGCAGATGTCACTTGAAGAGAAAACATCTGTATGTTTTGCATGTGATGATCATTTTTATGCACCAGTGTGCAGTTATGAGAACGGCCCATTAACTTATTCACACATCATACATTAAAGTCAATCAATGATCAATGACCTGCAGTGCAGCACACACACACACACAGACACACTGAATCACTCAGAGTCAGCAGGAACGTCTCACATCGACCGACACTTTCACACAGATGGACAAAAAGTCACGGCTGACTTATGTTAACGGCTCTTTAACTGGTAAAATGAATCTCAGGATTGATTAATAATCTATCACCGGAGCAGTTATGAAAACTGTCGACGACACACCCACACCCCAGCCCTTTTTCCACTTACACACACACACACACACACACCGCCCTCAACCCATTCACCCTCCCACAAATGGTCCATTATGTTATAATCCGTGCTGCTGTGCTGCGCAGTGATCTGTAAAGAGCTCTAATCTGTGACACTCTCAGCCGGCCGGCTCGCTCGCACACTCACCGGGAAGTAGAGGAGCAGAGAGCCGAACAAGATCGTCTCCAGCAGCAGGAGGCCCGACGCCCGGATCCTCTGAGGGAGGAGGAGGAACAAGAACAGTTAGACAGTTGTGGTGAAGATGTGGTGCTTGTTAAAAGGTTAAAGCAAGTGTATTTATTATAACCTGTTTACGACAAATGTATTATTCTGCACATTACTGCCAGAGTCCAGACTTATTTGACTGGGGCTCCGACTCATGCAGGGGCGGCATGAAGCACGTGCTGTTAGTAATAATTTAAGGACTTTAAAGGGATAGTTCACCCAAAAATGAAAATTCAGTCATTATCTACTCACCCCCATGTCAACTGAAGGTCAGGTTTAGTTTAGTTTCACAGGAAAACAGTGTTGCAGAATCTCCCAAACTGATGGAAGTGAATGGTGACCAGTTTTCAGTTGAATCTTCACTGTGAATCCTTAACTTGGAGCCACGTTCATGAGCACATGCACACTGTCTGAACTGGGTGCGGGTCACTAACTTCAATCAGCATGAGGTACAGTAATGTGATTTTTATTTTCGGGAAACTTTTCCCTTTAAGAATAAACATGAAACTTCTATTAAGAATTGTGGGAAACTCCATTGTACCTGTACAGGCTGTCAGACTCCTTAATTCATCCTCAGCATCCCACCATTAAAAACAGTTTCTATTTTTAATTTCATTCATCTTTTATTTATTTATCCATTTTCTGTATAGTTTTAGAATGGGCTCCTGCGCAGCACAAAGGAGACTACAACTAACATCTCATTATACAAACCTATGTTGTAAAATGATCAATAAAGCAAATTAACAATTGAAATTAAAAGTTGGCTACATACTGTATGTCATGGTTTGGGTTTTTCTCAGTTGCTTCCTGTTTTATTTTGGCATGTTTTTCCTTGTGTGTCTTTGTTGTTTTTACTTCCTGTCTTTGTCTGTCCTCCTGCTCTTTTTGATCACTGATTATTTTCACCTGTGTCTTGTTATCCTCTCTCTCCCTTGTTTATTTAATCCTGTGTCTTTACCTCCTCAGCTGCTAACTTGTCCTTGTTAGTTTGTCTGAGCTGCCAGTGTCTTTTCTTGTGGATTTCTGCTTTGTGTTGTTCCTGTGTACTTTTGGATTTGGACTCTACTTTGATTTACAGATTTTTTAATTCTGGACTTTGATTTTTATGTCTTTCCTGTTGGATTTGTTGGTTGTTTTGTATTTCTTCATTAAACTTTTGCACATGTCCACTCCTGCTGAAGTCTGCATTTGGGTCCTTTTCTCCTCTCTCCTTTTGTCTTCTCGACAAAATAAGGTTAAAAATCAGATGGCCAATCGTACTTAAGGATGATGGGGTGGCACTTGGGATGGCCAATCAAATTTCCATAGGTTTTACTGCAAAAAGACAATGGTTGAAACTGCTCATGACGAGATCTTTTTCAAATGTATTTTTTGGTGGTTTAAAGTCCACCTGCTGTCATGGAAATACTTCATATAAAATACTTCGCAAGAAGCAATAAATTGTGTCTGATATATTCTTTTTTTGCAAAGTCAGTCAGCTTTTCCTCTGTTTTGCTAGTTAATCACGATAACTAGCTACATCCAGCTTCTCCTGTATGTGGGGCATCACTGCTAATGACATGTGTAGTATCACCCCCTCGATTAATGGGATTGGTTCCTTAGGCTTATGACACCATATACCCAGAGTCTACCCTTGCTCGCTGCAGTTTCAAAGCAAGAAATGCTCAGACGTGGTGTTTACTGCTTATTTCACTCCTGATATCTCTTATAACGCATGAAAAACACCACATTGACAAGGTCAAAATAGTGATGTTCACTGGAGGACATCTTTAAATGCCACAAGCCGAGTGCCATTTAGTCCCATTATACTGGAGAGATGGCAGACGTCTCTACGACCGATATCTCCAAAACTCTGCAACTCACACT
Source organism: Lutjanus argentimaculatus (assembly GCA_034769285.1). Taxonomy (NCBI): domain Eukaryota; kingdom Metazoa; phylum Chordata; class Actinopteri; order Lutjaniformes; family Lutjanidae; genus Lutjanus; species Lutjanus argentimaculatus. The sequence goes on along the minus strand of JAWZSL010000027.1, from coordinate 11,044,373 downwards.
GACAAAATCTCAGACCAGAGGGGAAAAAGGTATTTTTGATGTTTGGAAACTGTTATTTTTCCACTTTAATCCTATTTTCTCATGTTTTTATGTCTAAGAAACAAACATTGGTCCAGTATTGAGCGACACTGCTGCAGCTATGAAACAAGCTGCAGTGTGATCCTTACAGGAACTTGTGCATCATCAAAGTCCGTCCACTAAAAGTGCTAGTTTTGCTGCTGACTCGGGCAGGCTCAGACTATTCTTCTAAGTGTCTGACAACATTATTGACAGGATTCCTACAGATATAGAGTAAGATCCTTTTTGGTTAACCCAAAACAGTTGTTAAATCGCTCTCACCAAAACCACCAAACTCCATTTACAGAAACAGTAATTTTATCATCATATAACACATTTCATTCAAACTCGAAAGAAACCAAATAAAACTCATCAAAATCATCTTGGTTCATCTTTCCACTGTTCCAACAATCACCAACTCTAGTTTGGTCGAAATAAACCATTAATTCACTGAGTTAGAAGTGAAAATATTCTGCGTCAGCACGACGTTTCTCCCGCTGTTTCTCTGATGTCTGTCCACCCTCCCACTCCTTTTCCCGATGTTTTTCACATCTAATGTGGTCGATTAAGAGTTTATTTTGACCAAACCAGAGCTGCGATTGTTGGAACAGTGGAAATTTGAACCAAAAACAGGTGATGGTGAGTTTTTATTCTGTTTCTGTCAAGTTTGAATGAAATATGTTTTACGATGATAAAATTACTGTTTTTGTAAATGGAGTCTGGTGGCTTTTAACAGAACAATATAACAGCTGTTTTTGGTTAAACAAAAAGCATCTTACTGTTTAATAAAAAGGTCTTTCTCTGTGGTGTACTGTAACTTTTGCAATTACCATTTGTCACTTAGAGACAAAAACGAGGGAAAATAGGATCCATGTTGAAGTTTAGACACATAATCAGCAACTTCACAACAAATTTAGATTCACATGCGTCAACAACATTAAGATTGAAAGCAAGTGTGGAGCATTCACACTCTACATGAACAATTACATAAGACATTTCTGCAAAATAAACACAGCAGAATCTTTGACACCATGGCTCAATGCCTGGAACAGCTCTCCTGCACGTCCCTCTATCCAGCGCCATCTGTACGGTGGCCCCGCGCAGCCAAAAAGACCTGACTCACCCGGTTTCGACGATGCCTGTAGGCCACCAGCATGCTGACGAAGATGAGGAACATGAAGACTCCCTGGACAGCCAGCACGGCGCCCTGAGAAGCCAGGCCTCCTGCACCCAGCAGGGGGTGCCGTCCTGACAGCTCTTGCAGCCCGGCCAGCACGGGAGACAGATGGGCATGTTCGGGTAACACATACCGCCGCCGTCACTCCCGTTCACAGGGCCACCATCTGCATCGACACCCACACAAACCCATGTGAAGACTTCATATACATGTGACTTACAAAACCTCATACAGTTCATGATGCAGCAGTAGACTCTGGAGACAGGAAAGCATCATATAATGTCTCTGAAATATTGATTTTTCTGCCGTTTTATAAAATAATCACAGGGTTTGTCATTCGTCCCAGTTAGCACAACTGCCACGGATCTGTAGATGAGAAACTTATGAGAGATCCAACCTGCTGGCTGATTGGGGAGCTGGTTGAACTTAGGAGTAAAGTGGGAACATCGTGCACGTTACAGTTTCCTGATGAAGATTATTGTTGGAGGTAAAAAGCAAAGTCTAGTAACTGTATGTGCCACAGAGGAAGCACAAGTTTCTCCCCTAACTCCCCCAAGACAAGTCTGTCTGTCTTCACCAGCTTGTCTCTAACTCTGTCTGTCTGCTGTTTCCTGTTTTAAATTAAAGGACCAGTGTGTAGGATTTAGTGGCATCTAGTGGTGAGCTTGCACATTACAAACACCTCGCCTTACCCTCCCCTTCCAAGTGTGTAAGAGAACCAAAAGTAGCTGCGAAACTCACACAAAATGTAAAAGGCTGCATCTAGAACCAGTGTTTGTTTTGTCCATTCTGGGCTAAAGAAGAAACTAGCTATTAACAGCTCACTTCTAAGATAATGTAAACACAACGATTCTTATTTTCAGCTGATTATTTGTTTGTTTTGTTTGCAGTTTATTTGTGTTTTTTATATATTTATTGTATTGTCATTTTTGTCATTACTGTTTTAATTCCTTCCTGTTGCTGCAGGGTGTGGGAGGGGGTTGGGTGGGGTTGTTTCTGTGTAAATGCCCTGTAACCCCTGTAACTACTGCAAAATTTCAGTAAAAATATATTCCAAAAAAAGAAGTTAATTAATTATCCTTTATTGATCCCTGTGGAGAAATTCAGTAATAGGAGCAGTGAGCAGCCACTGTACAGTGCCCAGGGAACCAAATTTGCTGGGCAGGTCATTTACAGTGAGTTTATCAGAGCAGTTTTTACTGAATCTACGAGGTTGTGGGGGTTTGGAAGGGGCCTAAACTTGGCCCTCACAGTAAACACTGTAAAAACAAAACATTAAGCTATAAAATGCTAAAAAAAAAAAAAAAAAAGTTAAAAAAATGATTAACAAACTGGTAGCGTCCCAGTTCCCTGTCAAATCTGCAAATCTGAGCTACTTGGTGAGTTAATCTGCTAAATTAGTAGAACTTTTCTATCACGGCTTCCTAATCTCCATTATATATAAGACTAAGGAACATACTGTAGAAACCAACAGACATTAATCATACCCTGTGTTTAGAAAAGGCCATACAGAATTTAAAATAAGACAATAACATCTACTTGATGGAAAAACCTGGACTCATCACTTGGCTGATCTCAATTTCTCTGCGTCTTGGTTGAGTTTAAAACAGTGTGCAGGACTTTAAAGTTGAGGCAGTAACCTCTGGAGAGCCTCTCTCAGTTATTTAAGCTGCTTTGATGACTTACCTGAGTCTATCATGGGGTTGTAGTAACCCTCTTTACAGCGGCAGCAGTACTGACCCAGACGAAAACCCCGGCCTGGAACTGGTACACACTGCAAGAAACAGAAAGATTATTCTGATTGTCGTTGTTCTTTTTATTAACATATGACATCTGTATGTCTTTAATTAACTGTATTTAATGTGGGTTATTAAAGGACCAGTGTCTAGTATTCAGTGTCATCTTGTGGTGAGGTTGTAGATTGAAAACAACTGATTACTGCTCGCCTCACCCTCCCCTTTCAAGTGTGTAGGAGAACCTAGCTTCACACGGGACATGAACTCAGTCTCCTGAGCAAAAGTCCTGTGTTTGATCCATTTATATTTATATTTACAACCTCCTTGCTAAATTTCTCCCAACTGCCAATATCTACACTTGTGCTAACAGCCAATCAGAGCACAGTAATAACAGCCAATCACAGCACAGTGGGCGGGACTAGGCAGAATAGTTTGGGGGAAAAAAATAATGCAGACTCTGACGACCTACAGGGCTCATTTTAAGGAAATAAAAACAGCGATTCTTATTTTCAGGTGAGTGTATGCTAATGAAAACATACTAGTATTATCTATTTCTGCCAATAGATCTTACACACTTTAGATTTATACGTTTACATGGTGGCACCTACATCAACATTCATCCAACAATCACAGGATGAGAACAGTATTACTGAGAACCAAATGAGTGTCTTGAGTAGGGGTGTAAGAAAACACTGAAAATATCGAGTATCATGATATTATGTTTTGTGATGCTGTCTGATTCTCAAAACACTGTATCGGGATATTTTGATGCAAGCAAAGACTTGTGGCAGTGAATCATTTCGTGTTGTGTTTAAACCCACGATTGTTAAACAGTAGTGTTCTTATCAAGCTTCCCTGTGCTGACTGCATAAAAAAGTCAACTTTTTAAACTCAAATGTTCTGTGTATGGTGGTGTGTTCTTTACACTATGGAAGTTTTGCTAAAATTAGATTTAAAAAGTTGAAATATATCACTTCATCTTGCTTACGGTATCATATTATATATCACAATATATTGAATCATAACCCCTGTAACGTGATATGTGTCGTATCACCAGATTCTTGCCAATCAGCCCTTCTCTTGAACCAGCCAACAGACTTTATTATTCTGCACACGGTTCAGGTTCATGATTAGCACTCTCACAGGACAGGTTCAGACGTAGTTCATTTACTTTTAGTTCATTAACTTTGTTAAGAAATATAATAGTTGCCAATGTAGCAACGAATTGGGATTCCCATGGTGTGAAAAACAGGGGGTCTTGCAGAGTCAAGAGCAACATTTTGAGGGGGTCTCTCAAAAAATCCTTTAAAAATTACTTGTCTCTTGCCACGAAAACGTCTTTTAAAAGCTTACTGAGTACAGTATTCATTATTCAAATTGCAAATGTACAAAAATAAATGTAGAAACACATGGTTGTGGTGTTTCCTCTTATATCACCACTGAATATTGGGTTGTTTCTGGAAAGGCCTTCTCTCATTGGTTGCTGCCAGTGGTCCACGATCCAAATGTTGTGTAGTTTAGAAAACAACCTGAAAAGCAGTGGATTTTTCCTGCTTCAACATCATCACAGACTAAAATCTTGCCTTTGAATCTGTGTGAGACTTCAAAAAAACACTGGAGCACTCGGCAACGGCTCAGGTCTGTTTACCCCAGCAGAAAATATGTGTCTTTTGGAGGAATTCAGCAGTTAGAAGAACATTTTACTTGGAAGGATTAGCAAAGGTGGCCCAGTAGCTCAGTTGGCAGCACGTTCGCCCCCTTTCCTGTCATATCTTCAGCTGTACTATAAATAAAAAGGCATAAAAGGAAAGAAAGTTTAGCAAAGATTGTAACAATACAAAAATAAATCTGATCTGGAAAATAATGTGTTAATCTTGCCGTCGAGAGGATCAAAAAAAGATATAAAATATGGTACAAGACGCAAAGAAATCATTGCTCTCTCCATTGCAATGCTTTTTGTTGTTGGATGCTTCTGATCAGTTGGTGGCACTGATTGTTACCATGGTAACATGGGTTTTAAACCTCAGCCAGCCTCGAGGTAAGGAGTCTGATATTTTTTTTTGGTGTCAGTTAGTCAGTCTTTATTTTTACGAAATGGTCAAAATTAAGACTCGTCCAACATGACAGACTCCTCTAAAATATCTCTGTGAAACCGGCCCACGGTCGTCAGCGGGTATTTTGCACACTGGGGATCCAAATAAACAATAAAAATAAGTTGAGCTGCGAGAACATGAAGCAGGTGCTGTGAAGCCAACAGCGCCTGAATGAAAAAGGGGTCACTTTACTCTCTCTCACTCTATTTCCCTCTGATGCTAGCTTCAATTTAGCCAGTCGGGACACACACACAAACACACAAAACACACACACACTTGGATGGCCTGTGTGTTAATCTAAGTTAAAAGCTAAATGGATACATAATGCCTCGACTGAGAGTATTATCCTTTTCTAGAGAAATCCTGTTCCCAAGCGCACACACACACAACACACAACAAAACACACTGGCCTCACATATGTATATACAAACCCACAACCCCCTTATCAAAGCTCAAAGACCTAATGCCGTGGGCTGAACATTAATGTGATATGGATTATACAGAGCAGTCAACTTAATTCTCTTCATGTTGGCATCTGAATTCAACAGATAGTCGTAGTAAATGAGTGGATTCAGTCATCTGTCATGTTTAAGTTGGAACGTTTCACAGCTTCATGGTCGTCTCAACACCTGTTATTTACATCAGTGTGGTGCAAACTTTTATGAGGCGGTTAAACAATGTGTATGATCAAGAAACCCTCGTGAAACATCTGAAATCTGAAAAATACACAAAGAAAAACAAAAAGATGTGAAAAGACGTAACAGGACAAGATGGGGCGAGATGACATGAGATAAGAAAAGGTGAAAAAGACGGGACAGGACAAGAAGAGACAAGGAACCCTATCGTAGACCCGGTGCACAGCGGATCGTGCGAGTGATGCAGATGGAATTGCTATTTTACAGCGGCGCAGTCGTCATTTTTCCCACATCTGCAAGATAGCAAATGAACTTGCGCCTGTCTGTGCGGTCATGGACGGGAGGTGTGGCCAGGTGCATTTGGTATTTTGTGCACTGCTGCTGAAACCTGGTCGAGGTGTAAAGTCTGTGGCACTGATGGTCCGTCTGCACAAGATAGCAAACAGCTTGTTTTGCCAAACCACACACACACACACGTCTCCACAATCACAATGCACTTTCAATTATGTTAATTTAAGTGTATTACCAGTGTGGATTAGTAAAGTGTTCCTTTGGGCATATTTTCTATCAGAAATAAGGTGTAAATATTGAAATAAACTGTGTGTGTGTGTGCCTGTGTCTAAAATTATTCTCACCTACAAGGAATAAGAAAGTATTATTGTAGATATTTATTAATATAATTATGAATGCCTTAAAAATCTCAGTAGACCTGCAAAGTTTGCACGAGATGGGATCACAGCTGTCAGATCGTTTTTAACAGATCAGTCACATGACCACCGGAGCAGCTGTAGAGTTTGTGTCTGTGCGTTTATCGTCCTGCCGTCTCGATATATAGTGCGCTCTTGCACTTTCACTTCTCGAACCAGGAGATCTGTCTCCCCGCTTGAAAATCTTTTCTTTGTTTCCTCCCGGTAATTCTGCTATCATGCTGCCAACATTTGTGCTCTGGGCGCACCCGTTTCTTAATGACAGCTGACTTCCTGATTGGTTTATTGCATGTTACACCCAAAAGACACCCATGAATTAATCAAGGCACTTGTGCACAGCTGATAAGGTGCATTCCGCTGTGCACCAAGAGTGCAGGACAACACTGATAAAGACTACATGAGACGAGACAAAAAAGGATGAGGCAAAATGAGATGAAATGAGAGAGGATGAGATGTGACGATATGCGTCAAAAAGGGACAAGACATGACAAGTCAGGACGTCATATTTTAAGACATGATCGTGCAAAGCAAACAAGAAGATGAGACAAGACCTGCAAGGACGTGACTATATGACAAGATGAGATGAGAGAAGATATGACAGGTGATATGAGATGAGAAGAGACAGGACTCGGCATGAGATGATGAGAGAAGTTAAGAAGAGACAGCCAGGACAGGACAGGACACAACAGGACCACAAGAGATATGGCTGATCGAATAAGTCACAGGTAAGTCTATATGAAATATGATAAGATGAAACACAAGGAGAGATGATGCAGGACAAGGCAAGATGAGATGAGATGAGTTGAGATGGGACGATATGTGACAAGATAAGAAATGAGAGGGGACAGGACCAAACGGGACAGAAGAAAGTGGGTGACCCAGTACAAGTTCTGCTCAGCCGAATGGTTTGAATCCTCTAAGCCAGGTGGGACAGGACGAGACAAAGGGTGCCATGTGGATTTGGGGATTTTTAGGGACTGTTCTTCTCTTGTGTTTCAGACCTCAGTGAGTGCGGTGCATAAAGGAGAAGTATGTCAGCGGACTGGATTATCGCCATAATCCATCAGATCATCCTGCAGCCCGCCACCCAGTGCAACCATCTTTAAATAGACGGCTGAGATGAGAGGTAGAGGATTGGGTCTGGACAGACAGGCCGGCAGGGAAAAGGGAAACCGACCTAAAAGAGGAGGGTTGGAGGAGGAGGAGAGGACGGGGCGGCGGACAGAAGAGTTAAAGTGTGACTGGGTGAAAGCATGAGCAAAGGATAAAAGGCAGAAACGAAGTAATGAGCACAGACAGAAAAGGGCTTAAACCATTTTCAGAGGTCGTAAACAGTTTAGAGTGAATTTGTGTGATGTAACTAAAATTCACTAACACAGTTTAAACAGCTGGTCTACAGTTTATGTAGTATTTACACAAAGTGGAAATAGTCTGAGTTGTGGCCTGCTTATTATAATGTTGTCTTTAAAGGTCCTTCTTGAATTTGGAAACTAGACAATCTCATCAAAAAGTGCCAGAGGTGTGGACTTGAATCACATGACTTGGACTGACTCTAGACTCATCTTGACAAAATCAAAAAAGACTTATAGCTCGACTAGACTTTAGCACCAGTGACTTGTGACTGCACTTGGGCTTGAGCTTTTTCTCTACAAAACACTTCACACCTCACACGTAGCCAAAGGTTAAAAGTCTGTTATTTAAAAAGTGTAGGGCTGCCCCCGAACTAAAGATTTTTCTTGTCAGTTTAAGCCCATAATCGACCAGTCATTGCATGTTTATTATATTAATTTAATTGTTTAAATATGTATTTTCGGGACATGAAGCAAGCCGCCTGGTAAATGCTAATAGCAAAAGGTTAATGACTCCAAATGAGTCAGAATAACCAGCAGGTGACTGAACATTAAGTTTTATTTCTACACAGTATAACCTCACACAGGTCTCATTGTTGAGATGAGAATATGTAACTTCAAACTTCACAAAAACAAATACTCAGGGACTCATTAACACCATAGGTAATGTGTACTGCCACTGTAAAATTAAATCCCATCAGGTGCTGTATTCCATGTCAACTGGCCTCCATTGCTGTATCCAATAGGACCACTAACTGAGCTAACAAGCTAATGGCAGGTACAGAAAAAAAAGATGATACCAAAGATAATTTTGTTTGTGTACAAAAACGAGATGGTCAACAAAAAACCAAATTGCAGAATGCAAAACATGTAGGTCAAAAATCCAAGACAGAGACGCAACAGCATCCTGCTTCATTCGACATTTGAAGTTGCACAGGAACGTTAAGTCAACGTTAATATAAACATAGATAGAGAGTTAATGCTTTGCTCATGTTAGCTTGACTGCTAACATTGATCAGTCGTCCATATTTACAACAGATCTGCACTATGAAACTGACGGTGCCAAATCGCAAAAAGTATAAAAGTTTTTAAAGCTCCAATTTTTATTTGTTAACTTATAACAACCTGCACAGATGTGTTGATCGAATCCCTGCTTGTCGCCAAATTTTTAGCCATTTTTTACTTGTTACTGAACATAGACTTGCTAGATAGCGAGCAATGATGTCACCATCCTCTATGACTGTCTACTGTAATGGTTGGTGGTTGTCATGTCCTATGATTGGTTGTGAACATCAAAAGGGCGGGTCTAACCTAATATGAGCCTGTCAGAGGAAGACAAAACAAAATAAATATAAAGAGAAAGAACGAGGAAGAAAACGAAGGAAGTTGGCAGCGCTGCAGAATATTGAGGAACTCCTCAGTGAATTATTATGAATAACAACCATCATCCCTGAAATATTTCCCCTGAATTTTGAAAACGTTTTTGATGAGAAATAGTTGATGCAGTAACAGAATATTGATCAGTTTCTGATCAACACTGCTTAGTCTGACAATTTGATCTGAATTTCAGGAGTCTCTGTTGGAAGCGGTCGTGTCTAGAAGAACTAGAAGAGTGTTTGCTCATTGTGCCAATATACAAAACTAATATTTTAAAACTGTAAACATCGTGGAGGTTTAGAGACAGAAACACCTGTTAATGTACGAGAAAGATTCATAGTTTGGGCCTAAAATAACACACATTCTTCTTTGGTTACAAACTTTCTTTATTTCACAACTCAGATCAAGTTTTAGCTTTGATTGGTTGATTGTTTTGAGCAACACTAGACCAATTTGAATCGCCAAACAAATTAGAAATGGGCGATGATTTACAGGTGATTTCAGGGAAATGAAAATTTTTTGTCATTCAAGATCCAAATTTATTTCTAACACCTGCTTTCAAATCGAGGTGAAGTATCCAAAAGGATGCAAACCTGTGATCTTAAACTTCTCCTCGCCTTTTTAAACTCCAAATCAAACCCACCTCCGTCACAGGCAGGCGTAAAGAGTTCGGCCAGAGATGATTGTTGTTTCATCTGCATCATTAACAGACGAGGCTGATCGGCTGAAAGGGGACATCCTGATGGCTCATTAATCAAAGTCACAGTACAGTGTGTGCTTCACAGTCACTGTCCTGAGTTCAACCAATGCTCACCTTTGTCACATGTCATTTTCGCTCACTTCTCTCTTGGTTGAACTACCTAGTAAATGTTGAAAACTAGGAAATTAAGTAAAGTGGAAGCAGGTTTGAAAATATCCAATCAATTACCTCACAACCCCAGAAAAAAATCTTCTGACATCCAAAACTTATTTGTGGGTCAGTTTAATTAATGATAATAAAGCAGATATCCTAATTAAACTCTTTCTCTCGCTTTTCAAACCATCTTTTTTGCTTCACAGGTAGGATAACACCTCCGTGCTTAGGTTGGATGGTACGTTTGTTGCTGTTTGTAGGTCAGAGTGCTGTTTTAGGAGGCAGCTTAAAGGTTAGATGAGGATAATGACTGATACAAGTTCTCAAACCAACCTGTTGACAAAATAACATCAAATTTTGTAAGTTTGTTTGGAGTTGACATATTCTAGGTTATCTACATTAGGTTGCAATTGCTTACTTCCTCTTTTTGTGCCCCTAAAGTAAAGTGATATTTAATACTGAGTAGTTAATAAGTAATTCCTCATTACTTAATGATTACTTACTAATGAGTAAGTAATCATTAGGTAATTATTGAAGTAATGAGGGACTACTTAGTAACTACATATTAACTGGATAACTTTACTGTAGGGACACAAAAAGAGTAAGTAATGTTTAAGTAATCATAATTAATAAGTTGTTACTAGTTTTGTGCCCTTCACCAGCTGATCTGGGGTTAATCAGGAGTCATTCATAAAGAAAGTGATCAGTATGATCAATTCACAAATATTCATCAACTCTTGCCTAATGACTCATCAATACAGGATCTCACACTCTGTTCTCTATTAACTCATCATTATCTACTACTTTGATCCTCAACATGGGGTCCACGGCCCCCTAACGAGGGCGGCGGCTCAGAGGAAAAAAGGTTTGGGACCTCTGATCTACTACATTTCAGTAATACTTTAAAAGTGTTACTGAAAATTTTACAGGCGCTACTGTCACTGACAAAGTCACTAGGACTCATAAACTGGAGACCATGGGTATCTGTACCGTGCCATCCAGCAGATGTTGAGATATTTCACTGCATTAGTGAAGACTTTGACCTCTTTGTGGCCCTTGAGGAAAAATCAAGGGATCACTAAAGTCACTATGATTTATTGTCTTGGTACCTTTAACATTTGCTCCCAATTTCATAGCAATCTATCCAATACTTGTTGAGATATTGACATACTGACATCACCATCCCTAGAGCCCCATTGCTAGTGTGGCTGTCTAATGCTAAATGGCTATAAATGGCGTTGTGGTGCTGATGGATCCGTATCTGCACCAAAACAACCACTCCGTTTCTTGACCTGTTGCTTTAGTTTCTATCAGATTTAATTTAAATCTGTTTGAATAGTTTTTGAGATATCATGATAACAAACTGAACACATGCACTCCTTGGCAGAGGTAATAAACCAGCCATTGTGACTTTTGTTAGCAATCATTAATTAAGCATTTTCTCTTAAGTAGACTAAACACAAAAGTATGAAAAAAGAAAAACTTTCTTTTGTGGTTTAGCCCAAAGAAACCAAGGAGCATATCCCCTTATATCAGATTAGCAAAGTTTACCTCCATGGTGGTGCGGTTGCACTCGTGAGTATCTGCGAACCAGCTGTCTCCTTTTGCACACTGGTCCAAGTCGATGTCTTGAATGTTGACATCCACACGGATCACACCTCTGACACAGACAGACACACACAGAGGAGGTGGGGGGGTCACAGAGACAGATGTGAGTCAGAGCAAAGAAACAAGGAGCAGCTCCAAACATCATCAGACTCATTAGAAGAATCCCTTTTTTCTCCTTCAGCTCTGCTTTTCGTCTGCTGAAACCTGCGTGGACTTTTATCCAGCTCTGTTGATTCAACACATTTTTTTTTTTTTATTCCAAATGCTTATCAAACATGTCTGCAGAGTGCTGGAGAGAAGGTCACAGAGGCCAACACAGAACTGGAAAGGCAGGTGAAATACAAATACTGCTGCTGTCAGCTTCAAAGCTTTTATCCTTTTCAGGGACTTAGTGAAAAAAAAAGGATGTATTTTCAGTATTTCTGAAATGCGAGACTTCGTATATCTCGCAATATTTTCACACGTGCATCCATTAAGAGATCGATGAAGTCTTGCGACACATCAACGCCATGTTTACATGCTACCGGCTACATGCTACAGTTGACATTTCGGCTAAAAACATGGTGTAAATGGCGTCTTTTGTGGTTAAATTTTAATGTCACGGCTCATGGACACTTGGATTAACACCACACGAGCAGGATGGAGACATTTTTGTGTTTGTTTTGTGTTCTTTTATTAACATTTTATCCGTGGTCTCCATTCACTGCCATTGTACTGGATTTGGCTGCAACCCTGTTTTCTGCTGAAACTCCAGGATTGTTTTGTGAACTGAAGATCTTCACCCATCATCACATCGGCATAGAGGTGAGGACATACTGAGTGGATTATTATTCTGGGGTGGAATATCACTTAAACAGTGTGTTCTGATACATTTACTAATTACATGTTAAAACTTTTAGTCAGTAAACTGATGGAAGAATCACAATATTCAAGTTAGCAGTTGTTCTTTATAGCTACACTGGCGGTTGTTCTGTGAAGCTAATGTTAGCAGTTGGTCTGTGTAGCTAATGTTAGCAGTTGGTTTGTGGAGCTAACCTTAGCAGTTGGTTTGTGTAGCTAACGTGAGCAGTTGGTCTGTGTGGCTAATGTTAGCATGTAATCTGTTACTCCTCAAGCCTGCCGACCTCATCACTGGATCAGGGGTTTAAATCGTGCCCAGCTAATATTAACAAAACTTAAACATTCACCATCACTGTTCCATTTACATTTGCTAGCTGCCATGGACAGAGTACACATGGACAATTACAAATTGGTCTTGATTGCTTTCAGTTTCAATCTTTCATGTAATGTTATGTTATTTGGTATCTGGACAGATTCGAAAGACAAGCTCGTTGCTAAGTACAATGAGAAACAGCACTGTTAGCAACATTAGCTGGTCAGTCTATAGCTGTGTTCGAAATCATCCACTCATCCACTCACCCCCTATTCCCTACATCGTGTATATGATGTAGTGCACTATATCATGTACACTATGTAGGGAACGATGGGAGGAGAATTCGGACACTACATGTGGTCACGTCAGCAGTGCCTGCGCCATTTTTCTTCTTCTACTCTCACAAAACACGGCCGCATTGCATTGTGGTATACGGGAGTAAAATGTAGGGTACATTGGTTGTACACTCACATTTGCACTGCATTGTGGGTATTTTATAGTGGACGATGTAGTGGATGAAAAGTAGTGAAGAGAATTCGAACAACACTACAAAATGGCGAGCACACTATATAGTGCACTACCGTGATAGGGAGCGATTTCGAACACAGCTAGTGTAGCACCAAAGTTAGCCTGATTTTCACAGCTTAACAACGCTAGGTTGCTATGGCTCCTATTTACACATGACTTAAATATTCACCTTTATTGTTCCATTAATGTTAGCTGTCTGTGTCTGGACAGTTTCAAACAAAGACAAGCTGTCAAGGGAATTGTTAGCATGAGCGCTTGTTGCTAAGAACAACGAGAAGCTACACAGTTTGAAAATAAGTTGAAATTTGTGGTGACTGTTGCTCTGAGCTGTCAGGGGAAGTCGGATTATATCCAAGCACCAAGTGCAAGAAAGAGCCATATTGATCTCAACGTTAGCCAATCAGATTAACTTTTGTTGCTACACTAGCTAGAGTAACTAGCTAACATTGCTAGCAGTTATCTAAGATACTGAGGTGATTATCAAAATGATCAAAAACACCATAAAAACAAACAGTAAATTGAACTGAAAAGTGAAGCAACTAACTTAAGGATGAAAAAGCACTGAAAAGTAATCAGTAAAGTTGAAGGTGTGATGTTACGGTGGAGTTCACAGGAGGTAAACAGAGTTACAGTTCATAAAACGGATGTACGTCACACTACATGGTGCAAGTAGAGAATGAAGTAGCAGAAAATAGAAATATTCAAGTAAAGTAGTTTATGTTTATGTTCAAGTTAAAGGTGAAAGAAAATCAACTAATCAATCAATCAACCAAAAAAAATCAATAACTTGATGCAAAATATTGTATCACAAAACTAAAAAAAAGATTTTGGTCACATATGTTCTTTACACTATGTCAGTTTTTCTAAAATTAGATTAAAAATAGAAATATATCACCTTACTTACAGTATCACAATATATTGAATCGTGATCACTGTATTGATACGTATTGAATCACCAGATTATGGCCAATAAATACATAGCCCTACTCCAAACATTAATACACGTCTGAAATTAATGACATCATCAGCATGAGACAGCTGAGTTGTGTTTGTGTCTTCCAGAATTTTGTTGTAACTGTCTGAGAACTGTAAATGTGTGTGTGTGTTTTGTTGTGGTGTGTGGTATGGCCAGCCTAACCTGAACTCTGGCGTCAGGTCGGGCTTGAGGCCGTAGAAGGACGTGGACAGGGTGAGCAACCAGCCGGGCACAAAGCGCCCTCCTTACAGTCGAGGAAGGGGGCGCTGGCCCAGCGCACCCCGCTGCGATTGGTCACAGTAGCTGTCCCCCTGCCTCCACTTAGGTGTTTCCAGGGTGCTGAGGTCGTTTAGAAGCACCCGCTTGGACAGGCCTGCCATTGGCTGGGTGGATTCTGGGAATTTAAAGCTCCTGAACCAGCGGTCGTCAGGGGCCGGGGCGGGCGGGTGCAGGCTCTCCCAGGCCTTGGATAAGTCCTGGAGGATGATGGTCTGCACCTTGGCGGTCGGGTGGCGGGAGGCACGGAGCACCAGCTGTGGCACCTGGGCGGTCGGGTCAGCATCGAAGGTGAGCAGGGCACGCTGGATGAGCAGGTCGGCCTCCAGGAGGGCGCGGACCAGAGCGTGGTACCACTCCATGTCCTCTTGTACGGTGCTCTCGCGCAGGTCGCTGGCCTGGAAGATCATATTGAGGAAGTTGGCGTATTCGCCAGCGCGTCAAGAGCCGGCCGCAGGGGGGCACTGAAGCTGAGGGGCAGGGATCCGGCCTGCCCTGGCGGGCTGTACGCCCGTGAGCAGCGACCCGCCTCCAGAGTGGAACGTTCTCCAGTGTACATGAAGGTCTCAGCTGGTGTCCAGTCATCCTCCTCCTCTGTGGGAGCTTCTGAAGGCACCACTGCAAATCCAGACGGCTCCGGGGGCTGAAGGAGGCTGAGGGGCTGGTGGGGGTGAGGATGTCTGAGGGTCCTGAGGGTTCTGTGCCGTTTAATAAAGAGTCAGTGCTGTTGTCTGTCTTCACCGTGACTCCTGAGGTGAAGTCTGGAGTCACCTGCGCTCTGAGGAGTGGTGGGAGGAGGAGAAGAAGCCAAACAGGACCCATCCTGAAGTCACTCTGAGGAAGAGGAGGAGGAGGAGGAGGAGGAGGAGGTGAGGGGGGGTCACACACCTACAACACCGTCTCTTTTTGACCCCTCTGTTGTTCCCTCGAGGAGAAAAAGTCACATGTTTGCGGAGGTTTGGACTTTCCGCGGGGATTTCTTCATCTTCATCTTCATCTTCACCTCAGCGAGGCTGCAGCGGCAGCGGCAGCAGCAGGTGTCCGGGAGCAGCGCTCGGTCTGCGGCGCTCACACTCACTCACACTCGGAGCGCACAGCTCCATCTGTGCGCCGCACGGACACACACTCGCACGAAGATAGCATTAAACCTGCGTGTCCTCGTGCTGCTGCTGCTGCTGCTGATTGGAGGCGGAGGACGCAGGGAGCAGTCCCCGCATCTCCGCAGTCCGTCCGGTGTCTCCTGCCTGCGGTGCCGCTCAGTGATGCTTTATGCGCAAAGCTCCGCAGCGTGCGCAACGAGGAGGAGGAGGAGGAGAAGGCGGGGAGAGGAGGAGGAGGAGGGAAAAGCCTCAAAGTTGGGGGTTTCCCCGTGTCAGGTGGGATGAGGAGGACTGAGGAGAGTCGTGTGTTGGATGGAGAGAAGAAGAAGAACCTCCTCTTCCTCTACTTCTTCTTCTGTCTGCCGCTCTGCTATCTGTTGCTCCAAAGAGCCTCCAGCCCATCTGACGGAGGCTTGTGATGCTCGTCCATCCTCCCTCCCTCCCTCACCCTCCTCCCCCCGCACCATCGTCTCTCTCCTATCATCCCCTCCTCTCCTCCCTCCCCGTCATTCACCCTGAGCCTCCCTCCTCCTCCTCTTCCTCCTCCTCCGTATCGACAGGGGCGCTCAACACCAGTGATGAAAGGTGATGAGAGTGGTACATCTGGTGTGTGTGTGTGTGTGTGTGTGTGTGTGCGTGTGTGTGTGTGAGGATGATGCAGTTAGTCAGAGATGAGGGTTAAGCTCTGCTGCATTTTGGCGTCCATCAAGAATCACCCCTGCTGGATGGGTGGATGGGATGGATGGATGGATTAACCCCTTCTGTAGAGAGTGGATGGGGCAGAGGATGCTCCTTTAGTACACACGAACAAACACACACACACACGCACACACACACACTGGATGAGATCACAGATGCAGCATGTTGACATTCAGTAGATTACAGATACAAAAACAAGAGGAGATTTGACTTGTATGATTCTTTGCAGGTTTTTGCAGTGTCAGGGAATTCCCCGCTTTTATCTGTGTGACTGTGTGTGTGTGGTTGTGTGTTACATACACTGTCTACATGTTTGTGTGTGTGTGTGCGTGCAGTTAAGTCTGGATGAGCGAGAGATGCTGCATGAGAAGTGTGAGAGAAGAAAAAAAAAAGGGAAGAAAGAGAAAGAGAGAGAGAGAGGGGAGAAATGAAGCATCTCACAGGGAGGAGTGATGCAGGCAAGAATCCTTGTTTTGGTGGCCATGGCAACCAGTTTCTGAGAATAACCCCCCCCCCCCCCCCACCACCCACAACAATTCCTCCCCCATATGCACACACACTCACACACACAAACACCACTCCCACCTCCCACCTCCCACCTGGGACTTCACTGCAGAGCAGCGAAGGTGCTGCAGTCAGTCTGAGGAAGACAATAAGGCAGAGGGTGTGTGTGTGTGTGTGTGGTGTGTTGGCGTAGTGTTTCCTGTCTGTTCTTGTGTAGCTGTACAAGGAAAACATACAAACGACAAGTGTAAGGATGAAAATATGCTGTCGGTTTCCTTCTTTTTTTCACTCAGTCTCGCTGTGATTGTCGCTCAGTAGTTCTGTTTATTTATCGTGTTGTTTACAATAATTATATATAAAACATAAGTGTAGAGCTCACATGGACCTACAAGCAGAGGTGGTAAAAGTACACACATTCTTTACTAAAGTACAAGTACAGATTTAAAAAAAGACTTGTAAAAGTGAAGTACTGATTCAACTTCATTACTCAAGTAAAAGTAAAAACAGTACAGAAATGTACTCAAAGTATACAAGTCAAATAAAAAGTTATCTGTAGAAGCATTTCTTCTGACTGTGTGCAAAGGCAACTGAACATTGTTACTTGATTTTTGTCTTGTTACATCTATTTACGTCTTCATACGTCATTTGTGTTTGTTATGTCTTATGGTGTTTTTGTCTCGTTACATCTTGTTTCGTGTTGTTGCATCTTGTTTACGTCGCTTTCATCTTGTTATGTGTTGTTACTTTATCTCGGATTTGTTACGTCTTGTCACACTGTTTTCAACCTGTTACAGCTTTTAAGTTGTTTTCGTCTTGCTACGTCCTGTTACTTCATCTTTGTATTGTTACGTCTTGTTACATCTTGTTATGTTATTTTTGTCTTGTTATGTCCTTTATGATGTTTTCATCTTGTTACGTGTTTAATATCGTTTTTGTCTTGTTACATTTTGTTATGTCTTGTTACAGCCTTTACATTGTTTTCATCTTGGTATGCTTGTTATGTTACATCGTCTTTTACATTTGTTGTGCATGATATGCACTGATGGATACACCTCACCTTGTTACATCTTGTTGCATTGTTTCTGTCTTTCTATGTCATTTTCAGATTGTTACATCTTGTAATGTCTTGTTAGTTGTTTTGGTCTTGTGTCATTTTCGTGCTGCTACGTCTTTTAAGTTGTTTTCGCCTTGTTACGTCTTGTTGCGCTGTTTTTGTCTTGTCATGTTATTTTTGTCTTGTTATGTCTTTTACATAATTTTCATCTTGTTACATCTTTTATGTTGTTTTCATCTTGTTATGCTTTGTTACGTTGTCTTTTACATCTGTTCTGTGTGATAAACACTGATGGATGCACCAAGGAATCCTCTTTTCTCTTTATTATTGTCTCATCTATTTAGGTTGTGTCAAATTGAACGGAAACAGCAGCAACAAGATGGTGTTAATAATATGGTCGACATCTTCACATTAAAAATTGAGGACCCACGGGAAAAGCTTCAGCCCCCTGGATCCCCTGTTCCTCATCACATACCAACATTTTGTCACAACATTAACCACGTGTTGAAAAAGGCTTTCTGGCAGCGTCTCGTACAGCTGCTGAAGGGGACCTTGTTCTTCAGTATGAGACTCTGAGGGGAAACGTTGATATCTGACAAGTTGGGATGAGAAGGTGTTGGTTCCTCCCACTCACTCTCACCCAGTAGTCTTCGAGTTCTCATCATGTCCAGTTCACACAACAAACACATGCCATCTTCATTAAATTTAGCCTGGATCAATAGAGGTTGCCATCTGTCCACCATCTACTATGATAAGTACCTCATACAACCCCGCTTCAAAAAACACGAACTATCCCTTTAAGCTTAAGAGTTGTTTCCCAAAAGCACTGTAATTTATGATCACTTGTAGAAGGCTAACAGCGTCCTAAGAAGCTCCAGATCCTGCAGGAGGAACCACAGATCAGTGTTATTTATTAATGTCTGTAAATCCGAAGCAGAAATGTAAAAACAACATTTTGTGGGTTTTTTTTGGAGAGTTACAGGCTGGAACTATTTCTTGACCAACAACAGACTGTATGAAGCTTCCTGAAATCTTTTCGTCACAGTGAGGTTGCCAGGTTTGGTGCCAGCCCAGAGACCAAAACTAAAATCTGAACTAAAGGAGTGTGTCTGCCAATACTGAAGTTCTGAGAGGATAAATACACTGACGTTCGTCCTTCACTGCACCCTAATGTACAGTGGGCAGTTCATTATTGTGAAATAAACTCAGAGGCGGGTCTTGAATCACACTGAAGGGGTTTATTTCACAATAATGACCTGCTCACTGTACATTATCCTGCTTATTAAATGGTTACTTGGGAAAAAAAAAAAACAAAATATTAATTTTAAAAAGATTTTGTGGGTTTAAAAATTATTGTATTACTCCTGCAGAATTGTGTCCATAGCAACAGTCTGTTCTTCATAGCAACAGTCTGCTACAGAGAAATACACAACTTTAGCTGTAACTGACCAATCAGAATCGAGAATTTAACAAAGTTATAAACTGTTACAACAATTAGATAAAAAGGGCAGCAGTGACCTGTTGCTTGCCCACATTTAGCTGTACTGTTAAGTGTCAGATCTCATTGTGTACAGAGCTTTTTGCCCTCTCTGTCGGCAGCATTTATACCTGTCATATTCTAAAAGTCTGTAGGTTCCATTTGACATCAAATTACCATACCAAATTACCAGATTCTCAAACTGAGGTACGGGTGTCTTATTTTGTAAAGCAGCTGGATTTGCAAGATCATGAGATCACATGATCACATGAGAGGGAAGAAATGTTTTCGCTCTTTTCTTGACCGGCTTCGGAAAGAGTTTGATCTGATTGGTTGAAGTGAGCCTGTATTAGACGTAATAGAGAGATGATTCATCCAAATCACCTGCCAAGTGTATTTTGAAAGTTCCTGCCCCTTTCCAAACAGTTTCTAAGTACAACTTCCCAGACGGTTCTGTGTAACAAACCACCTGGCGAATCACTGGTGGTACTCATGCTCCCTCTAAAAACTTAAATGAATTAATTTAAAAACATTTAATAAAATACAAAATACTACTACATTTCAAATGAAAATATTTAAACTATGAGACTGCTGAAATTGAATTTAAAATAAGTTTTGTCTTTCCTGTAATATTTTTGTTATAATACCAACCTTCCACATAACCACCCATCATTTTGTGAACTAAACTGTGATGGCAGTGAACCACCGTGACGTGGCTGTGGCTGACGACAATCAACTGCAGCTGAAGAGGGTCGGCCTTCACTACTGCATAACTACTACTACTACTGTGTAACATCAGTCATAATGGTGGTAGTTGTTGAGCCACTTTTCATTTGATCAAAACTTTTTTCTTAAAGTGGTGGAGACTCTGCTGTCTTAAGTAAAACCCAACAAAATTAAATAGGATCAACTGAGAAGAAGATGAGATGCAACAAAGCAAATAAAGAAACAAGAAACCAAATCGAAATTAGAGAAAAAAAGGGAGACAAGGGAACAAAATAAAAAAAATGTCTTTTCGTCTGCTCATCTCTTTTCCTCGAGAGAGAAAAATCAAGATAGTATGAGATAAGACGAGCAGATGAGATAATGACACAAAATAAACAAAACACAACACAAACAATAACAAACAGCAGCATAATGTTAATGCTGCATGCTGCTGACCTCTGACCTGCAGGCTGCATCACATCAATATTCAGCTCTGCACGGCCGGTCGTTAGTTTGATTACTCCACATAAACCACAGATATGAACAAACACCACCTTCACACACACACACACACACACACCACACACACACACACACACACACACACACACACACACACGGTAAGGATTAATGGCCCTTCATCCACTCTCCCATCATTATCTCTTTTCACCAGCAGCACCATCCATCACTGCTGGATGTCCTGCAGCGCCATCTGCCTGTCACACCACAGTAATGCAACACTCAACACAGGTCAGTGTTGTTATTGTTCAGTGTGCACAGCTCATACTGGTCGTGTACAGCTCATACTGGTCGTGTACAGCTCATACTGGGTGTGTATGTTACTCTCTGTGCTGAAGCGAAGTTGCTGCTTGAGGCCCTGCAGCCACCAGGGGGCCCTCAAACAGAGAGACACAAAGTTCTCTGATTTTTCAGTTTCCTATATATTTTATGCAGGTTTATTTGCTTTTAACCATGCTGGCAACACGACTCTTTGGTCAGTTAATCACTTTCGCACAGACTGAAATATCTCAACATCTACTGGACGCATCAGGGTGACATTTTGTTCAGACATTAATGGTCTCCAGAGGATGAATCATAAGTCCCTTTCACACATGCAGTCTATTCATGGGATGTTCAGGAACCTTGTCAGCATGTGTGAATGCGAGCAGGGAACAATATTCAGGGAAATCTCTTCCACCAATGTCTCACCTCAAGACCTCATAACATTTCAGGAGAAGTTCCAGTATGGCAGTGAGACTGCAGGGACCACATACAGGGTTACATTTGACTGACAGAAGACACGTAGAGCGAGTGAACCAATCACAAGACCCCAACAATGACTTTTAATGCTCCTTTTAATTTATCAAATGTGTGTTTTTTGATTCTAGCTGATCATGAAAACATTTGCCTCATAAATGTGTTGAATATTAAATCTCTTAGAAGAGCACAGGTCAGAAACAGCTCTGTGGATTATCTTGAGTAAATCAAATGTATTTCTTTGACACTTGGTGCACCGCAGCAGTTTGGATAAAATACTCATGTTATCTCTCTACCAGGTTACAAACTAAACTGGTTAACTTGTGTCTGACAGTTTGTGGTTAGATCTCATAAGAGAAGCTGGTTAACAGACAAATGATGAGGACCGTGTCTGAGTCAGAGGTTTGCAGCCAAGAATGAGCCTGAGAACTTTGGGTTGAAGACATGACAGTCGTCTGACGGAGGACTTAATAAACTTGTTCTTACAGATACCTGGGAGAACGCCAGAGAGAACCACTTCCAGCACCTCATTAAAGTGAGCTATAAAATAGTTCTGAGCCAATTAAAGTAGGTGGTGTCAAGTAGTGGTGGAGGAAGCATCCTGATCCTTTGAAGTACTAACACCACAGTGGAAAAATACAAGTGAAAGATCTGCAATGAAAATGTTACTTAAGTAAAAGCACATAAGAATAATCAAGAAAGTAAACAAACTAAATGTAGTGACTGTGATACTATCATACATTATATATAATGTCATTAGTTCATTATTACTCATGCATTAGTGTAAAAGCAGGATTTTACTTTTGGCTAGTTGGTTCAGATGGAGCTTATTTTGTATATAACTGCAACTAATGACTATTTTAATTATCAATCAATCTGTGGATTATTTTCTCCATTAATTAACTGATTGTTTGATTTGTAAAAATTCTTAAAGTAGAGATAAAATGACCTACAGCCCAAAGCGACTCCTTCACTGTGATTATTTTGTCCAACCAACTGTCCAAACCTCAACATTACAATTATTATTGTGATTACAAATATTGTTGTACTTGTAATGATTACAAACACAATAAAATTATTTAAAAAAAAACAGCTAATCTTAACATTTGTGAAGTTGGAATCATGAAATGTTTTACACTTGATTAACTGACTAATTATTTTGGTTGTGCCTGTATAAAAAAAATCATATTTTATAAACTCTTCATGTGTGTTTAATATTAATAATCATAGAAACTAAAGCTGTCCAGTGACAATATTTTCCTCTGAAGCAGAAATGTAAAGCGGCAGCAGACTCAAGTAATGTAATGTGAAAGTAATGTAAAAGTACCTCAAATTTGTACTTAAGTAAAGCACTTTCCACCAGTGTTTTCAAGTAGTTGTAGTGCACTACATGTATTTTTTTCAGTTTTTAAGATTACTGGAGGTCCAGAACTCCACTAGAGGTCGCTAAAGTTTCATTGGGGGTTACGAGGCCTTCTTGATTTTAAGAAGTGTAAAACAAACCAAAAAAAAGCATTTCATTAATTGAAATGTCAATAATACTAGATAATATTGTTGTTTTTGAAGTTTAGATTATTAATTAAAAGACCGCAGTATAGCAGTCAGTGTCATGTGAGGCGCTTTATCAAGTAAAAATACATTTGAATCTGTTACAGATTCATAAATGCTAAGAATTATTTGCTTTTCATCATATTTACAGAAAATGTTTTTGTAAGATGCTCATCAGGAAGTAATCTGAGGATGTTTTTACATTTTCTACATTAAATTATGAATCAGTTCATCAACAAACAATAAAACAGATCACTTATCAAACTCCATGTTGGAGCTGAACGTAGGATCAAGGTGTTTGGAGGTTGAGATGGGATGTGAGCCAGACGCTTTTCATGGATTTTCCTGGTTATGGCACCTGTTAGTGCTTAACCATAATGTGAACCACAGTAATAATTATATGATAACTATTTAAATTAAGCTAATTTCTCATGGTAATTCTATGAATTGTTATTTAAAATGTATGATAAGCTATGTGACTGGAAACATACAAAAAATGTTTACAATGCAGGATTTTCCTGAAAAAAAAAAAAAACAAAAAAAACAAAACAACAAATTTGCACACCAATCAGCTAACAAATGCCAGTATGATTAACTCAGTTTATAGATGTAAAACAATTAGCTTTGTTTATCTTACCTGGTTAAATACAAGCTCACACTTCACACACTGACAGACACAAGCATTGGAGTTCAGATTTAAGCTTTTAAAAACATATTCTCATTATGAGAACCTTAGCTAATTAAATCTTAGCTAGTTATAGATTAGCTGGCAGTTAAGCTAGTATAACTGTCAGCTAATAGCTGGCTGCAACATGACAGGTTTGTTTTTGTGTTTTCCTGCTTAAGAAAGATGTTTTGGAAACGGAGTAAGACTGTGAACTAGAAAACGTCGTAAATGGTGATTAAAAATGTGTTAACTCACTTTTTTGTCAGTTAACATAGCTAAAGTTAGCATTAGCCACTATACAACCGTTAGCATTGTTGCTAGGCAACATATATAATGCTTATGTCACATAAAAGATGTATTTCTTGTAATGTGTAAACTCCATATCAGTTATCAAGACAGTTTAATGTCAGTTTAAAACATTTAATGTGTTTTACGGCTAAAGAATTGGCAGTGGACACAGAGAGACATCTTCTGTCACAGAGGAGAGCGGAACTGAAGTTTGATCGAGTTTGATTGAAAAATAAGACTAAATGTGATTTTGTGTATGTTTCTCATATATGTGGTCCTCCTTGTACACATTTATTTTATACATGTGTTTCTTTTAAAGTATATTAAAACAGTTTAATGGTTTAAGCTCCATTATGATTTAACAGCTAGGATTTCCTACTACAAGTGAACACAGTCACACCATCCAATCCACCAACTGCCTGTAACTGCTGTCCTGGGTAAATTAATTTATTACAGAGATTAAGCTGAGAGGCACCGCTCAAACTGCAGTTTGCAGTGCAATTTATTTTAGACTAGTAGGTAGTATTAGACTAGTCTTAATTTTGATCTGTGGCAAATTAGATCATTTCACAAAAATAAAGACCGACTAACTTATAAACACATTACCCCCAGGCTGACTCAGGCTTAAGACCCATGTTACCATGGTAACAATCAATGCCACCAACTGATCAGTAGCACCCAACAACAAAAAAAAGAGGAAAACATGGCTCATAATTTGTGGTTTGCTGACATTCTTATGGAGAGAGCAATCATTTCTTTGGTCTTGTACCATATTTTTTATATCTTTTATCTTTTTTGAATATCTTTGATTCTTCTCTCAACACTGGGATTAACACTGTTTACTGTCATTTTCAGATTTTTTGTATTGTAACACTCTTCACTAAAATTTTCCTTGTAACTGTTGAATTCTCCCAAAAGACACATATTTTCTGCTGGGGTAAACAGAGCTGAGCGGTTATACTCAAAGATTCAAGTTTATCGAAGCAGGATCAATGACGCATCAACAGGCCGTCATCAAGAACGTAGGCCACCTTCTTCCTCTTGGCTTCCTCCTGGCTGACAACAGAGGAGTGACATTTTGAAAGGGAAATACCACCTTGTCGTGCTGCGATGAATTCCTCACGGGTGGCTGGCAGTTTCACAACCTCTGGACGGGTAGTGATGACACAGCGTCAGCTGGTTGGACCCCAGTCTGACTTCTGGACTCCGTCACCATTGCATCAGTAAGCTGTTCTGTAGCCAGAAAGGAGACAGACAAGTCAGGACCATATTTCTTTGACTGGGCCCTTGTAACAACACAAGCAGGACAGACATCAGAAAAGGCTGTTTTGTAAACCTCAGAGCTCAGATCAGGGCTGTCTAGTACCTCGGGGACTGACATAAGCTTCCCTGCTGCTAGGTCATTACCCAGAATGAAGTCAACACCTTTAACGTGCAGGGCAGGATGAACAGCAACTTTAAAGAATCCACTGACCAGGGAGGACTGAATATGAACATTGTGCAGAGGGACAGGGATGAAACTCATTCCAGCACCTTGAACAACTGCACTTGGGTGACATGATGATTTGGATGATGAGGGTAAGATGGCTTCTTGAATAATGGACTGAGAACCTCCCGTGTCTCTTAAGATCTTTACTGGCTGCTGATCTTTTGGATCCCTAGTTAGCGAAACAAACCCTCGAAGCAGGGATTGAGTAGAGAGTGCAGAACCAGGTATCGGTGAAAGAATCAAAACTTTGTCACCTGGCTGAAACGCATGGATGATGGCTCTCCGGTCATAGCGTTGCTTCATTTTCACCTGCAAAGAAGTTAGATCTTTTTTGCTCCAGTGTGTAGTTTCACAAAAAAGAAGGCTTCTATATAAAAACTTTGTATAGCCCCCCCTAAAAAGCTGAGGACCCTCAATTTAATTTTAAGTTCTTTGAGAACAGAATTGGATATTTGAGTAACCTCATTATATGTATATCATATGTAAGGGGTTATCTTGAACTATGTCAAATATATTTTTGGTACTCCATTGGATATTCAAGGTACTTTTAGTTTTTCCAGTGTACATGAAAGTGCTCTTTGCCGCACCAGTTTCATTAAGGAACTAAAGTAGTTTTACATGAAATTCCTGCGATTATGAGAAGTTTCATAGAGGAACTTAAGTAGTTCTACATGAAACTGCTGCCAAGAAAGTCAGTCCTATTATATTTGAGAGAAGGCAGACACAGCGACAGCAGGTATCTCCAAAACTTGGCAAGTCGCACCAAAAGATGGATCTAGATGGATAAACAGCACTACAGGTAAGAGAAAATGTGTTTTTTAATTTTGGGGTGAACTGTCCCTTTAAAGAAAAGGGCTGGAAACCACTGCATTATATGACTGATTTCTTTTTCACTAACAGACCTTTCTCACAGCAGTCATATTAATATCATTTTGTTATGGTAAACAGCTGTTACCAATGATGCTAATTAAGGTCCTGTTCCCTTTTGACCTGAATGGAATGGGACCTTAACTAGTATCAATGTTAAGACTTTTTTACTCTTATCAGTTACAACGAATAATATGATTTTTATTGAGTTAATTTTATTTTTGATGTTTTATTTTATTGTTATTATGGTGGAAGCTCCGCTTTTGTCCACAGGGGCCTCAAAAATAAACAAAATATGAAAGTTCCTCATAGTAGCTTTAAATCATCAGCCCAATTAGGATACAAAAAAGTAACTGTATTCCACTACAGTTACAAAAATATATAATCTACAGTTACAAAAAATGGGGATTATTTAGCAGGATTACAGTTTCAAAATACATTTTAACATAATGAACATTATCATGTGCACATATTACAACACTTCATGAGCTTCACAACACCACTCTGGTCAGAGTGAAACCAGCTGATCTTACAGTCACTTCATTATCATATCATATCCTATTTTCATATCCCTGAAAATATGTGTTTTTTAATATAATTTTGTCTTTAAACCAGAAAAGAGGAACAACATCACAGTACAGTGACAGTTCTGCCTTCAGATGAGAAAATACTATATCATCCAAGAACTCAACATCTGATTTAAAGAAACATTTACAGGTAAGCTCACCTGCTAACATTAGCTACACAGGCCAACTGCTAGCTTTAACTACACAGACTAACTGCTAGCTTTAGCTACTCAGACCAACCACTAATGTTAACTACACAGAACAAGTGCTAACTTTAGCTACACCAACAAAACACTAATGTTTGCCTCACAGACCAACTACTAACATTAGCTTCACAGACCAACTGCTAACTTTGGCTAAACAGACAAACTACTAACATTAGCTTCACAGACCAACTGCTAACTTTGGCTAAACAGACAAACTACTAACATTAGCTTCACAGACCAACTGCTAACTTTGGCTAAACAGACAAACTGCTAACATTAGCTACACAGACCAACAGCCAATGTTGGCCACACAGACAGCAAACATGTTATACTTGCTTTCACAATACTGTGTATGTCGCTCATTTTCATTTTGGGCAGCTCTTCTAAGCACCAAGTGTAAAAAACAGCCATGGCAACCTAATGTTAGCTTGTAGCTAGCAAATGTTGCTAACAGTTATCTATATATCAGAATGATCAAAAATACTAACTAAACACTAATACACACTATACGAAGTGAATGGTAAACTATTAACAATAAATTGAACTGTACAAAGTTATGTTTCTTTTAACTACAGATGAAAAAGCACTCAGGTGAGGTAGATGTTGCAGATTTGACACCAGAAGCTAAGTGACAGACGTCAGTAAAGCCGATATACATCACACGACATTTCCACATTATCATTCCAGCTTCTTAAATTTGAAGGTTGTCTGGTTTCTTTACTTTTTTATACAGCACATCTTTGGGTTGGAGGCAAAACAAGACATTTGAGGACATCATTTGTGGCTTTGGGAAAATTTTCACACTTTTTGGACATTTATTGCCCAATCAACTAATTGATTAATCCAGAAAATAATCGACAGAGTAACTGACGATGAAAATAATCATTAGTTGCAGCCCTACATAAATGCATTACTAAACCCTGTCCAAAATAACCCTGATGACATCACAATGAAGTCATCAGGGTAATTTTCTCTCCCCATGAAAAGATTTCCCCTTTAATATGTGCAGTGTGACCACACACAAGATCATAATGAAAACATATGTCACTAAATACACATATTCTGTGATGCATCTTTGAATTGCGTTAATATAAAAGGTGTGTGTTGTAATTTAGAAAACTGACATTTTTTTGTCATTTAGATGAATAAAAGATTCCCCAAACTCCCCTACGGAAGGATCAGGATTCAAAAATATTAAAATATTGCAGATAAAACATAAAATAAACCAATAACATGTAAACCTGCAGCAGAGCTCTGCAGAAACACTGCTGGCTGTTGTAGCTCTGACATGAATATTGTAATAAATACGTTTATGTTTTATATTAGTTTTTATCCGTATAAGGACTGAAAACAAAAATCAGCTGTTCGCAGCGGGGCTGAATCAGGTAACCCTGTGATATTAAAATGCCACAGACTAATTTATAGTTCTCATCATCGGCGCTCATAAAGTGGTGTTATGGGCTGAGCGGAGGAGGAGCGGGTGGGGCCTGGCTGGGAACACAGAGGCAGACTGTGGTCACTGACCGGAGACTCTACTGGCTTTTATTCGACTCTAATCAGACCGCATGTCTGACCCAGGGGTCCGCCTGCTGCCGGGAGCAAACTGCGCTCATTTCCCCGATATTTGACAGATGGATGCTGCGCTGTCGTAGGGGAGGAGGATGAAAAAATCGGCTGATATATTTTTTGGCATTTTCGCTCATCGCCTGTTTATGGGAGGCAGCGGCGGCTTGGCCCTTTCTTTATTATAGGAAGGAGATCTCCGCGGTTAGCGATGTGAAGAGCAGATCGCCCAATAATTCTCATTTCGCGATCCTGAGGAATAATTATGAACAACGCGCAAGATATGTCGCCCGATTTCGTGTTGATGCGCCTGGTTTCCGCGGCCGAGGATGACCGCTTGGACGCAGAAAACGGGAATCTGCCGCCGGGAGGAGTGGTGGCAGGGCTGGGGAAGGAGGTCCTGGCTCACAGCGGCGTCAAAGCGGGGTTGGATATCAGCCGAGATCCGACGGCGGGCCTCGAGCATCCCAGCAGCCGCCTGAACAAAGCCCAGCCGAGCGGCGAGGGCACGGCTGCACCTGACACCGGGCTGACGGAGAGCCGAGCCCCGCTGTCCGCGCCTCCTCCGCCGCAGAGCCCCATGGAGGCCCAGGGCTTCGACTTCGCTCCCAGCCCCGGCCTACGGCCTCAGCTGCTGGTCTTCTCCAACATAATGCGGAACGGAGAGGGGATTTTAGAATTAGACCGTCGGAATCAGCCGAGGGATGCTCTGGGCTTGGACCAGAGCCCGGGGTCTGGCTGCTCCGGCCCGACCGTCAACAACAACAACACCCTGTCCCTCAGTCCCGGAGCCGTCCAGCAGCAGCAGAACCTGATGGACCGGGCATGGGGAGCGCATCAGCCGGTCTCCGTCACCGCGGAGATGCAGGGAGCTGCGGAGCTGTGCCGCCAGCATCGACTCATCACTACCCCGCCCGACTGGCCGCTGTTGTCGGAGAGATCCAACCCGCTCGCCGTGGTGGACTCTAAATGGGGCTGCGCCACCAGGGACCGAGACGGAGCCGTGTTCGAGCTGGCCCGGCGGTTCGGGGAGCTGGGGGTCGGTGCGGTACCCAAGATGCTGTTCAAAGCGGGGGAGCTCCCGCAGTGTTCGTGTCAGGGTGCACACGGGCCGGGAGGAGGTGGGGTAGAGCCCGGGGATGACCCGACAGAGACCAGCGACGCTCTGTTGGTGCTGGAGGGGCTGGGGAGCGGGGACGTTACCGGCCTGGGCATGGACGAGTGCCCGGAGGGGGACACTGACGACGAGACCGGCCGCCGCGAGTTTCTGCTGAACAGGAAGAGGGAGATAGTTCAGAAAATGTCCGGAGCTTTCTCCATCAGCAGCTTCCAGGCGGAGCTGCGGAGGCAGGTGGAGGGGACCGAGGCGGCGGCGGCTGCAGCAGCGCACCTGGGCGCGCAGGTGTGCAGCCTCCACGGGAACTTATCCAGCCGCCTCTCGCAGGTAAGCTCCGGGGAGTCAGAGGTCGTCGCCCAGGTCTCCGCCATGTCACCGTCACCCACGCCCGTCCAGAACTCCCCCTGGGCCACGAGCCCGAACCTGAGCCAGGCGTCGACACCCAGGAGGCGGCCGGAGCGGTGCGCCAGCGCGCCGCGGACTCCCACAGGCTGGGCCGCTGGAGGAGAAAAGACGCTCAAAGTTGCAGGGAAGTCCAAAAAGGGCTCGTTAAAGATCCGCCTGAGTAAACTGTTCCGGACTAAAAGCTGCAGCGGCTCCAATCACCTGCTGGACAAGAGGCCCTCAGTCACCTACTCTGTGTCTTCTGCCGGGAGCCTGGTGGACATGGCGAGCACCTCTGGAGCTGAGCAGGACGTGGACAGGTGAGCAGCTCCCAAACAGGGCTGGGCGATATTATTTATCAAAAATATCACGATATTTTTAGGCTGTACCTCGATATACACATGTTCTCTAATATAACACACAGACATTCCCCAGTAGTGCAAACATATGATTAGGGCAGAGCGAAATGGACAAATATCATAATATTTTTAACCAAATACCTCAATATCAATATTGTGATATTGTGGGGATGACTAATGGTGCTTTCACAAAAACATTGTTACGTTTTTCAAGTTAAACTTTAGATGTTACAGCAGTTCAAGAGTCAAAAATAGAGGTCTAAAAAGAGCAAGTGATGAATAAAAGTACAAATAAAATAGAAATTAAAATTGCAGAAGCTAGGCACATTATGCACATCTTTCACTTGTAAAGATATATGGATAATTGTAGGGCTGCAACAAATTTTCATTGTTGATTAATCTTTCGATCATTGTCTCGATTAATCGATTCATTGTTTGGTCCATAAAATGCCAGAAAATGGTGAAAAATGTCCAAGATGACGTCCTTGTTTTGTCCACAACCCAAAGATATTCAGTTTACTGTCAGAAAGGAAAAAGAAACCAGAAAACATTCACATTTAAGAAGCTAAAATCAGAAGAAATATGACTTTTTTCCTTTTAAAAAATGACACAAAACAAGATAAAATCAATTATCAGAATAGTTGATGATTAATTCAATAGTCTATTGATAATCAATCGATGAATTGTTGCAGCTCTAGATAACTGTATGCAATAAATCCTATAGATATTGTAATACACATGGTGTGCAGCATAATAATAATGAAAAAGAGTATGAAAAATATTGCCTTGTGAAATGGTTTGGGTCACATGATACCAGCAGGACATTCACAGGATAGTTAAACATAAATAAATATAATGATTGATGATCAATAATCATCAGTAAGGTGGATGTAATGACTAAGTTGGTAAAGACAAATATTGAAACAGCCACAACAATCTGGAAAGTTCAGAAAATTGCATCACTTTACTGTAATTCAGTCATTAAAATCAGCTGAAAGACACTTATGACATATCATAACATCACAATGATCTAAGACGACATATGATGATATCAATATAACAGGCCCAGCCCTGCTCCACATGGCCCTAAACAGAAAAGAAGATAACAATGTGAAATCCTAATTTCTCACAGTCATGAGAAGAACGATTTTTGCATGAATGATGACACATGGAAAATTATTCCAGTGGAGCAATTAAGGCCAAGATCTGAACCAGTTTCACTCTGCAGAATCAGCAGAGCTACACTGAGCTACCAGAACTGTCTTAAAGGGGAAATTCTGCACTTTTCATGTTTGTTTTCATGTGTTTGTAGTCAATTGAAGCAGTAAATTCAGTGTGTGCTTTATCGACTGAGGGATCTGAGTTCTCCTGCTGCAAAATCTGTTCATCTTCCTGAATCCAGTGATGTCACAGTGATGTCATTGGTGCTGAGGAAGATCCACAGGCTGTTTCCATAGACTGATAGTAAACTACACCAGGCACTGCTGCTCAGTCTTGCTGCCAATTTTTCCCAGTGGCCACTGTGGTATTGCAGCAAACAAGCTCAGTTATGACTCTTTCTGTTGTGAATTTTTGATCCATGGAGTTTTTATTCTTGTAAAACTTTCCTTGAGCCCAAAGAAAGCAATTTAAAAATCTGTGACCTCATCGCAATGTAAAGTCTGTGGGCCGAGTAGGAACTTGTGGGCCGTATAACCAGGAAGTAAACCCGGAGGTGAGCAATTCTCATTGGATTGAATGGGCGCCATCTTTGCGTACACTATCTCTGTCCTTATAATATATCTACGGCTGGCTGAGCTTGAATTTCCAAGCTGCATCCAAAATCAAACACTATACACTCCACCAAAATGTGTGCTGTCATTCAACATACTTTTGTGTAAATTAACAGTAATATGTGTCTTTTCAGACGCATTTCTCAACGGGTATCACATCATGTCAGCTGGAGACGAGTAACCGTGGCAAATTTAAAAAATATTGCTATTAGGCAGAACAAAATTAAACTTTACTTTCACTTAAATGAAGTGTTATTACGATTACGAATACGATACGAATCTTTATGATCCAAGAGCGCTATGCCAGAGCCAGCTTGGTCGCTGTCCACTTTTGTCTGTTCTATTGTTACTGTTGTTACTACTGCATTCACTGTGGGATATTTATGCTGGCGTAATGTCCAGTGCTTGCATACTGTAATATTTCCCTGGAAATAGTTTTAACCTCTCGTACTGTTGGTTTCACACTAAGGTTTTCAGACATAAAGTGACATAAAGTGATGTCCAATGCTTATTTGACATCCACATGAAAAGTGGTGAATTTTCCCTTTAAGATTTGAAAACATTTCTGCTCACAGTGCTCCTGCATGAGCTTCATCTGTTGTGTTTGGACTTTTAATAAGAAGTTGTTAATATAAAGTGTGCACTAGTTGCATAAAGCACATTAAGTTTATTATTTAACTTTATCCCTTAATCAAAATATTTCCTTAAAGCGATATTCCATTTTACATGATAATCCACTCAGTATGTACTCACCTACTATGCTGATGTGATGATGGGTGAAGATCTTCAGTTCACAAAACAATCCTGGAGTTTCAGCAGAAAACAGGGTTGCAGCCAAATCCAGTACAATGGCAGTGAATGGTGATCCAGTTTAAAACGTTAAAAAAAGAACACAAAACAAACACAAAATATCTCCATCCTGCTCGTGTGGTGTAATCCAGTGTCTGCGAGCCACAACATTAAAATTTAACCACAAAAGACGTAATTTACACCATGTTTTTAGCCGAAATGTCAACTGTAGCATGTAGCCGGTAGGATGCAAACATGGCGTCGATCTCGCGATATTTTCACGCGTGCATCCATTAAGAGATATACGAAGTCTCGCGAGATCGACGCCATGTTTGCATGCTACCGGCTACATGCTACAGTTGACATTTCGGCTAAAAACATGGTGTAAATGGGTCTTTTGCGGTTAAATTTTAATGTCGCGGCTCGCGGACACTTGGATTACACCACACGAGCAGGATGGAGACATTTTGTGTTTGTTTTGTGTCCTTTTTTTAACTTTTTAATCGTGGTCACCATTCACTGCATTGTACTGGATCTGAGCTGCAACCCTGTTTTCTGCTGAAACTCCAGGATTGTTTGTGAACTGAAGATCTTCACCCATCATCACATCGGCATAGAGGTGAGGTACATATGAGTGGATTATCATCATTTTAAGCTAAGAACAAGGCTAAGCTAAGGAATATGGAAAGCACAACCACATAATCCAAACTCAGTTTAATTTAGCCATAATAACAAACAGAGAGAAGCAGAAGATGTGGTAAAACGTAAGCTAAGTGACAAAATCAATGTGAGAAACCTGCTGTGAAATGAACCGGGGATTAACATTTGGCTAGCTAGCTATAAAGCTGCTAGTGCTAACATCAAATTTATCCTGTCTAAAAAGTTTCTGGCATCACTCAGTGTTAGCTAGTTTAGCTAACACACTGAGTTAGCCCATGTTAGCTAGCTTCTCCAAAACAGACAACTAGAGAGAAACAAAAGTTAAAAGAAAACGATAATGTTGTTCTCCTCGAAGATCACGAAAAACACAGTATGATCAAAAGTAAACTTAACTTAGCAGCCATAACAAATATGCACAAGTGGAAGATGTGGCAAGAATGAAGCTAACTGAGAAAACCGTAGACGAAGTCATGAAGAAATATGAAAATATTTACTGTGAGATAAACAGACATCATCAGGAGTCGAGTTTTGATAAAATGAGACAGCAAATGTAAATATAAGATAAGATAAGATAAGATAAGATAAGATAAGATGGACTTTATTGATCCCACACCGGGGAAATTCACTTGTCACAGTAGCTCAAATAGTACAGATAGGAAAATAACAATAAAGTATTTATAAAAATTAAGATAAAAAATAGAAAATATACATATACCTATCAGATTTAAAATATAGAGTCTAAGAGTATAAGAGTATAAAGTGTTCAGATACTAAGTACAGGGCTGTACACACAAGACTATTTACAATATATACACCTTTCACTTGTACATATATGGAAAAACAATAGGGATATACCTAGGCATATACTGGAAACTGTGCAGGATAATTGCACATACAGTTGTAAAATACACACATGGTGTGTAGCATTAAATGTAAAAAATGTAAACTGTTGCCTTGCAGAGGCAGATTGCACAGAGGAGGGTATGTTGGATTGCACAGAATATTAGCAGCAAAAAGATTTAGCACAGTAAACATACAATATATGAACCAGAGGCATGTTAACGTTTGGCTAGCCAGCTACAAAGCTGCTACTGCTAACGTCAAATCTGTAAAATCATCGTCAAATCAAAGTTTCGGCATTGCTAATCGTGTCTAGTGCCTTTTCCCAGTAAATATGCGCCTTGATGTCTTCCTGTCCTTTTTAATCACCATAAACTCAGACACTGTTACATTTAAAGGGACAGTTCACCCCATAATCAAAAATACATATTTTCCCTCACTGTAGTGCTTTTCATCTGTCTAGATTTTGACACTCGGCTTGTGGTGCTCAAAGCGCCAAAAATTCGAAAAATTCATCACCAGTGTCTCTTTCCGAAAATCATGACCCCCTTACTTACATTTTTGTGAGCATTTTCATGTAGGAACTACTTTCTTTCTGCCGTAGAATCTACCTGAATTACATTAGGATTTATCAGATCTAAATAAATAAATAAATAAATAAATAAATAAAGGGAGAAACAAAAGGGTTTTTTTCCCCTCCAACATCCTGGGGAAATCCTTGCAGTGAATTTATGTAACTCATTTTTTCCTAAGGCAGCCTTAGATAAAGAATTTAAGTCCCTAAGTTGTTTTATGCAACCGGGCACTTGTCAGGAAGTTTAAGGACAAAACACAGAAAAGGTCAAACTTGCAAAAAATTCATGCAACAATTTTTGATACTGGTACCAGTAACAATTCCTTGACTTTGAGACTGGTTACTGAAAGATACTTTTTTCGATACCAATTTTATAAGATCCATTGTAAGAAAATAAAAATTACGTGACACATTACAGTACTTTTTCACCTCCTTTAACAGGCTCAAAGCGGTTTCATGAGATGAAAATACAAACATATTTACCACGATGTAGTTAAACTTAAGTTGTCAGTTTTTACTCTTTATTTGTATTGTTTAAGCACCTTTTTTCCACTCAAAGCAGTTTTACAACATAAAAAAATAAACCACAACTTGCAGATTCATTCCTAAGGTGACTGAAATGTGGTATCGAATGACAGAGCATTTTTTGATACTCAATAGTTTTGAACCAAGTACAGGTCAGTGCCATAAAAGTACTGAAGTTTGGAACCCAGCCCAATCGCAGACAGATTATAAAAGAAGAAACACATTTTGAATCCAGCCGCTGTTTGTTTCCTTGATGAAGTCCAGACATGTTGATTCCTCTCCAAGTGTTTTTTTTTTTTTTTTTTTTGTTCCATCCTGCTGCAGATTTTTTAATAAGCTGGACAGTCATTGTTTTCTAATGGCTTGAATTAACTCCTTCAACTGGCAGCTTTTTGGCCTCCTCTCAGACGTTAAAGAACTTTTTTCCTCCTGCATGTCATTAAACGCAGAGATTTCTCAAACCTTTTGTGGCTTGTCACCCTCCATCCAACTCACTGCTTAGTCATTATTCACAACAGCACACTGAAGTAAGGCTATGATTAAAAAAACATAGCTTCAGAAGTCTTGACTGCCAGAGCTAAGAGCATCAAACAGAAAAAGTAAAAAAGCTGCAGGACCCAAAACTGCAGACACACACACACACACACACACACACACACACACACACACAGACCTTACTGAAAAAGTTAATTTTCTGAACCTCTGCAGCTACTAATACTTCTCCTCTGCACTCTAACTCTCCTCTGATGTTTCTTCTTCTTCTTCTTCTTCTTCTTCTTCTGCTGCTGCCTGTCTTGATGTGTGTCCTGCAGCCACAGCCAGCCCAGACTGACCAGGGCCCACAGTGCCTTCTCCCCCGCCTCCCTCTCTGCCTCCCTCTCTGCTTTCACTGGTAAGGGCTGCTCGCTGCTTTGTTTCCCTCAAAAATGCTCTCTTTCCTGGGTAAAAAGCCCCCTCACACTTCACTCAGCACACTGGACTCCAGTCAAAACTCTGCAACCAAAGATTATCCTCATTATCGATTAATGTGCAGATTATGTTCCCGTTTTCTTTGTCTGATGTGAGAGTAAACTGAATATTTGGGGGATTTTGGACTGTTGATAGGGGGGAAAAGCCATTTGAGGACCACCTTGGGGTTTAAAGGGATGGCTCAGATTGTTTGATTTGGGGTTATTTGAGATATTTGTCCAGAATATTACCTGCAGTAGACGCTGGTCAACACGCCCCCAGTTTGGAGAAGCAGCTCGAGAAGCTAAGCAATGTACTGCTGTGGACATGGTCAACAGCAAAAGTCAATATCAGTTTAAATGTACACTGTTTTATAATATTTTCACTCCTTCACCTTTCGTCAGACTGCCTTATCCACACGGACAATGCCAAATATCTCTCTCTCCAGAGCAACCAGACTCCATTGACAAAAATGCTAATTTAACTTTGCAGACTTGAGGAGTTGCAGGTCCACTGCCGCCTCAGTCAGTTAATTTGTTTGTGTTATTGTGTGACTTAAGTGTTTTAAAGGGTTAGTTTGGAGTCACCAAAACCACACAGTGACACAAACAAACTAACAGATCGAGGCAGCAGTGGACCAGGAGCTCCTATATTCTGTGAGGTAGAATTACTCTTTTTGCCAGTGGAGTTTGGTTGGTTAAAAGAGGGCGATATTTGGCTCATAAATCAGTGGTTTCCCATCAGAAAATGCTGTCTGACAGCAAGGTAAAGTAATGAAAATAATTAATATTTCACTATTATGCAACTCCATGCAAATTTGATATGAAAGAAATTGTGCAACATTTTGGGAATATATTATTCGCTTTGTCGCTGAGAGTTAGTGTTTTATCTGAAGCTGGTTCCATCACATGGTCACAAAGACTGGAAGCGGGGTTGAAAGTTAGACTGGCTCTTTCCAAAGATAACTAAATCTGCCAGCCAGCACCCGTAAAGTTCACTAATTACACATCCCACTGTATTTTTTGTTTAATCCATCAGGAAACAAGAATTTTAGCTGTACTGATGTTTTTTGTTACCTTTGGACAGATTCAGGCTACAGTAGCTGTCTCACCCATCTTCATGCTAAGCTAAGCTAACCAGCTGCAGGCCGTAGCTTTACAGTTAACACGCAGGCATGAGAGTGGTATCCAAGGGCGTAGGTTTGGTCTCAACATTGGTGGGGACACAAACAACCCACCCCAACAAGCCTTCAGGTTATGTGTTTCAAAGTCAAAGAATACATTTATTAATACATTTTGAAAAAAGCACTCACAGAACGTGAAATTTTTTTTTTTAGAATTTATGAACCATTTTCTGTCTAAATCAGCAGGGGGAAGTGTGTAGAAACAGCTGTTTGCAGCCTGCAGCTTCTGTTTCTCAGCGCTGTCCGTGGTCCTGAAACAACATCTGCACACCGATCAGCTCTCACATCCTCCGTGTCTGGGTGTTGATATTTAAAATATCAGTTATTTATTTATTTACTTACTGACTCACTCATTTATCATGATTAGCAGTAGTATACCAGATCTCCCCTAAAACACTAATTTGAACCACAATGATTGCACGATGTCACGATCAGCATCATTATTATTATTATTATATTTCACCCTTGCTTGGTTTGTTTAATATTTGTACCATGTCAAATTGTGTACATTGTTTACATCATTACTTTTTTTTGTCTGTTTGTTGGTTTTCCAACAAAGTAAAATAAATAAATGAAATAAAAATTGTATTA
This sequence comes from Lutjanus argentimaculatus, assembly GCA_034769285.1. Classification (NCBI taxonomy): domain Eukaryota; kingdom Metazoa; phylum Chordata; class Actinopteri; order Lutjaniformes; family Lutjanidae; genus Lutjanus; species Lutjanus argentimaculatus. Next base: position 11,006,116 of record JAWZSL010000027.1, on the reverse strand, counting down.
TTATTACATGAATTACTCTGAAAGATAGGTGACAATGTATATAAATGATTTAAAATGTAAATATTATTACATTTCTATTAAGTAAAGAAATATGTTCAGAAGTTTTTGTTTTTTTAATCATATTTTATTTTTATTTTTTGGAGGTGTAGCCTCTGGAAGAACACATCAGAATAATCTAATATGACTCCACTGCAGAGATAATACAAACAAGTTCACTCAAATATTGGTGGAGACATGTCTGTGCTGTCCATATACAGACCTGTGTCCTCCTGGTATCGATCTTCTAATTTAACTCTCAGAAAGTGAAATAAGAATATTTCTCAAAATGTTGAACTATTCCTTTAAAGTTTTAATAATAAAAAAGTAAGAAACTTGATTGGAAAAAGAAGCAGAATTTCAGCTTCACATTTCTAAATCTGCAACCTTTAACTGCTCTTATCAGTCAGACTGTGTAACTGGTGCACCAGATAAGATAAGACAGGATTTAGCACAAAAGGCCTTTGGGTAAGAAGGGTGAGGAGGTCTGCAGCTCAGCTGGCAAAAATTATTTAGCTGACTTTATGAGAATCGGTCCACAACCTCCGTGGGGCTCAGAAGTACATTCTGGTGTCCCACATTGCTGCTAGATCTCAGATTTGCTAAATCCACTTCTTGAATATGATGATTTTTGTAGTTTTTTTTATAGTTTAATGAACACATGCTCTGCACGGGGAGTAACTAGCAATTAGACAGAAACATTAAAGCTGCAGCGTGCAGGCAACATCTCATGTCGGGGCCCCACAGGAGCCAGGGGTGAGTTGTTTTAAATCTTGGGGACTTCAGAACCCAGAAGTCATGCGCACGCACACACACACAGCGTGGTGGTGTTTACTGACCCAGCCGGTCTGTGATGTCTCACAACCAAAGGGATGATAGAAGAAGAGATCTAAAGTGGGTGAGTCCAGCTTTCTCTGCTGTTTAGGAGACAGTGGGGATTTGGCTCCTACATTTGAATTTGTTTCTTTTGCTGCCAGTAAATGTCCCCAACTGCAGAATTTCACTTTGGTAAACAGTGAATCTGCAGCATCTCAATTAGCGGGGATGGGATGTTCCTCTTTATTGCAGTGATTTAGGCTGATTAGCTGGGTGTAATTTTCCATAAACATCCTGCCTGGTGCAGCTTTCATGGCATGCTGCAGCACGGACACGATCACAGAAACACAGACCAGGGCCCGCTTCACTTTTACTCACTCTGGTGTTGGCATCTTTATCTCACTTTTCTTAATGCTTTTCCTTTGTCTTTTTTTCTTTTTAATTGATCTGTTTAATAATCAAAGCATGGTAGAGCTCACCAGGGGGCAAAGAAAACAATAAACACAAACAAACACAACAGAATCAAACTTATACATCCACATAAACAAAACACACAATATATGTCACCACAACCAATATATTAAGGTTTATTTGTTTCACACACACATAAACACAAAAGAAAAACAGTATGTGTGAGATGTGGATTGCATCTGTAAGAGTGATCACATTTTTCCAAATTCAAATGTTTTTTTTTTGTCTCCTCTGTTACATACACAACGACGTTGTTAGTAAGACTTTAGCAAAATTGAATTAAATAAAACTCCATTATTATATGGAGAAGGAGAAAACAAAACAAAACAGTATATAATTCTGCCCTTGAAGTTCTTTCAGTTTGTATAATTTAACATCAGAATTATGCACGAATCTGAAGGAAAGAGTTTCATCTTTTTTTAAATAATGGACTGTTTGCTCTCTCCACTAACTTCTTTCCTTTCTTCTCTCCTCTGCTGCCGTTCCTGGTTTCAGGTGAGACCGTTTCCCTGGTGGATGTGGATATTTCACGGCGAGGGGCAAACACGCCGCACCCTCCCACGCCTCCCCCTCCTCCACGCCGAAGTCTCAGTTTGTTAGGTACTTTTCTTTCTTTCCCTCCTTCCTTCCTGTCTGTCTCCTTTCTGTTTCTCTCCTCATCTTGATATAATATGAAAGCAAGAAAGCAGCTGAAGCCAAACTGTCCTCTCTGAGCTCCACAGAGTGCTTTTTACTTCGGCCACTCTAAATTTAGATAAAAGGGAAGCTCAGGCGGTTTCTCTAAATATTTCTGTCTCGCTCACATACTTATAAATTTCTCTTTCTGTCGTGCGTCGCTGGAAATAGACACAGACAAGTTTCTGTAATCTGCTGTAATCTGATTGGAGAAGCTTTCAAAGGTCAGCTGCAAACTACAGATTTAATTTGAAATCTGAGCGCGATGACTCAATCGATGAGGAAAACAGTCGTCCTCTGTCTTCACAGGAAAACAACCCGTACCAGGGTGAAAAAAACAACTTTTATTTTCTTGTTTGTTGTTTTTAGGGGTGTGTTTGTCCTATTTTGTTTTTTTTTTTTTTTGGTGATGCAGCGAGTTTGTTGAATGCAGCTCAGATTAAATTTGATTCTTATTTTGTCGTAAACCTTTTAGAGATTCCCACTAATCATAGATACTGATAGGAACACTGATATTTGACAAGAAGTCAGTTTTAAACAAGGTGAAATGTGAAAATTGTATTCTTAAAGGGATAGTTCACCCAGAATTGAAAATTCAGTCATTATCTCCTCACCCTCATGCTGATTGAAGGTCGGGTTTAGTTTTTTAGTCCACAAAACACTGCTGGAGTTTCACAGGAAAACAGTGCTGCAGAATCTCACAAACAATGGAAGTGAATGGTGAACAGTTTTCAAATGGAAAAAAAAAACAACAGAAAAAAAACATGAAATGCCTCCATACTGCTCGTCTGGTGTAATCCAAGTCTCATAAAGCCCCAACATGCCAAGTTGACTAAAAAAATGTTATTTACACCATGTTTTTATCCTGAATCTTCACTGTAGATCTTTAGCTTTGAGTCACGTTTATGTTCACATGTACACTGTCTGAACTGTGTGTGTGGTGTGATGGTGTGCAAACGGCATGTTGGGACTTTAGGAGACTTGGATTACACCAGACGAGCAGTATGGAGACATTTTATGTTTTTATTCTGTTGTTTTTTTATTTTGAAAACTGGTCACCATTCACTTCCATTGTTTGGGAGATTCTGCAACACTGTTTTCCTGTCGAAACTCCAGCAGTGATTTGTGGACTAACAAAACTAAACCCGACCCCCCTATTATTGCTGACTTGACCACTGAGGCCTGCACATGCAAACTGCTGCTGGTGGAGTACAGAGAGCATCATAGTTTGATGCACAGACTCAGCCTGGTGCTATTTTCTGACCCACATATTCAGCAGACATAAGAAACATCGACAATATTACTGACAGAGTGTCTGTTCCTACGTAAGTGTGAGCTGTAAATATTTAAAAATACAGTTTAATAGAAAGCAAAGCTGATTAATTAGCAGAATAATTTCCTAAAACATCTGGCCTCTGTGGTTTGACAGGAGGAAATGGTGCATTTGTTGGGGACTATTTTCAGCAGTGGATTAATCCACATTTGGTGCTCTAGTGAGTATTTGGGGCAGCAGGACGGTGTGTTGTGTGTGTGTGTGTGGACTGAGTCAAAATAAAACTACAGAGTGTTTGTTCGTGGTGATGAAAGAACATGTCAGCCGGTGCAACAGTGTGTCTCACTGATGTGTTTTAATTAGTTTTTGGACAACAATGGGCTCTGCGGCTCAGAGGAAGAGGATATATCAGACAATAAGTGTAGCAGATACATTCACTGTTGGTTTATTTGACAGGAAAGATTAATAAGATGCTGAGTAAACTGAGAGAGGGATCTCATCGGTCAATATTAAAAGAAGAGGTGAGGACTTTTATTTTGGTGGACCGAGGCGTTCTGTCTGATGGTGTTAAAAAAAAAACCTTCCTTTCTTTATCTTTCCTTTCTTTTGCCTCTTTCCCTCACCCTTTTTCTTCCCATCTTGACACTTTCTTTTTGTTTTCTCCCCCTCCTCCCCCTCTGTCTTTGCACCTCCTTCCTCCCATCCCTCTCCTCTCCTTCTGTCCTTGTTTCCTCTCCTTCCTTCCCTCCTCGCTCTGTCCTGTCCTTCCTCCAGATGACATAGCCGGGCCTCAGCCTGGGCCTTTCCTAGTGAGCGTTATGGGCGCCTCCCTGCAGTCCCTCCCCCTGCCTCTCCCTCCTCCTCCTCCTCCCTCCCACGTCACCATCCAGCACAGTCTCAGCCTCAATGGTAAGACGAGTCGGTGAATCTGCTCGTTTTGTTTCCTGGCGCTAAACAGGAAGTGGAGCAAACGAAGCAAACACAGTGTCTGGGAAGAAACAATCAACAGTTTTGTCTGAGTGACAGCACTCCCTGCATTAGTGTTCACCAGGAGCGAACATTTTTGTACCTGGCAGCATTAAATAATTTTATTACATGGCTTTGCTGAATACTCGATTCTGATTGGTTAATTACAGCAAGGTCTTTTATTCCTTTATAACAGACCGTTGCTAAATTAAATTGTTAAATTATTAAAATATTTAAAAATTAATAATGTTGTGTCAAATTATTGATATTTTTTGGTGCATAAACATGTAACAAGCAGGATAATGTACAGTGAGCAGGTCACTGTTGTGAAATAAAGCCATAAAACAATTTTTAAATGAATATTTTGTTTCACATAAATATATGCCAAACATTTTTTAAGTGGGATAATGTACGGTGAGCAGGTCGTTATTGTGAAATAAGCCCTTCAGGATGTTTCAAGACATCCCGTCAGGATTTATTCCTCAAAAACGACCTGCTCACTGTACGTTATCTCTTACATGATTGGCTCTGAAGCAAATATATATATATTATATATATATATATTTTTTTTTTTTTTTTTTTTTTTCCTTGTTTCAAACCAAAAGACTTTCACAAGACACAGTGGGGAAGTAGTAAATCAGAATTCGTAGAAGAGAATGACAGCTGGAGTGGCAGCCATGTTGTCTGTTACTCAATTCAATGTTCTCAGCTTCTGTAAAAAAAAAAAAAAAAAGCTTCACCCTTAATTTCTCCTCCTTAATTTCTCTCCCTGATTCAGACGCCTTCCTCCGGGCACTTCCTCATTCGACCCCATCGCCGGCGGATGCCCCACCCCCTTCCAGACAGGCCCCGCCCCGATGTTGTGCGCCCTGCGGCGGTCTGAAGCCAGCAACTTCACCGCCAGCCTGAGAGAGCTGGAAAGGTGAGACTCACACTGAAGATTTCCTCGTTTATTAGCATTTTACGTCTTTCATTTCATCATAGAGCAGGTTGCATTCATGCTGCCCTGCTGAACCGCTGATTGTTATGATACCTGCTGATTATTTTATCTTTCAGTGAATCTGACGATCATTTTTTCAATTAATCCCTCAATCCTTTGGTCTATAAAACAATAGAAAATAGTGGAAAATTGCATTTTTTCCTCAATCTCAACATGCTGATGTGTTTAAATGTCTTGTTTTGTCTGATCAATGGTCCAAAATTAATCAGTTTACCATCAAAGACTAAGAAAAGCAACTAAACAACTGAGTGACTGCTTGAAAAATGACTTAAATCAGTGATTCCCAAAGTGTGGGCTGCAAAATATTTATGATAAATAAAAAAAAAGGAATCAGAGCTAATAAAGAAAGACGTGGGATTTAAATTACGTGTTTATTCTTCATTTTTGCAGAAGATTTTCAGATTTCAAATTTCAGATTTCAAATGGGAGCTGCAAATTAATTTAGAGGTCAATGGACTTATTGATTAATCGTCTTTTCAGGTCTCCTACATTTTATTTTGTAATTCAGCTGAGTTTTATCCTTACAGGCCATAACTGACACACTCCTCTTTTTCTTACAGTCCTTAAAGTAAACATATATTCAATAATCTTAATATTGTGTATTTATTTTGAGTCAAAATGTGTCTAAGTATAGTTGATTCTCAGATTTTTTGGCCTTGCTTAGAACAAAATTCATCAAAATGCTTTCTAATAAATCCAAAGTGGGCCTCCATGTTGTATCTTGTGCATTTAAGAGAACAAGAAATGTAGGTTTAATAAGCAGTTTTTTAAGCATTTGTGCAAAATCAAACTTTGTTTTCCACAAAGTTTTAGAGTTGAAGGTTGGCAGGAGCGTCTTAGTTTGTCTGTTAGCTTGAATTGTGATTGACAGGAGGTCGATCTTCATGTAACTGACGAGAACATCCAGGATGTGTAGCTGCATCCCCTGAGATGAGTGTGCTGAAGGAAGTGGATGTTTCTGGGCAAAGTTTAGGTTTCTGGGGCCGCTTGAGGGTTTCCATCCTTGCCAGTACACACAGCATGTCAGTTTGCCTGTTTGGGTGAAAGTTTAAGAGGAAAAGAAAAGAAATCGGAGAAACAGGAGAGCAGCGGCAAGGCCGGTTCTCACAGGGTTACTGAAGGTTTTGCCGGTTTCTCCCCTCAGTGCGGCTGGTACTGGGGTCCGATGAACTGGGAGGACGCGGAGATGAAGCTGAAGGGGAAACCGGATGGATCGTTCCTGGTTCGAGACAGTTCAGACCCTCGATATATCCTGAGCCTCAGCTTCAGGTCGCAGGGAGTCACACACCACACACGCATGGAGCACTACAGAGGTGAGAACACACACGTTTGTATGCTGACTCTACATTTGTGACTGTCCTCATTGAAATAAAACAATCTCTAACCCGTAATATTAAAAAACCTGATATACTAACACACAATTCACTGCTGACAGACACTCAGAAATCAGAATAACAAGCAGCTTTTCACGTTCAAGGAATTTGTCTTGTTTATTCTGTTTGCATAATGGTATGAAGGCATATAAGGGTCAACAGGTAAAAGAAAAATTATAAAATTATGGAGCCAGGGGAGGGGTGTAATATTCCCAGATTAAAGTGGTAAATTTACGAGAAACAAAAAACACAAATTTTATAAAGTCATAAATTTGTGGGAAAAAAAAGAATAAGTTATGGTTATGGAGCAGGGGAAGGGTGTAGTATACTGAGAATAAAGTGGTAAATTTATGACAAAAAAAACTTTGAAATTTCAAAAAAAAAAAAAAAAAAGGATTCTCTGAGATTAAAGCAGTTATTTTATGAGAATTTGCATTTTCCTGCATATCTTGCATTAGGCTTGCATATGTGTGCAAGTATGCAAGCATAATGCATGCTCACAGCAACACCCCCACCCACACACACACACACACACACACACACACCACACACACACACAAATGCCTACAGAAACACGTGCATCCATACGCTGGTCATTCTACACTTCAGGCATGTACAGTTGTAACATGGACACAAACCACATGTATGATGGAGGCACATCAGCCTGATGAGTCACAGAAGACATTTACGAACACAAATGGAACCTGACTGTATACCAACGTACATGTAAAGAAGACGCACATAAAACATGACATTTAGTCAAGTCAAGTCAATTTTATTTATATAACTGAATATCACAAACTTGCCTCAAAGGGCTTTGCAAGGACTTAATGTTCATTTTATCCTAAATTAATCAGTTAAACAGAACTTTGACACACGTTGTCAACTTTTTGCTAAATAATATCTGAAAAATCAGTCAAAGTGTTTCCACTGTAACTTCGTCCCTTAATTGGCAGATGACAAACAGCTTTGAAGAGAAATATCTCAAGATCTCTTGTCTTTTAAACAACAACTCAAGGCCCGTTTATTGTCTTCTTCGAGAGCTTTCAAACATTTCTCACAGTCCTCCTCAGTGAATGGAGTACACTGTATGTGAATGTGTTAAAGAAATTATATTTTCTATCAACTAACTGAAGACTAATTAGTCAATGTGAGTCAACACAGAATGAAAATGTTTGATTGTGACCTGACCGCTCGCCGGTGCTGGTGCTTGACAGCGCCACACAAGAGGGAGCAACCAACAAGACTCCGAAGTAACTTAACTGAACCTTCAAAATAAAAGCACTGGCACTTTAGCTAAAATAAAATAATGTTTAAAGGAAAAATGCAGCTTAAGTTAATTCTCAAAATTACACTCTTCATAGAAAAACTGAAGAAATTATACAACTTATATACACTATAATGTCAGCAATCATAAACAAGCGTGGATGAGTCTTACACTGTAAGTTAATCAGCTGTTTGTAACCGTCAGTTGTCTGTTAATGTGAAGTTAAACCTGTGATCTTGAGAACAAAAGCCCACTGCTCTGAAAATACACACTCTGACGCTGGAGTTAGTATTGGACTGATACCGATACTGAGGATCAGATCAGTCCTTAATCATAAATGACTCTATTTTAAAGCAGAAATATTTAAATATTTACTGTAATTTATCAGAAAATGACTGTGATGTGTCATCAGAGAGGAAGGAAACATGCTAAGTTTAAATACATGCTTCTCTGACAACAACACTACGTTCCAGGCTGTAATAACTGGTTTAGTTTGGTCATTTGATGGTAATTAGAGTTAAGATTAACGCTGAATGTTTGCTGAATGATCAAGTATCTGTTTATAGGTTGTAAGAAATCATTAATAATCGTTTAGAAGGAGTGGATGTTTATAACGGTTAAATTGAGAAAAATGTATTTTGTGGCTTGCACTTGCACATATTGCTCCTTTAATCCTTCTGACATGACACCTCCAGCTCTCCTGTCCTGAATTTCACCCTAATTCTGTCTTTGTTGCACCGTGACTGACGCTAGAATAAATATTAACTTTTTGTCAGCAGGTTTCACAACATCAACAAAACGTATTGATGATGATGATGATGATGTGAAATGATGCTACTCAAACGCTACAACACAGGCATCTCCAAGCCAGCTGGATTTCATTATTCATGGGAGGGGCTGTGCGGCGTGTGTGCGTGAGACGGCGCATCTCACTTTATAGGACACAGACTGACACTGTGACACACCCTAATAGAGATCCAATAAGATCACACTACAATACTGAAGCCTGGATAATTCACATGACACCGCGTGCATATTTGCACACACGCCACGTGTGACAAACTAACAAGGTGACTCATGGAGGATACATGTGTAACCAGGCAGACAGACGCACACACACAGACATGCATACATAAATGGGGCTCTACATTAATGAGTCACCATCATAAAGCTATGGAGTCATGCCTGGAAACACATTCATTATTCAGACGCGCAGCCCCGACTGACACAACACATCCACATCAACACGATCATGTGTGCATGAACGCATCGTGGCCTGACATGAATCGAGGGCAGAGAGGCTTTCAGACATATAAACAACCATGGAGCAGTCAACAGGAAGTCAACACACACCAACATATTCAGACGTGTCTGTTCACTCTGCTCGAGTGTGTAACGACAGATCGGCTGGTCGCAGATAAATAATGGGATTTCTGAGCAAATAAGAGGCTTTTATTCTGAAATTTTATACTAGACACTCATTTTTTTGCTATTTTTAGCCACATTAGATTTGTTTGTTTATTTACTGCTTTATTAAACAGGGACAATACACACACACAAAAGATTCTGATTCCAATTTTTTGGTGAGAATTTCTTTTTTAATGATTTATACAAATGAAATATATGAGATTTATGAATTGTTTTGGTTTTGCTTTCTTCAGTTCTGAAGAAGCTTCTTGGATGAGAGGCGAAACGTCTTCAAGAACTCTATCAAGTCCAGTTGCCTACGACAAACTTTGCTATGAAAGTTATTCATCATTTATCAGATATAAACATGCAACACAATAATAAAAAGAAAATAGAATATTGATGTTAATAGAAACATTATTCAGAACATCCTTATGTTACGATGTCAAGTACAATTTAAAATAGGCTCATAAATCAACACATGCAAAACAAATGAATTTGGGATATTGTGGCAGCACAGATGGGAATGTTCTGTCCAACAGACACGGACTGACATATTTTACTTTTGGGAACACATTTCAGACTTTAGACCAGTTAATTTGGGACAAAAGCCTCGTCTCTGATTGGGAAATGGTGATTTTTGGGTGAGTGGTTAAGGTTAGGGTAGGGAACATCTCCAGGAAATGAAAGTAAGTCTGCATGACCTGAGTAACTGTGTGTGTGGTGTGTGTTGTGTGTGTGTGTGTGCGGCCGTGTTTGTTATTTCTGAGTTTCTGAGGATTAATGCTGTCCTACTTCTTAATAAAATCCTTAAAAAAAGACAATTATCTTCAAAATCATTGTCACGAAGCTGAGAACAAAACTGTTTATCTGGATTCATGAAAAAATAACATTGTGGAGAAACACAGCAGTGCTGTGTTCTTCTGGCTGTGTTTTAAAATGGTTGAGAGATAAAATGCCCATTTCAGCTGCTTCAGTACTTTGTCTGTCATGAAAAGTGCTTTGTGTGTGTGTGTGTGTGTGTGTGTGTACAAAAACAGCCCAGAGAGCTGCAGATGTGATTCAGACTGAAGTCACAAGACTGAGGACTCCTCTCAGACTCAGCTTCATACATCAGGACACGACTTGACTTGAGTGACTTGAGACCTGCAGTTTAATTTGACAGGAGCATCGTTCAACTAATTGAAGCGGATTCTCCTCAGTTTGGTTACTAGAGAACATTTTACAGTTGGGAAAAAACATAGATACTCTTGATCATAGATTCATTGTTTTCTCAGAAGTACTTATTTTCATTTTTCCAGGAAGTTAATGACGTTCTAACTTTAAAGTGTAACTTTGGTAATTTTCAACATGCACCCTATTTTCTCATGTTTTTGTGTCTAAGTGAGAATTGAATTAAATAAGTCCAGTACTGAGCAGGATCACTGCAGCTATCAGCCATTAAACTAAGCTGCAGTGTAATTCTTACCCCTTGTTTGAACTGAAAACATCATGTCAGCATCACGCTTGTGTAACAACAGCATTCATGCCACACTTAAGTGTTTGTCTATATAGGGTCCGCACATTTCAAACCGTCCAGCAGCAAATAAGTAGGCAAACTTTCTGTCCAATGTGCAGTTTTCCTTTAATATGTGTAAACATTCCTGATCTATTATATGTTGTATAATTACTGTGTGTGTGCACAGTGGGTGTGGATGAGCAAAAGAGATGAAGGAAAAAAGAGAGTGTCTGTCGCTGCACTCAGAGCAGACAGGTTTTGGCGATCAGAGCAGAGGGATTAAAGGTTAGCGGTGAAGTTGTCTAGTGGCAGTAAATGTACAGGTTGTCCATGAAAACACTGCAGAAAAAGTTGAAGAAGTTCCCGTGTCTTGCTTACCAGCTGCCGGATGAAGTGAAGGGAGAGTCTGTGGGATTAAAAACCTGATCTTTGACTGTGGAGCTCACTCTGCTCCACCTCGGTTACAAAATGTGAATTAAATATGTTTTTCAGTGCCTTTTTTCTGGGCACTGGCCTCACATTTGTGTGGATATTGTCAAGACTTGAAGTCTAAATAAACACTTCAGGATGCATTTACGTCCGTCAGATGCAGCTAGGGACACGAGACGCACGGAGCTGGTGCTGACAGCTGCACTGATAAAAAGATGTGTGAGTGAAAAACATGTCTGACTCGCCTGCAGTCGAGGCTCTGAACCTACAGGCAGCTCTGAATCGTCAAAGTACATCTGCCAAAAGTGTTTGTTTTTGCCACTGACAGGCTCAGGTTGTTATTCTAAGGATTAAGCATTATGGAAAAGATCCCTGCAGAGATAGTAAGAGTAACATCCTTTTTATTTAACTGGAGCTGTTTTATTGCCACCAGACTCCAAAAACAGCAATTTTATTATCATAAACTCAACAGAAACAAAATAAAACTCACCAAAACTGTCTTGGTTCAACTTTCCACTCCTCCAACGATCACCAGCTCTGGTTTGGTCAAAATAAACCCTTAATTCACTGAGTTAGATGTGAAAATCTGGCTCGACAGGCCATTTCACCTGGTTACTTCTCTGATGTCCAGCCTCCTTCTTGCTCTTCCCAGTTTTTTCACACCTACCTCTGTGAATTAAGGGTTTATTTTTCTAAACCAAACCAGAGTTGGTGATTGTTGGAACAGTGGAAAGACGAACCATGACAGTTTTGGTGAGTTTTATTTTGTTCTTTCTTGACTAAATGTGTTTCACGATGATAAAATCACTGTTTCTGTAAATGGAGTCTGGTGGCCTTGACGAGAGTGATAACAACTGTTTCTGGTGAAATAAAAAGGAGTCTGTCTCTGTATGGATCCTTTCATAATGCTGTCAGACACTTAGAATAATAATCCGAGCCTGTCAGTGGCAAAAACAAACACTTTTAGTGGATCTACTGTGATGGTTTGCAATGAAAATCACATTGCACTGACTTAAATCCTGTTTTTCTGGCTGCTGGCTGCAGCGCTCTCCCTCAGTACCGGACCGTTTCAAAAATTATTCCCCACATTAGTCACTTGGAAACAAAAACATGGGGAAATAAGGTCCAAGTTGCACGAGATGGTGTTTACGACCAACCAAAGTAAAGCTCTTTTTTTTGTGCAGCTCCACTGTCCAGGTAGAGCTGTTTTCACTGCCCAGCCAATCAGAATTAACTTCCTCATCAGGTCATGCATGCAAGAGTAGAACATAATTTGTTACAGCTGCAGAACTTGAGGACTTTATTTATCATATTTATTTGCAATGAAATAAATATGAAAAGAAAGGGTCAAAATGTTAAATGTAAAGGCTGAGAGAGGCAGCTATACTGGTACATCTGTGCAGGATGGTCGTATGTGTTTACTGTAATTATACAGACATTTCATAATTAATGTGGGTATGATTTATAGATGATAAAATGCTACGTGTGACATATATATAAAGAAAAACCTTTCTCTCCTCCTCCAGGGACGTTCAGCTTGTGGTGTCACCCGAAGTTTGAGGACCGTTGCCACTCGGTGGTGGAGTTCATCGAGCGAGCCATCATGCACTCCAAGAACGGCAAATTCCTCTACTTCCTGCGCTCCAGAGTCCCAGGTAAAATATAGGTCATATATCCGCACGCAGCCCGGCCCGATCAAAAATGGATGCGAGCTGCCACTTAGTGAGAAGTGCCTGAGAGACGGAGGAGAGCAGGAACGTATATGACTGTCTGCATTCAGCCTGTGCATCATTTATGGTTGTGAGAATGCATCTGTGTGAGAGGTTTTACACAATGTAAAGTTTGCTAATAGATACAATACTGCATGTGTCTCTGTTCATATCTGTCTTATATCAACATTATTTAACATTATAAACCAGTGTGACCGTGTTCGAGGTGAGATACAGTAGAATTATTGCTAAAAGTCTGATGTAATCATCACTGCCTCCTTGCACTTTGCATTTATTATTCAAAATTTTAACTGAAGGCGCAAAATATTAAACTGAGGTTGCAATGCATGCTTTAGCAGACCGACTGTGTCTTGGGCACTACTGAGACTTTTAAAGTTAACGTTCTTTTTGGATCTTTTAGATTACTAAGACTATGCTTTTCACATCTTTTCATGAGATTTTTGACAGAACAATATAAGAGCACAACCTTATCCTTTAACAGGAGATGATGTTAAACACAATATGCAGTAACACTAGACTAAGTGTGTGTCTGTGTGCGTGTGTGCGTGCGTGTGTGTGTGTATGTGTGCATTGCAGGGCTTCCTCCCACCCCGGTCCAGCTGCTGTATCCTGTATCTCGCTTCAGCAACGTGAAGTCACTACAACATCTCTGTCGCTTCTGCATCCGACAAATAGTCCGCATCGACCACATCCAGGAGCTTCCACTGCCCAGGTACTCGGCTCCCGCAGGGTCATGTGATCATTTAAACATAAACCTGCTGAAATAAACGCCTGTTGTACCATAAACTTTAACACAATAAACAAGATGACAACCAAGATGTCACCCAAAGTTTGTCCAAAACTCTTATCAAATGATAGGATCTTTGCTCACAATTAACCATATTAAGTGAGCTTTTAAAAGCATTTTGTTGGGTTTTAATGTGTCACACAAATTCAAGCACATAAACCAGTTAGAAGGACAGAGACACAGTGGGGTTGTTCAAGAGAAATTTGTTTGTAGTCAAACCAAAAACTGAACACAAGAGCGAGTTTTTGTGAGATTTTCAGGCTCTGAAGTCTGTCAGGAAGCTGCCTGAGGATTTCAAACACTTGGTGAGATTTTGTCCAGACCTCCCTGGTTTTAATATGGTGCAGAATTAGCCCCAAGCTAACACTTAAGCAAATTTTATGCTGAGTGCATACTTACCAACCCTCCCGATTTCCCCAGTAGACTCCTGTTTTCCATAGCCGTCTCCGTAATTCCTCCAAGGATTACAATTCTCCTGTATTTCTCACGCTTTCTGACAAATTTTCACATCTTTTTTGTCTTTTTTCATGATCACAGCCTGTTTCTGACACTCTGCAGCCTGTATGAGCCCTATGCAACTCTAAAAGTTTACTTTTTTCCACTCAGACAACAATTCAGCTTCAACCAAACCAGACTTCTTAAGAAGAATTCCTGCTTCTTATGGGAGGTTTTAAAGGGAAGGTTCATGCATTTTGTAAAACCTGCCACATCACTTTTCTGTTAGGGGCCGTTGCTTAAAATAAATGAATGAAAGAAAACTGATGAATATTAGTTTATGCCGGAGGTTTAGGCAAGTTCCTGCTGAGGGATGAATTATTCTGTCTTCTTTCCTGAGAATTAAAAGTGACATTGCTCAACATTTTATTCAACATAAAAATGCTTTTGCAGTGTACTTTTTATTTGGTCATTTTGATGGTTTAAAGGTCACCAGGATGCAGGAAACAAAGTCTCTGAAACACAACAGAACAAACAGGGGCTGATTGCTGTTTTTTATTTTTTATTTTCCAGACCACTAATATCCTACCTGAGTAAGTTTTATTACTACGACCCCGAGGAGGAGATGTACCTGTCAATCAAGAGCATCCGGAGGGTGGTGGGAGCAGAGCAAGAGGCCGAGTCGCAGACGTAGCAGCAGACATCTTCTCAGCTCAAGTGAGTCTGGGACTAGTTTGTGTTGTCTGACCTCGCAGGAAAGACAGAAGTTTTCACCCCACGGCTGCACTGTGGGGTGAAAAGCTGGTTGTCATAAGTCATGTTTCCATATTGTCAAGCGAATTTGAAGGGAACTTTGAAATGTTGCAAAAAAGAAAAAAAAAAAAAGAAAATGCAAATTAGGTTTCCAGAAACTGGTTTGGAGGGAATAAACGAGGTTACAGTTTACAGTTTAGCTTTGCCAGAAGGCTACATTCATAAACAGAGTAGGAGAAGTAATTGTGAACCAAAAACAAAACCAGTTGTTTGCAAAACGCCAAAAAAAACTTCTTCTTCTTCTTTTCCTCTTCTTCTTTCCTCGGAGCAGAACAAGCTGATCACTCATGTGACTCAAATGTTTGCTAAGTCAGAACTTATTCTGACAAAGTGTTTTGACCCATCAACTGTGTCAAGTAGGCATAAAATCTTTCCTATTTTGATGCTAAAAATGCACATGAAAATAAGCTGACAGACAACAGCTACAGAGATTCTACAAAAATATTTTAATCCTTTATTTGCTTGTAAAAACAATAAGAGAATCATCCCTAAAGCACAGTTTTCTTCAGTCAAAACAAAAAACAGAACTGGTTTTGAAAACATTTTATTTTATTTTTTATTTTTTTACTATAAATAATATATTACTGTGTAGCCTCTGGACTATAAAATGACATGCTCAGTGAGTTAAAGCTTCAGTTTCCTGGAGTTGTTTTACATATACATTGGTCTTCATTTGTAGTTATTTGATTTTTTATTATTTATTTGTTTCTTAGCTTTACTATATTTTCTGAATTTGTAGTGTAACATCCAGTTCCTTACTAAATTTTTTAAGTGCTTCAGAGATGAAAATGTCTGTTATTTAAAAATGAAAGTGAATCCATGAATCAGTTCCTGAAGTTGTCAACGTTGGTGCTATTAATTCCCAGCAAGTCTGCACAGATCCAGTTTGTTTGAACCAGTCAGCCAACATCCAATCAAGCTGCAGGAGAGAAGAACCAGGAAGCAGTAACGTTACGTCACTGAGCTTCAGCTGCAAAAAAACATGCAACCAAATCGGGTTCAGCAATATATTAAAATTAAAATTTTCCAGGAGACTGTCGTCAGCCCATCACTTGGGATATCTTCGTCCCTGGGAGATGTGCACAAGCAGTGAATTCACCATGTTACCTACGCTGTGTATGGTCACTTCATCCAATAAACAGAATAAACTCACAACGTGTGAAGAAATTAAATATTCTCACACTTATTTTCCTTTTTAAACAGAGAAATACAACCGTTCATCTTCTGAATTCAAATTTCTCTCTTTTACCGAACTAAGACGAGCCTCAGTGGCTCATTAACTCCTCAGAAAACACACTTAATTCAAACTCGACAGAAAAACATGTAAAACTCACCAAAAACGGTCTTTGTTAGTCTGTCCACTGTCTCAACAACCACCAACTCTGGTTTGGTTGGATTAAATCCTTAATTCACGGCGTGAAAAGAGTGCAAAGAGTCTGACTCTGCAGGCTATTTTCCTCTCACTCCTCACCCAGCTCAGCGCACTCACGGTCCAGCTGAGTGGATGTTTACTGTGCCTCTGGATGAGAGACAAAAAATCGGCCAAAAAAACTCCAACCAGTGATGGATTCAGCCCATCGCCGATGGGCAATATCAACCGCCCAACCCTAATAGAAGAGAAAATTTCATTCACATACCAGAACTACAAGGTGGTCAACAAAACTGCAGTATACAAAACATGCAGGCTGAAAATTATAGACAGAGACGCAGCAACTAGTTTAAAGTTGCACAAAGAACTGTGAGTCGAGGTCTGTTGTTAAAATGACTTTTCATTTGGTCAAAAGTACATAATGACTTGCTTAGGACTTACTTGTGACTTGCAAAACATATGTATAACATGAATTTCTTCCAAAATAAGTTGCCTAAAAGTGTTTTTTATGCATGTTGAGGAGGTGAAAATGTGTTAAAACATATGTTAATCATGTAACTTTAACCATTCATATGAAATTTAAAGATATTTTCTAATATATCTGATAACCTGTGAATGCAGCTTTATTCTAACTTTGCTCTAAACCCGTACCTCTCTCTGCAGGTTTCTGTGTGGAGGACTGATCTGTTCTGGTCTGCCAGCCTCAGCCAATCAGAGTCCCTGGAAAATCTCTGTGTCCAGTTGGACTTGGATGGACTCGCCTCTCTCATGATTTGGACTAACGAAAAAAGGGACGAGTGTTTGCAGTTGGACGGCGGGGAAAACTGTCAAAGAGACGTTCAGACGCAGAGGACTCAGCCTCGTCTTCAGAGGGACTGCAGAGACGTCCTCGGAACGTGTTGGTTCGAAAACAAAGAGGAGAATTATGAATTATGAACTTGATTTGCAAAATTTCCTGAACGTGCTGAACTGGACTTTTAAAAACACAATGCACTGGTCAATTTGTACAACTGTTGTTTGCTGCCGTTTCCTTGTTTTTCCTTCCAAGTCTGTCAAAATGAGGGTTTTTTTTTGGATTAAAAGTTGCCCTCGGGACAGATATACACACAGAGGCAGGGCGACAGAGGCCCATCACATCAGCTTTGGGGTGTTTAAGAGAAACAGGCGGCCATGTTGGAGGACCTTTAATCTTAAAGTGGGTAACCTGATGGGTTTTCTGCCTGGAAACAAAACAGAAATTCAATATTAGCTGCAGCGCTAATCTGATGCTAATGAAAATAAGATTAAATTAGTTTAAAATTGAATTCAAGACTTCATTAGAGGTGCTTGATATGAGGACGGATCTGATGAAACCTTCACAGCCTCTCAGTTTCAACTTTATACATGTTTTTATTGTGACTGCAGCATCAACATCTCAACCTTTGGCTGTTCTGATTGTGTTCTTGAGCCTGATAATCACAAGAAATTACTGTTGTTTGACTTAAATCATTTATTCTGACATTGTGTCAGTCCTGTGATGACTGGTGATCTGCCCCCAGGGTTTACCCCGCCTCCTGTCCACTGTCAGCTGTGATTGGCTCCAAGCCCTCCGTGATCCGCTAAAGGATAAGTGGGCGTAGCTAATGGTAGAGATGCACCAACCAATCTGATACCTGAATTCATTACAAGTTTTGCTTTTCTGTGCTTTTTTTCTGTGGCTTGAGACTAATATTTCTCCAAACTAAAAACCTGTTAAGTTAACCAGCTGTCAGCTCACTCGGTTACAGAGTGTCTCATGTTACGTTACAGAGTTTAGCTCATAAAGTTCCAGGAAACGGAAAAAAAATATGGGGACTACTGGATATCTTTGTACTAATTAATTAATGCCGCAAAATTTTGGCTAAGAGCTTTAAATTATTACGTATTTATTATTCATAAAAATATCAGAGTGGGATCTGGATCAGTATGTGGATCGATCATGTCAGCACAACTGCTGATAAGTGAAATGTGTCAGTTTTGGCACCAGATATCAGATCAGTCCCACCTTTAGCTAACAGATGGATGGATGGAGCGGGTTGTTTTGTTTTGGTGAGCTGAAGTTTAAATCTCTTGGAGACTGTTACCTTGAAATTTGAGTCATCTTAACTGTTTTGTTGTTGTTTTTTAATCAGTCCCACCGTTGTCATTTCAAGTTAACATGAAAGTTACAATAGCAGTTGCTAGTTGCTCTTAAAGTTGCTGTGCAAAAACTTCTGCCTTTTTCTCTCTGCTGCCTCGTATCACTGCAGTAATTCCCTCCCACCAAACCCACGAGCTCGAACAGCAGCAGCAGGAGCTGGTTGTCCCGTGAAAACAGTCAATAGGAACGTCCCATCTCTGAAATTTATTTGTTTATATTTATTTTACCTTTATTTAACCAGGCAAGTCATTAAGAACAAATTCTTATTTACAATGGCAGCCTGGCAAATGGCAAGAGCCTCTTGAGGAAAAGGGGGCAGAGAAATGACTTGTGATTGGCCAAAGTCTCCCGACAACTTTTTCTAAAAACAGAAATAAAAAAGAAGGAACAGAGGAGGAGCAAAAGTCTATTACATTATGCTAAAAGTTTATTGTGGAAAATAAATGTCATATTATTAAAGCTACCACAAGGAGTTTTAACTGGTTATAAAACCATCTCAGTTTAATACTGATGCCTCTATATGACCTATGTAAGTTAACAAGACCTCCCATAAGAAGATCGGTTACTTGTATATAGTTAATTTTAATGTCTGTCACTGGGTCAGAGCCTCTAAAACGAGCCTGTGTTTACATTTTTTCCAACCAAAGTTACAGTGACCAGTTAGAAAGAACATAAAATAGTTAATTTTATTTTTTGACATTATATTTTGTGGTTTTTATGGTGGAAACACTTCCACTTTTGTCCACATCGGCCTCCAAAATCAGCACAATATTAAAGTTCCTTGTAGTGGCTTTAAATGAAGAAATAGGCAGAACGAAGACTTGTTATATCTGTTGCCATTTTTCTGTCGTTATTTTTCATAGATGTTGCTACTCAGCCGGAGATGTGGGTGTTGATTCAGACGTCTGGCTGCGTTTTGGGTTGACACCTGCGAACATGCAGCACTTTGTGCCACGCCCCATGTCAGTGATGTCACAGCAGGTGTTTCCCGTTACCTTCAAATCGACCCTCTTACAGCCGATGTCATCAAAAAGCTGCGCATGCATTTCTGTAACAGAAATAGTGTTCTCCCCGAGTCATTCAGACGACTTATCAAGCTGCAAACATTGAATTAGACAGTTTACCAGCAGCAAAGTTACCAAAATGTCTGGTTGTTGTTGCGTGAACTGTTGTCAGAATCAATATTCCTCTGCTCGACTCAAGTTGTTCAGAATTACGACAGGATCACGACCGTTTCAGAGCAATCGGTGGCGTCTATGGCTGCAAACTATTAAACGTTTTGACTTGACGGAGGATGCGATCAAACTTGCTCGTGTTTGCAGCGCCCGCTGACAAGCTGTTGTGGTCCGCCATACTCCCGTAACAAATAAACTGTGCGCACTGCTTGCTCATTGTGTGTGAACTGTAAAAGGGTCTATAGTCTGACTCAAAGGAAGAAGGCTGTTGACTTTGGCCGACTATTTCAGTCCTCCTCTTCCACTATCTGCATGTTACTGTTTTCAAAATCCCCATCGTCGTCAGCACACGCTGGAAATGACACCTGACTCTAATGGTGCAAACATGAACATGGTAGCAGGTGTAACCTTTTCTTTTGCACAGATTTATTCATTTTAATACCAGGGCTCGCCTCCCCACGCGCAAATAAGCTCCCCCCAGACACCTGTTTGCAGGGGCACCAAAACTGCATCTTGGGTTTTATGCCCCCCAAGACGATTGTGATTGGTTTAGAGAAAAACAAACAAACCAGTGCGTGTTTCCCCCTGATTCTAGAATGATGATGGGTTCAGCCTTTCTCCAGCGCTGGCCCAGTGCTAAAACGAAGTGAGAAGACAGATATGGCTATGTTAGCTGCAGCCAGACGTGCAAAAGTGTTTCAGGTCACAGTTTCCCTCTGTGATTTCATGTTAACTCAGCTGCAGTTGTTCACGACTTTGACTGACAATCACAGCCTCTGTCGTCGCCTTGTTTTACAGGATGTTCTTTAACTCAACCTTCTGATCAGGTCACAGAAATCTGGCCTCATGTTTGTGAGGAAGACGTACCGCTACTTTCTTCTGTTTTGTCGCTCTCCTCTGACATGGTGGATTGTACCTTTGCTTTATATTTAGTCGCCAAAAACTCAACTTCAATGTGAAAAAATTACACATCAGGGTCATTCTTGTTGTTATAGTGTAACAGTGTCCTGTTGCTTTGTGTTTCTCCATAAACTGAAAACTTCCCCAGTTAGATATCAGTTTCAGATGTCCTCTTCATCACAGGAAATAGTGATAGTGATGTCCTACACTTCCCAGAATGTCTTTTGAGAACCTTTGGATAATAGCCAGCTTGATTCCAATCTAGTTTATGGTGGATCACTTGGTGTCTGTTGCTCTTACATGACATGATTTTATCACATCTAGTTGCTGTTTACAGGTTTCACAGGGAGAAAAAAACAGTTTTATTCCATATAGCTCATTTGAATTGAAGGCAAAAGGAATGCAAAAAGGAGCGATGTTGCTTCTCTTTCATTTTAAGATGGTAGAAATGTTCTTTTTCAGTGGGTCCATGATACGATTCAGCATCAGGTATCTTTATGATTAATGCACTTATGCTGATGGGTCTCAGAAAAAAAATAAAAATTAAAAATACAGAGGTGATTTTTAGCAAATAAAGACAAATCCGATGTGGAGTTTACTGCATTAGCGTAACAATTTTGTGAATTTGGTGTTACCGTACTGGAAGTTCATGAGTTGGGTCTGAGGTTGTACCCAACTTACGCCTCATTTTTTTTCCCACAATGCCCTGCCTCAAAGTGTGTATATCTGCCGTGACTCGTCTCTCTACCTGTCAGTTTTATTTGTTGAAATGCCCAGGTGTATTTTGCTCATTCTATTTCTCAGAACCCTGAAGCTGGCTACTGGCTCAGCTTTTTCAGTAAAAAAGAAGAAAAATAAACATTGGTGTGTTGCATCATTCTTCTATTTATTATCATTATTATTATTATATGATTGGTAAAAAAGAGTCTGAAAGTCTGAAAATGTTCCAAGTTTCATTGTTATATGAAACTTCATTGTTTCATCGCATTGAGATGTAGATGGGACTTTAGAAATGTTGAGGTCATGTATCCAAACCAAAAGCTAAAAAACCACAAGTTGTGTTTAGAATGACCACCTATAAGAACAGTGATTCCTTAGGGAGGGCTTTCCCCATGATTTTGGAGTGTGTCTGCGGGAATTTGTGCCTGCTCAGCCGAAAGATCAGTTGTGAGGTCAGACACTGATGTTGGACAAGAAGACCTGGCCTTCTAATTCCTCCCAAAGGTGTTTAAGGGGTTGAGGTCAGGGCTCTGTGCAGGCCAATCGAGTTCCTCCACACAAAACTCATCTAACCAGGTCTCTGTGGACCTCGCTTTGTGCACAGGGACACGGTCATGCAGGAACAGCAAAGGGTCTTCCCGAGCAGTTGTCACAAAGTTGAAAGCATCTAATTGGCTAAGATGTCTCTGTATCCCGTAGCATTAAGAAGAGACCCCTCACTGGAACTGAGGGGCAAATCCCAGCCCCTTCAAAACACCCTGAGATCATTAACCCTCCTCTGCCAAACCTTACAGGAGGCGCTTTGTGTTCCAGTAGGCAGCGTTCTCCTGGCATCCACCAAACCCAGATTTGTCAATCAGACTGCCAGGGAAGGAAGCGTGATTCATCACTCCAAATTACACATTTCCACCGCTCCACAGTCCAGTTGCGATGTGCTTTACACCGCCACAGCTGTTGCTTGGCATTGCACATGTTGATGTGAGGCTTGCATGCAGCTGCTCAGCCATGGAAACCCATTTCATGGAGACAACAGAGTGGAAGCGCTGCTGGGTCTTTCTTTTGGTCACAATACAGGTGCTCTTTGGATACTTCAGATATTTTGCACTTATTCTTCAGGTGAAGAGCTCATTGCATGGGTCAAACAGTCTCAGTGAAAAATCAAAAATGCAAGGCTCCTTCAAAAACACACCAAGGCACACTGTAAGGTTTGTATAAAATTAAGATGCCTTTATTTTACATGGCAAAAAGAGTCAAAAGAAAAAAAAAACATGACCAACGTGTCAGGTCTTCATTAGGGTCAGGTGTGCCCTGGTGTATTTTTGAAGTAGCCTTGCATTTTTGATTTTTCACTGAGACTGTTTGACCTCATGCAATGAGGCCTTCACCTGAAGAATAAGTGCAAATACTCATTTCATGAAGCTCCCGACGTAGTTTGAGTGCTGATGTTGCCTCCAGAGGCAGGATGGAACTTAGCTCTTTATGACTCACTTCCACATTGTGGAAGTAGCGAATGTACTTGTGCCCAGTTGTGCGGCCATTACAATGAGGTGTGGTCAGGTGCATTGTTGACGTAATGACTTCTTGTGGCAGTAGGAAGCAATTGTGCCTTTGACCAACACAAACTTGGTCTAAAGTCAGTGGTGTAGTGTTTTCCTGCTATTTAAAGGGCACATTATTGAGACAGTAACAACCGGGCTGCATGTGGGTGAAAATAGTGTGAAGTGCCTCCTCATTAAAGCTGGTATCACGCTTTAGTGTGTGAAGGTCCATTGGGATCAGTGTGACATAAATTTGGTCATCAGAGGGTGTACGTGTGAGCTCTGTGCGGACATCGGCATGTCTGGTAATTTGTTGTGATTGCACAGTTTCGTCCGGGGACCTTTCCGTGCAGCTACTACAGACGGTGATCTACTGCACATGTGTGGAGCTCTTCCTCCAAGTGGACTCCAGAGAGAAGTATAACCAGAACTAGCAGGTGTCCCTGGGGTTCGCAGCTGTCCATGTAAGTGTCTGTTCAGGGCTATAATAAAGGCCTCAGGCCTCTGTTTTCTCTGGAGAGTTTTGCTGCTTAAACATTAATGATATTTGCTGCAGTGACTTTACTGCGCTCATGGAAATGTTTAAAATGACCGAAAGCAGCCTCTCTAATCGTTAAATCATCTTTTCAATTATGTCAAGCAGTGGAAGCTTTCCAGGTGATTTCTTTATTCTGTGTTCTACTGATGAGTGTTTTCTTTAATGATTTACTTTATTGATTAGAGAGGCTGCTTTCCGTCATGTTAAAAGTCTCCATGCATACAGGAACAAGCTATGCTGCTGTGCCTCGTGCGTGAATGCTCACAGCGTCTCTCTTAATGAGGAGACACTCCACCCTATTTCACCAAGACCTAACCTACCCAACCAGTATACTGACTGCAGTACCAGTGCATCACTAGAAGTGGGTCTTTTCAGCATCTGTGTTCACTTCTCCAACTTGCTGAATCCATCATTTAAATAGCAGTGCATCAGGTGCAGGCGCCCTCGGCTTTTTAAAGGAAATGGGAGCAGACCCCTTATTGGATTGACTCATGTGACGCCCAAAACACACCTATGATTAATTAAGAGACTAAATACAAACCCTTTGCACCTTACTTTGCGCTCAGCTTATGCAGCATTTAAATAGAAAAAGTGGATTAAATGCCCAACTATCTTTACCAGCCTGTGACTGGTCTCCCATCACAGACTAGACTTTCTTAAGGCTGAAAACAGAGCCAAGAGGGGGAGCAGATGTTTAGTTTTCTTTCAGATCACTTGAAGGTTTTTATGGAACTTTTGCCCAATGATGCCAAAAATAAACTGTCTTTAAGTACAGTAGCTACTTATTTACACTCCATCATGTCATATAAGACCAAGAAAAACAGTAAATCCTCACATTTAAGAATCTCGAAACAGAGTTGTAGCTGATTCATTTTCTGCAAATGGATAAATTAATTTCAGCTCTAGAATGTTTTTTCTTCACAGGTAAATCAAGTGAATACAACAATATTTAGGAGCCAACACAGAGACAGATTTATGACATTACAGATGCAGATATGGCAGTGAACACTGTGAATAAACAAGACTTTCTAAAGCCTGAAAACAGAGCCAAGGCAAGGAACAGAAGTCTAGTTATCTTTCACACCACTACAATTTTTTTTCTAAAGTTATTGTGGAACTTTTGCCAAATTATTCCAAAAATAAACTGCCTGTATCCCAGTAATTATAATTACTTTAATATGATTACATTTAAGAAGCTGAGAAAGCAGATTATTTCAGCTCTAGTATTTCCAGGCATAAACAAATGAGTGCAACACTATGTAGCAGCCAACATGGAGACAGATGTGTGACATTATGGATGCAGCTGGTAGTTAACACTGTAAAGATGCTTCACGATTTCCGGTGGAGGTTTCATGGCACAGAAAGTGTTTCATTTTTTAACTCCAGATATTCACTTTGAAATGTTTAAAACTCTCCAGCTAATGCTTTGGCTCGCTCATGAAGCCTGTTAAGTGAAAAAAGTGAGATATCCCAGTTAAATTATGCAGCTCTTTCTCTCTGAGGCTCTCCACAGAGGTGCCTGGGGAGAAGGTGATAGACAGTATCTGCATCCTCCACCGCCAACTACAGCACACTTGAGGTGGAGAGGGAGAAAGTGCTTTAGCTAAAAGCAGGACTCTCGTTTCCCAAGCACTTTAAAAGCCCCTCGCAGTGATGCAGGGAGAGGATGCACCAGGGAGAAACAGAGACGGCTGTATGTGAATAAGGTCAAGTGCACTCTTTGGGAAAAGCCTATATGAAAAGGGCCACATGCATTGTGGATGTGAAAGGAGTCACAGGGAGCGATCCAATGGGAAAGAGGGACAGCTCGTGTAGCCTACATGTTGGCTCAAAGTGCTGCGGGCCAGTTCAGCGGATGTTGAGACGGATGGGACTGACAGCCACGACTGGAACATTTCCTCTACAGGGCTGAAGGCCTGCAGTGGCAGAGCTGGGATCATGTCAGCCTCTCGAGCTGAGCTGTGGCCAAACACCAAAACCAAACAGACAAGTAGCAAGTTTTCAGTGTTCAGATCTGGTCTGAGGCCGAGTAACCAGTCTGAGTCTGTCTGATCTGTGTGAAGAAGAGCAACAAAACATACTGTTTTTAGTTTATTCAAATTTTAAGACCAGTTCTTTGGATTATGTTGTGACCAAAAATTAGTTTCATCATCCTTTTACTGGACATGTTGAAATATAAATTTTGTCTCTGTACAACCAATTACATGATCAGATCATCAGTCATCAGTAAAAACATGACTAATTAGGGTTTTTAAAAAGGTTTGAATGCAGAATTGTGTAGTACAGTGGTTCCCAAACTGTGTGACATGAGGTCCAGGTGTGTGTCAGGATGTTGTGCCAACTCTGCATTATTAATGCAAAATACAACTATAAAATCAATCAATCAAATCAAACTCTATACCCTAAAAAAATCAGTTGAGCCGGGTTTCTGCAGGTTTCAACAGGTTAAATGTAAGACTTTTTAAAAGACCATTATGAATGCAATTTAAGACCTGTTTCACACCCAGGCTGGCGAAAAAGTACATGCACAGTTTGCATTAGTGGTAGCCCCCCCCCCCCCCCCCCCCCCCCAAAAAAAAAACGTATTTAAAAGCAAGACAGAAGTTAAATCCAACTTTATAAAAGTAACATTTATTCATAAATCAATGTTTGGAAATCGCCCCCTCCAGTTTCTTAGTGAAATTCCTCATTTTCACCACTATTGTAAATATTGACCGCTGTTCACATGAATTTGTTATGATTAAATAACTTACATTAAAAAACTAAGAAGTCTGCAACTCTTCTAACAGCCAAACGTCAAGCGAGTGCAACAACACAAACACAGTAAGCCAGTCCACAACAAGAACCGTCTGTCTGTCAGCCTTTTATGTCACAAAGCTCTTGGTAACCACCTAAAGCTAAAGATGAAAACATGAGTTCATGAACACATCTTGACTGTAAATACACAACTGAGAGTTTCCTTGAATGTGAATTGTGTATGTTTCCCGTGAAGAACGTTTGTTCACTATGACTTGATGAACAACATTTCACACTCAAGCCAATCAGAGGCAGAGTAGAGCGAGTCATCCCTTTGCCATCCTGGGGAAAAAAACACCTTCTGGTCCAGGCAGAGTCAGCTAGCTGCACGGCTAACTGAGCTGATTAGAGCTACAGTTAGCAACAAGTAAAGCTAACTGTCCATCAGGAAACTATAAGCATCAGAGGAAAAACCAGAAAACATTGTCTCTATAAAATATAATCTAGTTTCACCCAAGTCAGTGTAGGATTTTCAAACTGTTATTTTAAGGTAAGATAATATTATTTTAATGATGCATTGATTGTTTTTTTTGTCCACTTTGGGGCAGAAGAACTCTAAAACAAGCTAAAAACACACAACTGCCTGTTGCACATTCAGCAACACAGAACAACGGATGTTTTTGGGAATGAGACTCAACAATCAACGATCTGACCAACCTGTCACCCATCATGGGCTGTTTTTGTCTTACTATTTTTCTCTCAGGCCACCTGAATTACATTCTGCTTTTATTTAATTATTATTGTTATTATGGAACTTTTGCTCAATGACACTCAAAATAAAGTGCCTACCACAGCTTTAAGTGAAGAATCTGAGTATTTCCTCCACCACTGTGAATTTGTGGACCATAAAACCAAAGCAAATCGCTTAAAGGGCCTAAAAAGGTAAATAAAAGTTGCTGCTAGTTGACTTGTCTCCCACTAGGGGTCGCCAAAGCCTCACAGGAGGTTTCCAGGCCTTCGTGATTTTATAGGGTGTCAGAACACTTTTCATAAATATTCAGTAGACCTACATCTCAGCATTTCATACGTTTCTAAAGTAAATTAAATTGTCTAAGATATAAATCTACCCTAATATAAACATGACCCATCCATCCATTTTCTGTAACCGCTTATCCGTGAGGGTCGCGGGTGGCTGGAGCCTATCCCAGCTGACATTGGGCGAGAGCGGGGTACACCCTGGACAAGTCGCCAGTTCATCGCAGGGCCGACACATAGAGACAAACAACCACTCACTCTCACATTCACACCTACGGGCAATTTTAGAGTCACCAATTAACCTGCTGCATGTCTTTGGACTGTGGGAGGAAGCCGGAGTACCCGGAGAGAACCCACGCGGACACGAGGAGAACATGCAAACTCCACACAGAAAGGCCCTGCTGGCTCGGGGATTCGAACCCAGGACCTTCTTGCTGTGCGGCGGCAGCGCCAACCACTGCGCCATCGTGCCGCCCATAAACATGACCCAATAAATGAATTTATAACCCAGATAAATAACATAAACACCACAACAGATCTGTTTTCTGTTTTCTCAACAGATACAATCACACATGTATAAAATCTGAATATATATAAGCATAATATTAATATACTTATAGTACAAGTGTGTATGCATATGCATGAGTGTGTGTATAGGCCAGTGTGTGTGTGTGTATGTTCTGGATATATATATATGTATGGATATAAATATGCATGATACTTGCTGAATATGTATCATCATGTGCCCCTACATGAGAAGTGTGTGGGTAACTTGAGATAATCTTTTTATTCCAGGATATGACCACATGCAGAAAACTTTCTTAACCATCTTATTTTTCATTCACATATTTTCTTTTTGTCTTTATCTGACCAATATAAAGCTTTGAGCTTTGTAAGGATAACTTTGTCCTGAGCAGCATTAAATAAAAAAATATATAAAAACAGGGGTGGAAGTAACTAATTACAAATGCTCAAGGTACTGTAATTAAGTAGTAATACTTGTACTTTTATGAGTAGATTTTTAAGCCTACCACAATACTTTTACCCGTACTTAAGCATGCATTACACTGTGGAAGTTTATCATTTTCCTATAACAGTTATTTTTTTCAACATTTTAGTTTAATTGCAGTTTCTAAAACTCAAAGATTCAAGTTTATCTAAAGAGAAACAGTAAATCATCTCAATTAAAGATAATCAGTTGGAAAAACTTTTTAAAGTTTATTTCAAAAACAGAGTTTGAGTTGGGCTCAAAACTCAAATTTATTGCAGTACGTTGCCTTGAAATTTAGAGTCGTCTCAGCTGTTTTCTTTTTTTGTTTATTTTTTCAGTATGAACTGATTCTTACATTTGCCAGCTGTAAAAAAATATGTAGCCTATCCACCCAATTAAAAAAAAGAAAAAGTTTTAATATTTTGTCAACTAAAATGTGTCACAGCTTGGCACCTTTTCCTCTAAATTTCAAATTTTACAAAAGAAAGAAAGAAAGAAAAGAGGGAGTTTAATAGCTGTGGCTCTAGACAGATTTTTTCCCCCTTTTTTTTGACAGTAAAGCTCTTTTGATAGTAAAGCGGTTGCAGACCCCTGCTCTAAACTAATGACTGGAACTATTCACCTCTGGATTAGCCGTTATTACATAAGCATGGAGCCAAATACTGGGTCAAAGAGCCTTTCAGGTCAAACTACAGCCTATTGTGCTGCTTGTGTTGAACAACAATAGGATTCAATAGACAACAGCCTGCATACCAAACATGTTTGAGGCAGGTGCCCCTAACAACCAGGTGAGTCTGTGTTTAACTACACAGTCATTAACACGTGAAGAACCATAACGCCCATATTATATTATTATATGTTCACAGTCAGAGCTCTAAAATAAATATATAATCCGTTTACACGGTCTTAGTGCAGTCTGTGTCATCACACACACCAGACTGCTCCTCATACTGAAACATGGGACAATTTAAACAGGTCACACACCGCTGACTCAAAGCTCATTGATCAACACGGGTGTCATTCTAGTTTTGACCGAACTGCCCCTCAATTCTCACATTGGTCGTCAGGGACGTCAGTGAAACCGTATCCCTGCTGTTATAGGGCCCGAGCTGGTTCGAGGTTCATCCTTCGGAAACGCCCCCTCCGAGCGCGATCTCGACATCCCATTGGTCGAACCGTCATCCATCGACCGACGTAAAAAACCTCTCACCGCGATTGGTTTAGCCCAGTGTCGAATCACATAGACGCCTCGCGCTGATTGGTCGGCGCGGCTATCGCTCAGCCGTCCATTGTTCGTGGATTGGTGCAGCAGCGCGGGCGGATTCCTCCACGGGCTCGGTCTTCAAGGCTCGCGGAGAGCGAATGTCGTCATGAGCGGTGGGTAGGAATTAAAACATTGGTGTTTATATTACATTCTACTTCGTAAAACGTTATATTTGTACTGACAGAAAAGCGCTGGACATCATGTGGTACGAATACGTCTGTTTTAGCGAGACTCGCGCAGCTGTGTGAATCAAAATAAGCAATGCACTTCCGGAAAGGGCTGCCTTTTTTCTGTAACGTTATCAAAGAGAGTTTGACTGGCTAGCTACGCGTCAGCTAGCCAAACATGCTAGTGTGAGCTATGTAGCTGCTCCTTTACTTGTTTTGTTTCCAGATGTGGCTGTGCATTTCCTCCACCCATCCACACACAATAAAACACAGAGTTATTTAGTTTGGTGCAAGTAACGGTCCTATCTTTGTCGGTGTTATTTGTAAGAACTAAGCTGCACACGGAGCAAATCAGCTTAAGCTAGCTGCTAGCCACTTCACTCTGCCCCGGTTAGTTAGCTAGCTTGCTAACGCTAGCTGGTTGTCCAAATCAAACCGTACAGTATGTGTTTGATGGCGGCGCTATTTTGAGGCCGCACTGTTTTTTTTTTTTTCTCCCTGTGTGTGTGTGTGTGTGTTATTACTGGCAGGGCTTAAAGACACACTCCTATAACTTGTGGTGGCCCTGAATTTTTTAAAGCAGTGTTCATTGTTGTGAAGCTCTCTGCTTAGTTGGTGCAACAGCCCTGCAATCACTCATCCACGTTGGTATATCCAAAAAATGCATCTTGGCCAAGAGAGATTAGTGGCTGAGCAGGCTGGGATATCCCCGTGTGAAAGTTTTTTTTTTGGGTTTGACAGTGAAGTTAATACACCATGATCCTCTGCTGAATTTATAATTCTGAACAGTGGTGGAAGAAGTATTCACATCCTTTACTTTGGTGAAAGTACCAATCACTGTAAAAATACTTCTGCTAAAAGTAAAAGTCTTGCATTCAAAACCTTACTTAATTAAAAGCATGCAAGTATTATTCGCAAAATGTACTCGAAGTATGAAAAGTAAAACACTCATTGTGCAGTACAAAGGTTCCTGTCAGTGTGTTGTATCTGAACTGAAGT
The DNA here is from genome assembly GCA_034769285.1 of Lutjanus argentimaculatus. Lineage (NCBI taxonomy): Eukaryota > Metazoa > Chordata > Actinopteri > Lutjaniformes > Lutjanidae > Lutjanus > Lutjanus argentimaculatus. Next base: position 10,975,550 of record JAWZSL010000027.1, on the reverse strand, counting down.
TTTGGATTAATTGTGCTGCTGCATTAAAGGTCCAGTGTGTAAGATTTATGGGGATTTATTAGCAGATTATTGCAAAAATTAAATATAATGTCAATTAATATGTAGGGCTGCAACTAACGAGTGTTTTCATAGTCGATTATTTTCTTGATTAATCAATTTAATAGTCATTTGTTTTAAAATGTCAGAAGCTGGTGAAAACTGTTGATCACTGTTTTCCAAAGCCCTAGATAATGCCTTGAAATGTCTTTTTTATCCACAACCCAAAGATATTCAGTTTACCTTTAGAGAGGAGTAAATAAACCAAAAATAGTCAAAGTTAAGCAGCTGAAATCAGAGAATTGTATTTTTTTCCCTAAAAAAAATTACTCAAACCAATTAATAGATTATCAAAATAGTTGGCGATTAATTTAGTAATTGTTTTCATAAGTGTATAATCGCTTGAAAATAAGAATTGTGTTTTTGTTGCTTTAGAATGAGTCTCTCATATCTGCAGAGGGGGTGTGTAGTCTTCCACTGAGTCTGCCATGTTGCACCACCGTGTTTCTACCGAAGGGATAAACCAAACATTAGCTCTAGATACGGCCTTTTGTCAGTTTCGCGGTCACTGTAGGGTCTCCAGGGGCTTCTCACAGTCCAGACCATGGTTCAGATGCTGACTGAACAACAAGCCAATCTGGACTCAGCCCATACTTCCTGTTATAAATCTAATAGATTGTGAAGTTTGCTATTTTGAAATGTATTTTCTATTGGCCATAAACTGTTAGTGATATTAAATACCCACTGTAGCTGGACATTGTTTACAGCGATCCTGTCTCCAGATTAATGTAGTTTTAATTTGGCTTATTTCCCTATTGTTGATGTCATTGTCGTGGCGACGTTAACTGCCAGACAGATTATTGTGTGTTGTTGCTGTTAAGTTCACGTGTTAACTTTGCTCTGGAGAATTTTACCATCAGCTACTAAATTGCCTTTTCTCCGACGAGGCTCTAATGTATGTTGATGATTTGGCTGTCTTCAACTTGAATGTATGTTGTGTAAAAGTTATATGTGAGTTGATTAAATGTTATCGGACTCCAGGAAGGGGAGAGTGAGGCAACATGTTTGCAATCTGCAAGCTCGCTGTTAAATGCCACTAAATCCTACACACTGCTCCCCAAATGTGTATGTTGCATTTTACTGCTGTAGATGTTTCAGGTTGAGCTGAATTTAACTACTTTACATACTATTGGATAGTTGAATCTACAACATTGCATCAGCTTTGTAACATCGCTGTCCCATCAGAACCACAGACCTTTAAGAAGTCATCTTTTCAGCTTTGTGATGGTGCATTTTCCACCCGATCCAAGATGTTTTTTAAATAGTTCATTAAGCTAGTCTAATGATGATTCTCAGTCATCCTGGTCATGGTGTTTGTAGAAAAGGTTGTCGTAGGCAGCTGGACTTGGTAGAGTTCTTGAAGACTCCCAACCAGTCAGTCAGAACTGAAGAAGCCTCTTGGATGAGAGGGGAAACATCTTCAAGGACTCTACCAAGTCCAGTTGCCTACAACAACCCTTTCTATGATTAGGAGCAGCTAAAGCTTTTAGGCAAATGTTGTGGAGTAAAAAAGTACAACATTTGCCTCTGAGATGTAGTGGAGTAGAAGTATAAAATTGCATAAAATGGAACTATTCAAGTAAAGTACAAGTACCTTGAAATTGTACTTAAGTAACAGCAGTTGAGTAAATGTATGTAGTTACATTCCACCACTGATACTTTTCACATGATGAGGCAGGAGCTCTCACAGAGGAAACAGTTCCTGTTTGTTGTTCAGCAGCTGCGACACAGAGTTTGAGTTTATTTTCTGTCAGGCTAAAGTTCAGTGTTGACAGAGTAAGTGGCTGAATGAGGCAGTAATTGTTGTGGATTAGAGTCTGTTGTGTTTTAGATAACTTCCTCATAACAAGCAACAACTTTTGTCTGTTGAATGATCCTCTGCATTGTGACTGCTGGTGTAAAGAAGCTCTAGTTTGTGGCCTTCATGCATTACTGTTACATCGCACCATTACACTGGAGTCACACAGCTAAGCATGTTTTCTGAAAAAGAAACACAAGCATGGCGATCTTTGATTGACCCAGATGAAAAAAAACAACAAAAATCTGTCCATTGCAGGATAAACGAAGATTTTAAACCTGTTTCCCAAGTCGTCACAATTTTCCAGACAAAGATGGTAGCAGGGAGTGACATATCCTGCAGTTTGTACACAGTCAGCGAGAGCAATAAATCAATATTATATGGTAATCGTGATGTGACATTTGGATATCATTATATTTTGGTGTGGCAGAAGTGTTCTAGAGGCGTATAAAGGCTGCCTCACAGCAAAGTGATGTAATTTTCTGAACCAGACTGTTCTAGCTGTTTTAATATTTCTCTTTGTGCACTTAGTCATTAAATCCACATTACTGATGATTATTTATCAAAAATCTCATTATGTTAACATTTTATGAAAGCACCAATAGTCATCCCTACAGTGTTGTCGCAATATTGATGGAAGTACTTGGGTTATTATTAGATTTGATTCTGTCTATATTGCCCAGTCTTACTAAAGGATCATCATATGTTTGCACTATTTAAGAATTTATGATAGGTGGGAAAATGATGATGTTGCTTTTTATTATTTTTTGTATTAATTCAAAAAATGCTTATTGGTCTGCCAGATGTTATTTTCAGCGAAATCTTTTTTTCCCCTGTAGTAGACAACGTTTTTTCATTCAGATTGTCAAAAGAGCCTTTGAGGTAGAGCTGCAACAATAATTCGATTAATAGATTAGTTGTCAACCATTGAATTATTCAGCTACTTTATTTGTCATTTTTTTTAAAGTAAAAAGTCCAAATTCTCTGATTTCAACTTCTTAAATATGAATATTTCCTGGTTTCTTGAGTCCTCTGTGACAGTATATTTGATATCTTTGGGTTGAGGACAAAACAAAACATTTGAGACAGTGATCAGCATTTCACAACTTTTGAAGATTCTTGAAATCCCTTCAGAACAGCTTGAAAGTGTTGCTGAATTATGTTGTTGTTGCATCTTTCAGAAAACAACAGTGTGACTCAAATCAAGTTTTAATACTTTACTTTGGAGGCACAAGCTGCCTTACTTTAGCAGTCCAATCATGAAATCGGCATCTCTTGCAGTCAGAGTAGCTCTCTGTTGAATCAGTTCTTTCCCAGCAGCCTGTGCACTTCTCAGTACCATCGCTGCTGGCCAGAACAGCACTCTGTGGCTGTCATGTGGTTACGTGTCACCTGCTGTTTGATTTCAAGTGTTTGCCGGCTGACGTGCCTTGAGCTCAACTGATACGCTCAAATGCTGCAAATATTAATAATTCTGTTGTTTTGCACGTTTATGAATGATGACAGATGTTGAGTTGAATATCCTCGGAGCATTACTGCAGCGTGAAACCACAAATGAAAGCAGACGCAGACAGTCTACCTTCAAATGGTTGTATTCTGCCGACAAACTGTGTTGCAGTTTAGACGATAATGACCAGTGGAGGAGGTCGCTCAATATAAATCACGAGTGTACCACTTTACACAGAGCAATTCAGTTTCACAATAACAGCCTCACCCTATTTTGGCAATTAGGGAGCAGCATTGCCTGGTGGTACTCAAGATTTACCCTGCTCTTAAACTCCTGGGCAGCCTGCCCTAAATGTACTTATGCCGACTGTCCTAACATAAATATAATATAATCTGCTCGCTAAATTTAGTCTCTTCTTCATGCAGTGTTTTAGACTGCAGCCCAACAGTGAATTTCTTTGCTTTGTTTCTTTGTTTCTTTGCATTGCCAGTAGCTCGATATTTGTTTGACGAATATGTTTGTGAATATGTTTGTGTTTGTTTGTACTTTTCAACGGCCAAATATAACAGCTGTCATGGCCAGTTAACTAACTTCATGAAAACCGTCTTACTACATGTTTTGTCAATTACTTTACATGAGCTGTTGCAGAAGATCCAAATCCTGCACATGAAATTACATTGAATCCAAAACTGAAATAACAAAACAATTAGATTGTAGACAAAATAGTTTTTATTATAATCAAAAAGAATTACATAATTCAGTAGGTTTATTACATTTAAAATATTGTTTAACAGTACTAGAAATGTTGTTTTAAAGGAGCATACAGGTGTTTTTTTTTTACAAGTCTCTGTCTATACAGCATTGCATCACTGCTGACTGTTTTCGAAAGCATACTTAAATATATTGTCAATTATTTTTCCTACATCCCAAACAACTATCGGTTATGGTGTGAAAATTAACTTGTAAACAGTAGAAAGGTATTTGAGGTAGATTATCCTTCATGGTGGTTGTTAGTTACTCCCCCTTTATTTTTACCGTTGGATTGTAATGCAGCTGAAACTAGAGATGCAACAAAATTATTAAACTAATTGCTAATTGCTTAGGTTAAAAAAGAAGAAAAGAAATAAAACATTTAAACAAGTCACAGTTTTAGCAGAGTCCAAAGTGACGTCTTAAAATCGCATCCTTAATCAGACCAACAGTCGAAAACACAAAGACTTTTTATTTACTGTCAAATCCTCATATTTCAGAAGCTGGAACCAGCAAGTGTTTTACAGTTTTGCTTGAAGAATGACTGAAACAATAATTTTTGGCCACCAATTTTCTTTCGATTGACGAATTGATTAATCAACTTATCATGGCAGCTGTTGTCACAGCAAATGTATTTGAGTCCCATGTGTGACTTGTTAATAGGGCTAAAACTTCAGTATGGTCCTTTAATGGTTCAACAGAAAGATTTATATTTTTAAAAGCTGTAAGACATGTGAGATTTACTGACACTCCACATGTGTGATGAAGACAAATATGTCTACATGTAAATATTTGCATCTTAATACACTAATGAGTGTAATTAATCACCTCATTTGTGTAACTGACGGTGTTTAATGATCATGTGGTGATTACAGCGGGGCGTTACAGAACGTGTCTTTCTGAGATTTGTGTCTGTTTTGTAGGAATGTCCTGTGATGTCCTTGAACAACGTACCCACTGAAAATAGATGCCTCAGGCAGCCCGAGTCTGACTCTGCTGTGTCTGTGTGTTTTCCAGAACAACAGGACAGTATGGCCACCACTGTTGCTGTCAGTCCCAGTGAATACCTTCAGCCTTCCACCGCTTCCACACAAGTGAGTAACGGCCAGATGTCGTGTCCCTGCTGCTGCTTGCTCTCTGGTTGCACTGTTGCTTTCTGCTGAGGTCTCGTTACCTTTATTAACCCGTGATGCATTCATGTGTCTGCACACTGGAGGCACATTTATGCACTGAGCGACCCATAAACAAATCTCTATTTGTTTAAGCATTTTATACACCAAGTGTGATCTGATATAGTGAGGCAGCCCAATAACAAACTTCGTGTTTTAACAGCTCACTGCTATGAGACTAAATATCTGAGAACTGAAGTACAGTTTTAATAATCCAAGGTCTCAGGGTTATGTTTAGCTTTCACTGAAGATGCAGAAGAAAACTACAAAAGCTAGCAGGCAGCCCTTTGAGCTTAGAATAAATTGTTTCACAAGACTAAATATCATCTGGCATTTTAGTTAATGGAATATTGTGATAACTTTTAAATTTGTATTATCCCTCTTAAAAGGCCAATGTGGAAGATTTATTGGGATTTAATGACAGAATGTGGCAGAAATTGAATATTATGTTCATAAATATACTTTCATTATTGTATAATCATCTGGAAATAAGAATTGTTGTGTTTTTGTGAGCTTAGAATGAGTGATTTATATCTACAGAGGACGTGGGTCCTCTTTAATGTCCTCCATGTTGTACCGCCATGTTTCTGCAGTAGTCCAGAACAGACAAATCAAACACTGGCTCTAGGTGCGGCCTTTTGTATTATAATGAGTTTTACAGCCATCGTAGGTTCTCAAAGGCCTTTGGAAGGGGAAACTTAGACGAGGCGTTTGTAATCTGCAAGCTGACGGCTAGATGCCACTAAATCCTACACACTGGTCCTTAAATGCTAACTAAAAAAATAAAATAAAATTTCGATTTCCTGAGCTTATTTGATCGTTCCCAGCAGGGTTTAATGCTAATGTTTTTGTTTCTTGTCATTTTTTTCAGAAATGTACTTGCCCAAAGTTAACTCTTACTTTCCTGTACAAATTGGCTTATTTATTAACGTTTATCAAATAACAACATTGATTAAAGTTAATTGTCAAGTTTAACCAAGGGCTGCAGCATCTATAAAATGTCTTTGAATGTCTTGTTTTGTCAGTCCATAACCAAATATATGCGGTTTAATGTGATAAAAAATGATTACATACATGAAATCTCCATATCTGAGAGTCTGAAAACAGCATTTTCTGGCATTTTTGCATGAAAAATGACTATAGTTGCTCGAACCACTAGGCTGAAATGGCATTTTAATTGCCCCTGGGGGATCAGGCCACCCTTATTGTTGAGCCCTGCCCAGTGAATTTAACAGTGAATGTCTCTGGATGCTTGGTCATTATATCCACTAATAGTCCAATCGCCATTAAATATTGACATGTTTTTGCATCAGAGCTTTTGGTCTAAGTATTGTGATGCACTATGTTAGTATCGTCCAGTCGTAACAATTACTAGTAAGGGTTTTGTGTAATATGGGAGGTAGTTTAGAAAATATGTCTACAGCTGATCAAAAACCCAAAGTCAGTGCTCTTCAAAACGGAGCTCAGTCACTCCATCTACAAAACTTTTTGATTTCTCTGTACCACTGCTTACAGTTGGAGGTCTTGGCGTAATCCACTGAAATAAAATGCATCTCCTTGCTGATAGAAGAAGCTTGTTCAATAGTTTTTTTTGCAGGATTCTTGTCAAAGAGAGGATTTATTAAGGATTTATTTATCTTTTCTTATCAAAAATAGAGTCAAGTTCCCGTGAGACTTTCTCCCAGAATTTTAATATCAGAGGGCAGTTTTAAATTCAATGTATGTGCAACCCCACCTCTGTCTCGCACTTGACACAGGGGAGAGAAATCCTGGGATAGAAAAGTATTATGAGATTGGTGTGTGCATTGCAATGTATAATAATAAAAATCAATTTCTATTTCAGTCCGCTATAAGGAGCAGAGTTTTTTCCGTAGCAGTCAGCAGAGGTCACAGTCTACAGGACTGGTTGGTCCATCTGTCAGCTTGACAGTTAAAACAGATACTGACAAACTTTTGCTTTGAAGAAATAATTTTCAGCTGAAAAAAGGTCATTGCATTATATGTTTTCTCAATACTCAGCAAATCACAGGTTTAAATTTATATCAGGACTTAAGTATTGTGATAATATTGTATCATGGACCTTCTGATGGTTCCCACCCGTGAGTACAAGAGAGCCTTTGTTAGCCCAGTTTATGCTCCATGTGCAGTAAGTGAATATAAATTGTGTTTTAAAATAGCTGAAGCTCACGTCGATGTAAAGTGCGTCCTTGTCCTGCAGCTGGAGGATCACAGGGAAAGGCACAAAAGCTTTGCTGGTGGAAACTCACACTGGCTACACCACGTGCTCGACACTGTTTATAATTCTCTGTTTGTAGTTGAAGCCTTACCTGTTTGTCTACATCTCGTTGTTTATTTTCGCTTCTTATCTCTCCCTGTCTCACCTCTCTCACCCCTGGTCACACTACTTGACTTTCATATTTGTCAGATTGGTGTACCGTGCACACAAGACAACTTTCTGTCTTGTAATCGGTAATCTTTGAAGATCTTGTTGTGGTTTGCACACACCAATCAGTGACAGGGAGGTCACACATTACAAGATCGTTCACCCGAGTAATCCCTGTCTGGTCTCCAGTTTTTGTCATGAAAACAAAGGCAAGAAGTGATGTTAATTACTAATTCTGAAACATCAGCGTGCAGCAGGTGTCTGTAGCTGCTGGAGATGGAGCTGGTTTGAATTACTTTATAATAGTTGCACAATGCTAGAATTTTAAACTTTGATAAAATATTAGTATAAAAAAAAATACTTGTTACCACAGCAAAAAAAAATGTCCCATGCACACAAAATAGGATAATATTATTTCTTTTTTGACTTAATTAACAATCTGCACACAGTGCTGGTACAGAAAAAGTCACTGAGGACTTCTGGTTTTGCTGCAAGACAAATTTCAGGCAGGACAATAAAAACTGAACTCAACTGAGGTCTTGAATAAGCACTTAAATATTTTTTTAATAACTCTGGTACTGATTCTATAATTATATTGATGTATTGTTACTTTTGACAGGCTCAACTTATAACTACTACTACTACTATAACTAGCCCTATGACTACTTTTTGCTAATTTTTTTATGTCTGGCCTTTTCTGGCTGCTGCTCCGGCGCTCTTCTTATTGACTCCTCTCCTCCCTCTGCCCATGTCTGCTCCTACGATCGGCTGTCTTTGACTGTAGCTTGTTGCATGGCTCCCCAACTCATCCCATGACCAGATATTTCACACATAGCGATTGAGTGCTGATTTGCGAGCGCTGAGCCGACGTCACTTTGCCTGTTATCTCAAGGCTTCTGTCAGTGAGCTCCAAAGAGTTGGAGAGTGGAAATCGGGGCTACAATCCTGTATTTTGAACAAGGGAATTCATGATTACTGTGTTTTAGTAGTCATCAACTACTCCAAAAAGTTGTTGACTAGTTTGCAGGAGATATATCATATTAATTTCACCCAATAATAATGATCAATGCTCGTCAAAAGGTTTTCAGATACCATCAGTAAAGCTTTAACTAATACACGTAGGATCAACCCTGGTGGGTGAAATAGAGCTCTTGATTGGCTCTGAGAGGTTGTTTTACAAATGATCAGACTAAACCCTCAGCAAGCTGGTCTGGGCTGGAGAAACTGTTTGACTGCAGTAACAACGTGACTGCTCTCTTGAAGGGATAGCAGGAGTCCTTTCCTTCTCTAAATACCTTAAATTCTCATTATTTAACATGGCTGACTACAGAATGAATGATTGGTCTACACACAGTGTCCACTTGTGGTTCTGATAGTCGACTATTCGACTGGTCTGTGAAACCCAGAGTGTGAACTCGGCATTAGTTGTTAAATGTTTCTCCTCAGGCTGTTTTTATCGCAGACTGTGTGTGTTGTATCTGAGCTGTAACTGTGTTTCTCCCTGCAGGACACCCAGCCCTCTCCTCTGGCCCTCCTGGCTGCCACCTGTAGTAAAATCGGCCCTCCTGCTGCTCAGGCTCCTGTCACCTCTCCTCCAGCGCAGCCGCAACCTCGCAGGCTCCTCCCGATAAAGCCGGCTCCAATCGCCCCCGCTCCGCCCAAAAACCTGGGTTTCCTTTCAGCCAAGGGCAATGTCCTTCTCCCTGCTGGTCTGGGCTCCACGACGCCTGGCAGTCCCATCGTGCTCACCATCCAGCAGAGCCCGGCCCGCACCAACACCTCAGCCCCGGCCAACATCCAGTACCAGGTGGTGCCGCAGATCCAGGGCGCCCAGACTATCCAGGTGATGCCACAGGGAGGTCAGATTCAGCTCATACCGGGCACTAACCAGGCCATCATCACCACTCCCATGACTGTACCGGCCCCCGCGGCCGCTGCCACTCCGGTCACGCCCCAGAAGACTGTAGCCATCAAACCCTCCCCCAAGTTACGCAAGCCAAACAACTCTGCCGCCAATGTGGTGCAGCTGCCCAGTGGGCTCACGCTGCCGCTCAATGTGGCAACTGGAGAGGTGGGCGGGACTCAGATCATCACAGAGACGGCAGCCGCCCCTCCCACTCCAGGAAAGGGACGACGAGGGAGGAAGAAGAAAGCGGTTCTGGCTGCTCAGCCTCCGCCTCCTGCTCCACCACAGGCTGCCTCCCCTCCCCCAGAGCAGATGGAGACCATCCTGATAGAAGCTGGCGACAACATCATTCAGGTACATCTGGCTGCTGCTGCTGCTTCAAGCAACAGGAGGCACATTTAATCTTATATTCCTCTGACCCGTACTGAACTACGAGCGTTAAGTGCTGTTTAGAAAGATCTTAAAGATGCTACAGGGAACTTTAATATTTTGTTGATTTTTGAGGCCTCTGTGGACAAAAGTAGGAGTGTTTCCACCGCAATAACCACAAAATATAACATCAAAAATGAAATTATCTAAATAAAAATCTCCTCCTGCTTCTTTTTAAGTGGCTGATGTAAAACTCACTGTAACTCTGATTGGGAAAATGAAAGAAAGAAGAATCCGACCTGATAACCAGTTAAAAACTCCTTGCAGTAGTTTTAACAGCTTTGCATTGAAGTCTGTGAAGTTTCTGGAGCTGCAGTCACAGCTGACTGTTTTAAGATACAGCAGATTGCTTGTGTGGTTATGCAAACACAAGTTTCATTCCTGATCTTGGGAACACATTCAGTCTCTGTGACAAAATCAATCAAGTCAGCGTTCATGTACTTGCAAGAGAATGTGAATTCAGAGGGGACTGAAGCTGTGTTTTTCAGGGCCAATACGGAGTATTAGCAATCAAGGAGACTGATAACTGATATTTGATGACTTGATGGAGAATTTTCTAACTCAAAAAATACTGAAAATCACCAAAAATATAGGTCTAATATGTTTGGTTTAAGAAATAGTGGGGTAGATGATACCACAAAATTTGGTTTAAATCTGATACCAAGTCGGGATTTAATGTTAATGTCTTTTTTTTTTTACTTGCCTGGTCAGGCAAGTCGGTCAAAAATTTACTTGCCCAGAGTCAATTTTTGCTTGACCCTGTACAAGCTGTTTTTTTGTTAATGAGCAGTTATCAAATAACAGTGAAGACTTAAGTAACTGTCATGTTAATCGAGGGCTGCAATGTCTATAAAATGTCAGAAAATAGTGAAAAATGTCCATGCCAGTATTTCTGAGTCCACAGTGCTGTCTTTAAATATCTTCTTTTGTTGTTGTTGTTGTTGCAGCTGTGATGTAAAAAAGCTATAAAAACTCACTGTATGCATCCTGCCCAGAACCAAACGAAAAGTGAACATAATGAAGCATTTAGCCACTAAAGAGAAAGATACTTTTCCTCAGGAGTTGAGCTAAAAGGGGAGTGAATATAGGACATACATATACAGTATGATATCAATGCGTTGTTACCGTTGTGTCGTGTTGTATTTACAGTTTGTTCTGCTGCCCTCAAGTGGCCAAAATATCCATTATTGCAGGAAAAGTGAGCTTATTAATTTGTGGTGTTATAATGTCCCAGTGTTGATGGTCCCATAACAGAACCATTACAGGGTTTAGTGCATCCTTACAGACCTCTTGTGCATCAGCAGCCTCAAGGCCAACACACTGAATTCCTTTCTCCCTCATTTTTGGTCGCTCCGTTCCAGATGTGGTCGCTAACTCATACCTGAACACCGCAGAATAACCTCTCTCGTCTCTGTATTTGCAGGCAGGCAACAACCTACTGATCGTACAGAGTCCCGGGCAGCCGGCTGTGGTGCAGCAGGTCCAGCTGGTCCAGCCCAAACAGGAGTCTCAGGTGGTTCAGATCCCTCAGCAGGCCTTGAAGGTGGTGCAGGCCGCCTCCGCCACGTTACCGCCCGTCCCACAGAGACAGTCAGCTCCCTCAAGCCTGCAGGTCACTCAGACAGAACCAACACCAACGCAGGTATCCATTCAGACATATCGTCAATTCAGCACGACTGTTTATGATTTGTTTTTCTTATTTGTCAACATTTAATGAGTAAAAAATATTTCCTTTGGTTTTTATTTTTGCTTTTTCTGCCTGCAGGATAACAGACAGTGAAAATTTTAAGAGAATGCAGGGTCAGAAACGAGCACAGCCCCTCATCACACTGTGCAGCCCCGTTTAAATAAAACTTCAGACATCCATTTGGCATTTTCTTCCCTCAGATCCTCTTCAAAACAGCGCTGGGTGAGTGGCAGTCTATTCAGCTCCAGGATTCGGTCTCCACGACAACGACCCCCACCACTTCAGTCGCCACCACCACCACCTCGCCACCGGCCGGCACCAAGAGGACGCTGGCGGGGGGGCGGAAGGAACGGACTCTGGCAAAAATCGCCCCGGCGGGTGGGATGATAGCGTTGAATACGTCGCAGCTCTCGTCGGCAGCTCAGGCGGTGCAGACGATCAGCATCAACGGGGTCCAAGTTCAGGGAGTTCCTGTCACCATCACCAACGCAGGGGGTGAGTTCATGTTGGCTGTTGACAACAAGAGAGACGCAGGATTGGAAAGCACAAAGTTAAAAAGCAAAGACACAGAATCACTTGATTTTCTTTGGCAAATCAGTCAGACTTTATTTATTCATAATCCCTTTCAAGTGGTTTACAAGCAATTTAGAAAATAAAGGATGGTAGAAATAAAGAGACTAATGCACACCAAAACATCCTAAAAACAGAGAAAATAGCAGATTAAAGGCATAATATATTCTGCCACTTAGGGGTCTCTCTCACATTAAAACAGTGACAAAAGACGACCATCATAGCTGATGAAAATCTATCTGATGTGACTCAGGCAGAAATCATGTTCATGGACAAGATAATGTTACAGTTTTATTCACGTTACATTAAGTCATGTGGGACGATTCCCTCCCTCACAGTCTGACGTATATAACATGTTCCGTGTTTTCCCAGAACTTATAGCAACAACGAACAGGAAACACACCCATACCTTGAAGAAATTATGTATTTTGCTGCATTTGAACATTGTTTGAAACATTTGAGGATAAATATCCAGTGCGTTAAGACATTTTAATGTGGAAATGTTACATATTATAGTTTTAAATAAGACAACAATAAAGATGGGTTAAAAGGGTAAAAAAGGATAAATAAAAGATGATACAATAAAAATAACAGCAAAAGAATGAAATATGAAATACTACACAGCAAACTGATTGTAATAAAACAGTAAAATGTTAATAAAAATAAAATAGAATTAAATAAATAATGTCAACATTAGAATTTTGATAACACAAATAAAATAAATAAAATAAAAAGTAAAAACACACTGAGCTCTATCGATCATACTGAAATGGTTGCTTGTACGTTGAGGATGAGCGTGTGAACTTGTGGTGTCGAACTTGTGCATTTGGTGCTCTGTTGTTGTGATTTTATTAATTTATCTTATTTATTTATTCACTAGTTTTGGGTAGGGGAACATGTGGGCTGTGTGTGTTTTTGTATGTTTATTACTCAGAAAAAGCAAGTAAAGTGTAAAATAAAACATAAAATTATAAAACACTACTTAAAAGCCAGACTGAACAGATGATTATTTAAGTTTAATTTAAAAAAATATTTTCTGCTCTTGAGGTTTCTTAATTTTGTTTCTCTTTATCCTGTTAAAGGTGTTTTTTTGGGGGGAAGTTTTTGGCTAACCTAACCCAGCTGTTCCAGCGGCTTGGAGCATAATGGCTGAAAGCAGCAGGCAAAGAGACAAAGCAGATCATTTGATAGTTTAATAAAGTGACTGTACTTATAATTTACAACCACAAAAAAGTGGATTTAGATAGTTGAAGCGTGTCATTAACCCATCAGGAAATTGCAGCATTGCAGCAGCCAAGTCACACATGAAATCATGGAACAATACAAACATAACACAAAGTTTAAGTACGTATAACAATAGTACATATTAGTATTAAATTGGTCATGAAGAAATTAAATCTGAAACTTAAAGTCCATATAAAGGAAAAGGGCATTTTTCTTCTAAACACATTATAGATGTTAGAAAAAAATCTACTGAAAACACGTGAACCATCTAGTACGACGAACTGACGCCACCTCCCCCTCTCCTCCTTCTCCCTAACGGTCAGTTACAAACGTACCTTCAGCGACGCTCTCAGTCCAAATGAGTCGTAATTGTGTTTGACACTGGAGACAGTGGAGCGGACACGCCCACAGCGTTTCAGAACAGGGAAAACTGCTAATTTTTAAAATGATTTTGAGACCTAATTGTATATAGTTAAGGTTTTTTGTAACATGTTTCTTTAGTGCAACAAACTCAGAGCACACATTTATTGTTGTTTTACATGATTTTTAATAACTAATTTTGTGTTTCTGTAATCAGTGTATACAACTGAAAGTCAAAAAAGGGTAATATTGAGTTACTGCCTGGCCTGATGGCAAAGTCAGCAGAAAATATTCACTGTGAAGATTAGATGATTAAAGATATTATGAACAGTCAACAGTTTAAAAATGGAGAAGCAGACTCTCCCTCTTAATCATCTCTCGGAGATAAAATCTCCTTCTGTTTTGGAGCATCTTGTCAACTCTTTGCTTTCATGTTGCATTATGTTAATGTTTCCATTAATCACTCATTAGAATTTCACCCCACTTTGACTCATGGCAGTCAGCTGGCACTCTGATTAGATTTTCAGAGGAGCTTGGCCGCCCCGGCAGGAGCCCTGCTGTGTCGCTGACGGTGTGTCTGTCTCTGTGTTTATCAGGCCAGCAGCACCTCACGGTCCAGACGATGCAGGGCGGAGGGCTCCAGCTGGCAGCGACGCAGGGCCAGCCGGCCATCCAGGTAGACCAGACCCTCACCCTGGAGCTGCCCGGCCAGCCAGGAGAGAAGAAGCGACGTATGGCCTGCACCTGTCCCAACTGTAAAGACGCAGACAAGAGGTGAGTGTGTCAAGAGGTGGACAGATTTGTGCCAGTTTTACCCAGGATTCACTGGCTGCTGTGCAGGGTGAAACATTCAGAAAAGAGACAGGAACAGATTTTTGAATTTTAAGGGATTTTTACCAACTGGAAATGAGTTTCAAGGACAGATTATCAGTCTGCTGCTGAAATCACAAATTAGTAATAAATAAAAGCCCCTTTTCAGTGTCAGATAGAAAGATACTGCTGTTAGTGTTGAGGTCTTTGTAGATACAGCATGGACTTTGCAAAAAAAAAAAAGTTTCTGCCTCTGAAAATCAATTTTGTTTGAACAAAAAGAAGATTTTGACACAGTACAATTTCATACAGGGCAGGAATTTCATTGGGGCCATAAAGACCACGGCTGCTGTGCCCCCTCAGTGTGGCCTTATGCCTCTCGAAAAGTTTTATGCCCTGAGGCCACAGTGGCCTTGATGCCCCGCCCTCACTGCCCCAGCTGATTTTGATGTTTTCTCTTCCTCTTTCTCCTGCCTCTTTCCTGTCAACACATTTTTTAGACATCAGTTTCTTTTGTTTAGATTCTGATTCGGGCCAACATCAAGTGAAAAACTGCACAAATAACAAGTAGTGGGTTTGATTTGTAGCTTGTTAAGAATCGAAAACCATCGGGTTATTTATGACTACAATTTGATAAATTAGCGTATGAATAAGACAAGAAATTCAACATATAATGCTACACATCGCTCGTATATTGCTTCATTAACTTAGCTGACCCGGTGGCATAAAAAGTTTAATGTGCCTCAAGAGTATTGTTGCCTAATGTTTGTAACATTAATTTTAACAAACTTAATGTCACCGGTTGATTCCCCTGAGCACGACACGTCTGTGCCACGGTTTTGATCCGTCCTCCAAATGACAGCAGCAGCAGCCCACACCCGGAGCGTTTCAGAAGCTTTTTGTCTGATCGTGTTGGCCTGGTCAGATTTTCTTAAATTGGTCCTCTTTTCTTGCTTTTTATGCTTCTGCCTTGGATGTGTAGTTTGCATATTTAAATAGTTTCTTTTCTGTTTGTCTTCATGATTACGAGTCTGCACGGAGTCTTTTATTTTGAAAACTGACCAGATTCTCTCTGCTTTTTCTGTGTCCGACTGCCTGCTCGATCTGCTCTATGCAGATTGACTCATTAGTCCAGGACTAAGTGTCTATGAACTTCTAACTCAGGAGTTTGTATAAATATAAATATAATTATTCCTGTGGACTTAAAGTCATTGTTTTATTTGATGGCCTTGCTGCCCCGTCATTTGGCCTTCATACCCTCAAAAAACACCAAAAGACAAGTGGCCTTGCCCCTAAAATGATGAAACTCTAGGCCTGGTTTCATGCCTTTAACTCCATAGTGATACTACATTAAATGCTATCAGCTGTTTTACTTTTGAATACTCAGTTCTCCAATGAAAACTGTACATCTCACTCTGTATGTTTGTGTGTGTACGTTCTGCAGGCCTGGGGAGGTTGGGAAGAGGAAGCACATCTGCCACGTCCCCGGCTGCGAGAAGACGTTCAGGAAAACGTCGCTGCTCAGAGCTCACGTCCGGCTGCACACTGGCGAACGGCCCTTCGTCTGCAACTGGGTCTTCTGTGGGAAACGTTTCACACGCAGCGACGAGCTGCAGAGGCACGCCAGGACGCACACAGGTCTGTCTGCTGAAACACACACGTAAACACACACACACACACAATGGCCTGCATGCGGAGTTTCATTCCAAAATAGAACATAATCTCCAAAACGCTCAAACTAAAGCAAAGATGGGTATTTGAATTAATAAATTAAGAAGAAGTGAATAAGAAATCAGCAGAAAATATTATGAAGGATCAGCAAATAAAATCAGGTCAGTGATGAGAAACACAGCATTATTGATGTTTGACTTTTTACTGTGTGTGTTTTGTTTGTATGGGAACATTTGTAGTACAGTTTGACAATGTGGCTGAAATCATGATAATATTAAGGATTTTTTCAGTATTAAGATATATCAGGAAGTGACAAAAAGTCAGTTTTCACATTTCAAAAACCAAAACTTAAACCACAAACCTTTAATTAGAGCCTGATGGATAAATCAGCTTGTATTATCGAGGCTGTACTGAGATATCTGGGCGTTTATATTTTGGCTGTTAATGAACAAGTAATTGTTGGAGACAAATGCCAAAGAAACTGTAGCTGATGTCCACAGACGAGTTGTAAAGTAACATTAATATTAAGATGCCGGTTGTAATGTTAGCTTGTTTAGCTTGTTTTATCCAAGTTAACCTTTGTTTCGACAAATTAGCACCAGCTCGCGTCTGTTATATTGAACAGTGAATACTCACTTTTATGTCTGCCTGAGCCCCATGGCTGTGTGGTGACGCTGGGGCTCCGTATAATTGCCATTTCAGCAGATTTCAGTCTGTACAACCTTATTTAGTTGTCAAGGAACCTCATGTAAGGCGATGATTAGCCGCTGCTGTACAGAGGAGACATTTTATAATTGTAGCGCTGCCATCTGACTAAGTATTGATAACATGCTTAGATGGTGGGGTTGATGGCCAAGTAATGTAATCAGTATGTGCCTAGTAGAGTTGTCACGATACCAGAATTTTAAACTTCAGTACAATACTAGTACAAAAAAAACGATGTACAATATCTCTTTCTATACCAGGACAAAAAGGAAAAAAAGCCCTAGTCACACAAAATAGGATCAATTTTCTCTTTTTGAAATGAACAACCTGCTCACAGCCCTGATACAGAAAAAGTCACTGAACACTCTGATCTTGCTTCGTTCCAAATCTCAGGCGGGACCGAACTGAACCGAGGTTTTGAACGAGCACTTAGATCATTTTTTCAAAAGCTTTGGTAGTTTCAGAACTATAAATAATGGAGACAATAGAGCGTGCATCACAGTGTGCCTCGGTGTGTTTTTGAAGTAGCCCTGCATTTTTTATTTTTTTACTGAGACTGTTTGACCCATGCAATGAGCCCTTCACCTCTTCAAGAGTAACTATAAATAATGGACTTTTTATCTTTTTAAAGATGTGGTATTGAAGAAGTATTGAATTATCTGTACTTTTGAAAACCCCAAAGCAGGCATGTCCAAACTATTCCACAAAGGGCTGAGTGGCTGCAGGTTTTTACTCCAACCAACCAACAGCACACCTGATTCGACTAATTAGCTGTTTGAAGGCTGAAATTAGTTCATTAAATGAGTCGAGCCTGGTGTGCTCCGGCTTGGTAGGAACAAAAACCTGCAGCCACATGGCCCTTCATGGAATAGTTTGGACATGCCTGCCCTAAAGCCTAGTGTTGACTTCAAAACACCTGTATCGGTTGTGCTTTGTCTTTGGTGACAGTTTGTTTAAAGGTTGAAGAAAAACACATGGTGCTTAACTAAAGACAAAAAGAGAGCTGGGGTGTGTGTAGTTGCAGTCAAAGACCAGCATGTACAAGAACAGTTTGCACACCCAAATCACTTTAGAACGCTCTTTTAACATTATTTTCAGTGTGCAATTAACAAGGCTGCACACTGAAAAAAGCACAGCCAGAACATTTGAGCATTTACTCCTCTGAGGTGAATACACAAACTGAGGGAATGGGATTAAAATAGTATTCTGATCTGCTCGTACTTGCATACAACTGGCTTGAAATTATGCAGTTAAAGTACAGAAATTTGTAAAACTTGTAAGTGTAATGATGATAATATTGATTGCACTGAGTAAAAGCCGTAGTAAATATTTATAGTTTTTGCAAACAAATTATTGTTTGCCTGTTTGGAATATTTTCCACCATGATATTTGACAATATTAACATAACACCGTCACTTTCTTTTTGTGTCCCATCAACAGGAGACAAGCGCTTCGAGTGCAGCCAGTGTCAGAAACGCTTCATGAGGAGTGACCACCTGACGAAGCATTACAAGACTCACATAAACACCAAGAACCTGTGAGCAGCCTGTATACTGAGCGTATACACAGACTGAAACTCTCTTAAACTGAAGACTGTATTTAGAGGACGGAGGGGCAGAGGAGACGACACCAAGGGAGTGTCTGTGACTCATCCCACCGTGGGAAATACTCCAAAAAAAAAAAAAACAAGAAACGTCCCCCATATCCCCTCTCACTCCTCTAGGACACTGTAGCGTGGTGTACAAAGAAATCCTTCCTGGTGGACTTCAAACTGATCCGGCAGGTTTATTAATAATAGTTTATCATTGTTTTGTTTTTTTTGTTTTTTTTTTTCTCTTTGGTCTGAGCAGAGGCCAGAACCAGCTCCGACTGAACATGTAAGATGACGAGATGGCGAGGCTTCAGATGCAGACCCTTAACTCTGCTTGCTTATTTATGAACTGCTCCAGGGGAAGAATGTACGCAGAATTATTCAGACGACCACAGGACTCCAGTCACAGTTTCCCCTCTACTTTTATTTTTTGTTTTTCTCTCCTCCAAATCCTGCTTGTTTTTTTATTTTTTATTTTGGGTTGTGGAGCTCCCACAAATTGGCTGTCAGACAAGCAAGAAAAATTCAACACCATGTTTTGTAAATTTAACAGAAATTTGTTTTACCTCACTGGAATGGTAATTTAGTTGAAGCTATTTGTGTTTCAGCAGGAGTTTCTGCTGATTTAAATCCTGTTTTCCCCTCAAAGTTGGGGACCATTACATAAAAACTTTGAAAACCTGTAGAAGTTTACATTGGCTATTTTTAAAGTGTGTATATGCATACTATTATAATATTAATGATAATAAACTATTTATAACATTTTTCCATACAATTGTTACAAATTGATTTACGAAGTAGGTATATAGAAAAACAGACCAAATGAGACTCAAAGTTAAAAAACAGGAGGCCTAAAAATTTACATCAGAAATATAAAGAGGGAGAGAGCTTTGAGGGTACCGATCAGACTGGCCTGAGCTCTTTCGCAGAGCGATCCAAGTCCTGGCAAAGTCTTTGATGCAGTCAGTCGGCTGCCAAGACGTCAGAACAAAACAGCAGCACATCGGGCCTGGAAGGAGCTTAATGTGCGGTTCAGGGCCAGAAGTCACTGTGCCTTACAAGTTGTCATTAAAATCAATGTCCAAACAAACGGCCAAAAAGTGAGAAGCTGCTGAAAATTTCTTGGTGAAGATCCTGACTCCTGCTGGAAAATAGACATAAAGTCATCTCAATGCAACAAGATGAAGGTTTGGACTAATTTCAGGGTCCGTTAACATTTGCTAAAACTGAGAGAAGCAAGACTGAACATCTTTGGTAATTAAAACAAATTTGAATTGAGTTTAATTCAAAATTAAAGCTTAATAAGGTTTCAAATCAGGGTGGAAAAAATAACATTTATGTCCCCCAGGCAATGTTAAAATTTCACCAGCCACTCATTAGACCACCATTGTTTGTTGTTTGGCTGTTGAGTGAAACAAATCTACCATCCACTTGCATATTTTACCAGCTGGTCTGTGGTTGGTGCTGATTTGTTCCCCATTTCATATATTGTGTCTGGTTGATGGAGTTTTGGGAGCAGCAACAACATCATCAAAAGTTGTTATTGGAAATTTGGACGCTCTGAAACACCATTAATGAGGCTTTTGAGTCCCTCATTTTAAGCGGTTCATCGAATTCTCATACTCATTGACAAATTGGAGAATAACAGAGGACCCAGGATTGAGCCTTGTGGAACACCAGAGCTGAGTTCAGCTTCGACAAAACATAGCAAAACATTTATTTAAGCGGAAATGGTCGTGCGTTGACCACTCTGTTGTGTTACGCGAACACTCTGCACTGCCTTTTTAACACGCCTGGTTGCTGCTGATTGGGTAACACCTCTGACACACACACCAAACAAGACAAAATGTACCTCAAAGCCTGTCGCACAACATTTCGAGGAAACTTGTTTGAGCTGTAAGCATGGCGAAATGGGACAAACCTTTTTTCAAACTGAACGTACCCCCAGATGTGAGCGTTTAAATTTGACCCGCCCTACCAAAGTGATCAAGCAGTACGTTGTGATCACATGTAATCATATCAAAGGCTGTGATTTCAGCTCAGTTAGTGACATCTAAGATGATTGGAGGATTCAAACACGTGACTGAAATTCTTCAGAAGTGTTAATTAAATTTGTGGAAAATAAATTAAAAATCAAAAATGGAAGTATAGACAGTTTTGTAAATGATGGGAGGGATTATTCATTTGTTTTTCTGTTAAGTTTTGACAGTTCAGTCTCCTTTTATCACTGAGTTTCATAGATGTTTGTGGCAGACTGCAACCATAACCTGTACAAGCAGTTTGGTCAGGACTATGTTCAATGTTTTCACACATGAATCTGTGTATACTACCTAAAAAAATCCTCTACTTTCAGAGAAACTGCTGCAAAAACTTTCTGGAGAACTTCTCTATTTCCTGTGTTGTCAGGGGCGACGGGGCTGATTTTGGTCTCCCTGCACCAAATCCAAGTTGTTTTTGAAAGTTTGAGAAATAAGGTTGCAGAGGCCTCTCGAGTCTCCAAGGATTTAATTCAGTGAAAAAAGAGTCGATAAACCCGCTCACTCTCCTCTTTTCCCTCTGAGAACCAAACCAGGTTGCTACAATAGTTGGTTATCCATGTTGGGTACCACGACAGGTACGCTCACGTCCAGGGCTGGGTATCGAACATAAATGCTTGTTTTTTTGGTCCTGACTGGTACTGAAATATGTCTTTAGCACAGAAGCTGTCAAGTACAGAGAGTTTGCATTGAATGTTTGGCCACATTCATTGTTTTTTTTTATCCTGATTTTTAGATTTTCTAGTTTTTGATATTTTTCTGTTAAAGTAAAGTTCTTTTATTATCATTACGATTTGATTTTAACACCAACTTCTCCTTTTGTTAAATGAAAAAGTGTCAAGAAAAAACATGTTTATAGTTCTTGAAGTAAGGTGTAAAAAAAAAAAGAATATTTGGTACTTGTACCAAACGATACCCAGCCCTAATTACACTTTGTGTACTAATAAATAATAACTAAATTCCAGGGTAACTCTGCTGTTCTGCTTTACTTACAGTATCATTTTGATTTGATGATTTGTAGCCTATGCATTGCTGTATATATATATGATCAGATTTACAATTATTTGGCCTGACTTGACAATCATGTCTCGAGATGAAAAGAAAAACTTTCTCAGGCCTTTGATCCGTTACTTTCTACATGATTTTTTCCAGCTATGTGATAGCTTTAATTCTGAATTAACACTTGAGAAGCTTTTGTTGATATACAGACGACCAGCAGTAGGCCTACTGTACAGTATTCACACAAGTTACTTTTAATATCTTTTGCTTTACAGGAAACGTTCTGTTGCTCGTGATTGTTTTTGATATAATGAAGATGTTTTATCTCACAGGTCATCAGTCAATTTGAAGTCTGACCTTGTATGGGAGTTCCTTTTCATTTTAAAGAAATACACCGACTTATTGTCAAACGAGCTTTTTGGTCAAGTTAGCGTGGTGCCATCCGACAGCAGGTAGCTGCTTCACCTCTGTGTTTAGTTTTGATACTGTGACAAACATGTTTTGCGGACGGTGCTGCCTTGCTAAAAACCATCCAACAGCAACGTCTTCTCTGTGCACAGCAGAGAAATTTGACCAAAAAGCTTGAGTCAGATTTTTTTTTTAAAGCACTTTGAACCAGTTTTCCTCACAGTGCTTCACAGGGGCGACAGATAACGTAAAGCTTTGGTGGCCAATATTTGGTGTATTTTTTCAAGAATGTGTCTGAAGACATGCGATGCCATTGGGATGGATCAGACAGAGCCTGCTCATATTTATGTTTGTATTTCATGTCTGAATATGTAAATACAGTGTGTGTCTAGTAGACACAGTAAATGTAGGATATTAGAAAACAGAAGTTAAGCTGCCTAGTGTTGTGGCTGGCGTGGCCCGCCCTGAAGGAAGTGGACTTTGTACAGTGTGTAAGGAATAAAATATAATGTGACATTGTATAGCTTCATTCCTGCTTTGTATAAGACTTCTAGATCTTTTTTCTATTGAATTAAAGATGCCTTAGACAGCTGCACCCAGTATTTAAAGATGTTTTTTTTCTGTCTAATTCCAGGTAACAACATTTGTAAAAAAAAAAATCCTTTTGTGTTTTTAACTTATGTTACATGCTAATGTAATGTGCACTGATTTAAAATCCCAGGTTCCAAAATTTGTAAATTTAATCTTGATTGTAATTAAATATAATGAGATTTTCCAAATTAAGACATTTCTATTGCTTGGTTTCTGTGAATTAAATGCTTCTCCTTCTCCAAGCCCTATATGTCCTATAATGTTCTGCAGCCAGTTTTTGTGTTTATCAGGAGAACCCAGAGAACCAGCAGTTTATTTTATAACTTGTACAAAGGTGCTAAAACATAAAGTTTGCTCCTTTTCTACAGTCACCCCCGTCAATAAAGAACTTAAACTGACTGCTGCTTCATTTATTTTTTCCAGCTCTCATCTTAGTAATTAAGTAATTTAGTCCCTTTTTTGTGCTTTTTGTAAAAATAAAACATCAGACTCCTTCATTGACCCTGTTGTTAAAACAGCCTTCATGACAGTGGAAGAATTTGAACCAAAGCCAAAGCAAAGCTACATTAGGGAGAAATCTAGTTTGTCCAATTAAAGTTATTAGAAAAAGTAGCTCAGACGACTTTGTAAAAAAAATATCAAAGTGACAATGTTAGGAAATTATAGCAAAATATAATGCAAAAAAAAGTCACATGTCAGTAAAGTTTAGTTTAGTTTAGTTTACTGTAAAAAGTGCCCACTCGTCCACAGGTCATATATAAACCTCAGGAAAGATTAAGTTGACTTAATCTTTCCTGAGGTTACAATGACCTGGACGAATGAGAACATTCAGGGACACGTCATATATAAACTAAAAGAATGAAATTGCAAATTGCATCATCAGGAATGTCCATCAGTCAGTGGAGAAGTCACGGTACATGTTATGGTCAAAAAACTGTTTGTAGTTTTAGCAGTTAACACACATGGAATGGTGAAAATAAATAAAGTAATTTAACTACTTGTAACTACCAGTAATCTCGTGCAAAATGTGGTTAAAGTACTAATTTTCTTATATCTCGTTCACTATTCCCCAACACCAAATGTGTGAAAAGCTAAAGAACTAGAAAATTATCTTAAAAATGATCAATCAAAACAAATCATAAAAGGACAATGTTTTTATGAAATTAATCATTGATGATTTTTCACACCTGTCAGCCTTCTGGGATAAATTATGGCAGTTACTGGTCAACAGCTTCTTAAAGATTAAAATGTGTTGTATTGTGTTATTTTGCTCATTTCTTACAGTTCCTTTATTGACCTGCTGTTCAGATTTTGTTCATGAAAATATTCCGCATTTATGGGACATTTATTTTGAAAAGCTTGTTGCGTCATCAGGAAGCGACGGAGTATTTCCTGCAGCCAGATGAAAGCCGGTAATATTTGAAGATTTCTTATCTAAATGACATGGCATTAATGGTGCTGTTGAGTTATATTTAGCACTCGTCAGTGTTTTATTACATGATATCTGTGTCGGCATGACGGAGCCGTTTGAACAAGACAAACAGTTTGATGTTTGGTTAAGCTAAGCTAGTTAGCTAGCCTCATTTGTTTACATTAGCACATCCAGCAGGTTCCTTACAGTCAGGAAACCCCTGGTATCTGGTTTACTTGTTTTTATTTCTGTTCTGTTGGTGGTTAGAGGTCGTTCTAAAACACATTTATGATGGAAACTAACGCAAGTAACGACCTGAGGTTTGACAAGCTTGTTGTCCAAGTTTGTCTTCTTCTTGAAAATGTTGAATATTAAAGGTCTGTGGCATTTGCAGGTCAGACGTTTTGTCCAGCAGAACTCTGCTGACTAAGGCAAACAGAAGGAGAGTATAAGAAAGATCAAAACATGACATTTTCTCGTGAGTCATATCCATAAGAAACTAGAGGATTATATCACAGGTTTAACTGAAAAAGAGGACATTTCTCTACTTTAATATTTATGGTGCAAAACTCCTTATTTCCCTCGTGTTAACTCTGGTATAACAAGTGAAGTTTTAAAGCACCTTTAAAGGAACAGTTAAGACCAAAATCAAAAATACACATGTGTCCTCTTACCTGTACTGCTGTTTATCCATCTAGAGAGTTTTGGTGTGAGTTGCTGAGATATTGACAAAAGAGATGTCTGCCTTCTCTTGAATATACTGGGACTCAGTGGCACTCAGCTTGAGCTTCTCAAAGCACCAAAAAAATACATGTTTTATACTTTCTGACTTACTTTTCATGACCTGGTTACTAAAGATAATCCACAGACCTTGTTGTGAGCAATAATGTTTAGGAACTACTTTCCTTCTACAGCAGAATCTACCAGAGCTGCTTTCTTTCTACTAGAAAGAAAGAAAGAAAGTAGTAGTGTTAGTAGTGTTTTTTTTATCCAGCACCTTTTAAAACACAGTTTACAAAGTGCTTCACACAAAACAGAGAAGGGTAATAAATTCTGTGGTATTGGATTGGTACGTAAGCTTGTGTGCTTGCCAGTCCAGCATCTTAAGCTGTATCAGAGTTATTTCCAATACTGGTATTGATATCTGAGCAACTTTGATGCCAGCATTCAGTACCTGGCAGTTTTTAACACTCAGGTTGCTACTTGTTTACATGGTGCTTTAGTATTCCACCTTTTCATCTGCACTGTAAGTCTCATCTTAAACTCTAAGCCTGACACTCAGGGAGGTCTGTCTGTTTTCAGTGTGCTGGCTACAGGAATAACTAGCATGTTTATCTCTCTCGAACTGTCCCCTTATCCCTTACAGCTTCTAATTTGTGCTGTTTTTTGCTCTTCAGATATTTTCTAGAATGACAGCAGTCAAATAGCAGGAGGGATGAGGGACTTCGGGCCAGCTGAGCTGGTCTCAGGCCTCTGTCATACAGACGAGCAGAATCCTTTCCCCGTCTGGCAGAATGGACACGTCAGCCCCTGTTTCAACCAGCTCGTCCTCGGAGCCTTGCCTCATGCAGGGATGGCCATTTTCAGTGCCTGTTACCTCAGCATAGCAAGGTGGGTCACAGATATCAGCAAAACGTAGATTCTGCTCTGATAGCTTTCACACCTTGATTTATACAGTTAATCCATGCAGAAAGGAACCAATCAGAGCAACAAAACATGTGACGTAGTGCTGAATGATGGAAAAACGTGTGCAGACTACATATTTTGGTGTTTAATGGCTAATAGGTAAATTTTTTTTTTTAGAATTTGTCCGATAGATTGCCTCAGCCAGCAGCTACAATGCAAGATGCAATGAATGAAATTAAATCCTTGGGGACTGGGGGAAAGTTTGTCCACTTTAAGTGACAGGCTCAGACTGTTATTCTAAGTGTCTGACAACATTATGGAGAGGATCCCCGCAGAGAGAGAACATTTTGTTAAAGACTAAGATTCTTTTTGTTTAACCACAAAAACTGGTATATCTCTCTCCTCAAAGCCACCTGACTCCATTGACAAATACAAGAATTTTGCCTCACAGAACATCGTAAAACACATTTCATATAAGCTCTACAGAAACAAAATAAACTCATCCAAACCATCCTGGTTTGTCTTTCCACTGTTCCAACAATCACCCGCTCTGGTTTGGTTGAAATAAACTCTTAATTCACAGAGTGAGATGTGGAAATGTTCTTGCCTCCCTCTTGCAGTTAGTTGTTTCATATCAAACCCACTCCAATAAAACATGAGCTTGCAGATTTGTCTGGTTCCCAGGTTAGTGGTTAATCCCTTATATTTAATTTTTATAATATTTCACTGAAGCTTATTAGAATTAAATCTAGTTTTTACTCTCCAGGGACAATGAAAGTTCTCTAAACACTTTTTGATTGTGGGAAAATAAACTTGTTTGCCCAACAAATTAGTCTGTATTATCCTCTTTGTGTTTTTACAATTGCAAAACTAATCTGATATTGTATCGATATTGGCTTTAAAAAACTAATCTGTCATTATTATCAGCCCCGAAAGTTTGTATCCCTTCAGTAATTTTCAGTAATAATGTTTCTGCTTTGTAGATGCAGCCTCCTCCAGACGTCTCCTCCCTGTGGTTGGACGCTCAGGTGGGTGTCGGCTCTGCTGGCGGCGCTGCTCTTCACAGCAGATGTCGTCCTGGTGAGCCTCCTCCAGCAGGAGGACATGTACCTGGACGTCCTCGCCGACAGCTGCGCCATCCTGGCCTGGCTCGTCCACTTTAGCGCCATCACGGTGCTCCAGAGGACTGCCTTCAGGAGGACCAGAGGACCTCCCCTGCTGCTTCTGCTGGTCCTTCTGTCCGTCCCAAACGTGGTCTTCACCTTGTTGATTTACTGCGACAATCAGGAGTATTTGAACCTCACAGAACCTCTTAAATTGGCACGTTTTGTGCTTGCCTCGGCCCGAACGCTCCCCCTTCTGGTTTATCTTCTGGCATTTGCGTTTCCCTGCATCAGTGATGCTGGATATACTTTGTATATCAACGCTGTGGATGGATCGCCACTCCTCTCAGAGAGCACCCAGCAGGACACAGGCGAGATGGTTTCGGAGGACGGGAGCAGCTGCGTTTCCCGCCTCTTCTACCTGTGGTTGACTCCTCTCCTCAGACGAGGGCAGCGAGGGGAGCTGGACAGAGCGGACGATGTTTATCACCTCCCTCGGAAGCTTCGGACTCGTGTGGTTTGTCGATACTTCCACCAGTGTTGGGAAGCCTGCAGACGAGGGGCAGCGGTCGGTAACGGGCAGGATCAGTGGCCCCAGCCGGTCAGCAGGAACCTCCAGAGTGGCACCTGGAGTTCACACCACCAGGAGGAACCACTGGAGCTGGGGGGTGATGTAACACTGCTGAGGGTGCTGCACAAGGCGTTTGGGTTGCGGTACTACATCCTCGGCGTGCTGAAGGTGACGGTCAACATGTTGAGCTTCGCAGGTCCGCTGCTGCTCAACAGTCTGGTGAACTTTATGGAGGAAGAGGGAGCTCCACTCAGCACAGGAGTCTGGTGCGCTGTGGGGCTCTTTGCCACCTCTCTTCTCACCTCCGTCCTCCAAAACGTCTTCGCCTTTGAGGTGTCCAAGGTGGCGCTGTCAGCCCGCGCCGCTCTCGTGTCGGCCATCTACGGCAAAGCCCTGCAGGTCAGCGGCAGCAGCCTGGCCGGCTTCACTCTGGGAGAGGTGGTGAACTTAATGAGCACGGACACAGACCGCGTGGTCAACTTTTGCAACAGCTTCCACGAGCTGTGGAGCTTACCCTTCCAGTTCGTTATCACCCTCTACCTGCTGTACCTGCAGGTGGGCGTGGCTTTCCTCGGTGGGCTGGGTGTGGCGCTGCTGCTGGTGCCGTTCAACAAGTTCCTCGCTTCCCGTATCATTAGCAACAACAAACAGATGCTCAGGCACAAGGACAGCCGTGTTAAGGTGAGAACTGTTAAAGTGTATAAATTCTGTGGTAGGAAAAGTAATGGTAGTTGTAGACAACTACTTTAATTTGGATTATTTTGTCTTATCACAGATTAATCTGTATCGTCTTGCATATATGTCACATATATGATATAAGAAAAAGAGATTGCAGTGCTTTCATGTTTTTTAGGTTGCATTTTTAAAGTGTTTTTTTCTTTTAACTTAAGTTTTTATTAATACATAGAAAATATCATAAATTTAATTTATTTTTATTTATAGTTAATTACATACATTTCCAGTGAATTTAATTTGGTTTGATGCCAGTTAAGGAACCTTTTGTTGCATGTTATACAGCATACAGTCTTAAAATTAAAGGAATAGTTTGCATTATTTGAAGTGGGGATTTATGAGGCACTAATCTATACTCAGTGTATTAACCTACTGTAGATGGAAGCTACTGCAGCTAAACTTTAAAATGTCCTGCTGTGGACAGGGTCAACAACAAAACATATTTTAGCCACCTAAAAAGATTCAAGATCAGTTTAAGGGTACGTTACATTTAGAATATTTTCCCTGCTTTACTTTACCGTCAGACAGCCTTTTCTGATGGAAAAGCGTTGTTTTAAGAGCCAGATGTTGCTCCCTCAAAGCCACCAGACTCCCTTTGCAAAAATAGTAATTTTACTTTGCAGTGCATGTAAGTTGTTGGCCTGCCTCTGCCTTGATCAGTTAGTTTATTTGTGTTAGCACGTGACTTTGGTGAAGTTTAAAACACCAAAGTCACACAATAACACAAACAAACTACTCCAGGCACTGGCAGACCAGCAGCTCCTTTGTTCTGCAAGGTTAAATCAGATTTTATCAAAGGAGTCTGGTGGCTTTAGAGAGTGATGTTTGACTTATATAACAGCAGTTTTCTGACTGATGGCAAGGCAAAGCAGTGAAAATATTCTAAATGTATTGTGCATCTAAACTGATACTGATTTCTTTTCTTTTTTAGGTGACTAAAATCCACAGCAGTACATTGCTTAGCTTCCTGCACCGGTACTCCTGCTGCCTCTTCAAACTGGGGTGTGTGTCGACCTCCATCTACTGTAGATAATACACGAACTTTTGATAAGGACCTCATACAACTCCAATTCAAATAATTTGAACTATCCCTTTAACATGTTTTTCTAAAACTGCCTATGTAAAAAGGGAATGCCAGCCCTTATATCATTATTAGCATTTAAAATCTCAAATACTGATATCTGTTAGCTTTAAGCTGTATATTGTAACCAGATTCTTCATAACTAAAATATATCAGCATTGGCCTCAGAAAAAGAGTCTGTTGGGCCCAAACCCAAATGATCAGATTGTTCTTAAAGTAGTATAATGAAAGAGGAATTAAAAACATAATGATCCTACTTAAAATCGGATGTAAACTTTATGGTTACCAGAGGATTTGCAGCTATTATCACGTTTTATCTGATACAGTATTTGCTCAAGAAGAAAGTAAACGTTAGATTTTTACTTTTCTCTCCCAGTTAATGACGGAGATCCTCTTCGGCATTCGCGTCATCAAGTTCTACAACTGGGAGCCTCATTTTACTCAGAAAGTCGCCGACTGTCGTAAACAAGAGCTGTCCCACCTCAAGGCCATCAAGTACCTGGACGCCATGTGTGTTTACACCTGGGCCGCTCTGCCCGTCGTCATCTCCATCCTCACCTTCGTCACGTACGTGCTGCTGGGACACCAGCTGACTGCAGCCAAGGTGGGGAAGCTTTTCTAGGGTTTTAAATTCTTTTTATAGGAATTATTTTTAAGCTATACAGATAAACATATTGTTGATCATATGAGAATAACATTGTTATGTTTCGGTTCCTTCTCCACTCCCATTGTCCCAGAGGTCCATAATAGAATATTTACACTTGTTACATAGAACATATTATCAGATTTCTTCTGAAGATTTTATAAACAGACATGTCATTGAATATCTGTATTCTTAACTCATAAAAAGGACAATCCAGAGGAAAATGTCACACAATTCACACAAGCTGTGTCCTCCTGGATGTTTTTAAATCTGCAGACTTCAAGGTTCAGAGGGAGGATTCCTGTTCTCAGCTGTGTGACTAAAGTCTTTTGACTCCTTGTTAAATTTGCAGTAACATCAGATTCAGGGACATAAATGTGTTTGATTTGAATATACGTTCGTAATTTTGGTTTTAACAAAACATCATTTAACCATTTTGTCTCAAATCCAACAAGTAACTTTCTTCTAATTGCATTTATGCTGCATGTTAAATTAATTACTGTACATATATTGTAAGTCAGCTTCTTCAAAGATATAATGAATCTCTTTAACCCGTGGAGAATTGTGCGATTTACTCCAAAGAAAAACCTTCTTATTAACCCTGTTTTCTGACATATTAAGCAACGATTCCACAGTCTGATCATTTCACATTTTCGCCTTATTGAACCAAGAATCTAACCCAGATCAGCCTGAACAGACAAAATAGGAGCAAACTTATGAACACTTACAAAACAGCATGCAGGTCTGTTCTGTATGGAGCCTGATACTTTACATCCTTTAAGGCCCTTTAATATCCCTGAAGCATCATTTAATATAGGGGAGACACATGCATCATAAAGTTGTGAGTAGGTAGAATGTCTGAGATCTTTACATACTTTAAACTTGTTAACAACAGACCCTGATGCTCTCTCAGCTGAATCTGCCAGGACATTTGTTACAGCTTCATATTTCAGAAATTCATCAAGAGTAAATGAAAACTGTCAACCCTCCATGGTGTGTGATCACGAAATAAAAACAGAGAGATCAAGTTTTGTTGTAAATGTATAATTCTGTAGTTAACAACAGAAATCTAATCTTACAAAAATGGTTCAAGATCATCTGCTCTCCAGTGAATGAACTGAAAAAATGTAAAGCAAAAAAAATGTTTTCTTTTGACTGCAGCTTGTAGTTTGTTTGATGATTCAGTGAAGTTCAGACTCAGAAGTCTCTGTCCTCCCCTGCAGGTCTTCACCACGCTGGCTCTGGTGGGAATGCTGATCGTCCCTCTCAACGCTTTCCCCTGGGTGCTCAACGGCATCCTGGACGCCAAAGTGTCTCTGGAGCGAATCCAGCGCTTCTTCAAACTGACCAACCAGGATCTGCAGGCGTACTACGCCCTGGGTAGGCTGCAACTTTGAAGTTTGTTTGTAGGTGTGTGTGTTTTTAATCAGGTCAGAGCATTTATTTGGTCCCATTTGGTCGACTCTGTGATGGGAAGGGCAGGTCCTCTGCTGAGTGTTTAAAACAGTCACAGCTGTTGCATTAAAATTTATTATTTTAAAGGGGTATGAAGTAATTTTCCTTAAAAGCTAAATTTGAAGAAACCTCAGCAGGTTCACTATTGATCACTGAATTCTGCTTCTTTTCTTGTACAAAAAAAATATTAAATATTTTTAGAATTACATATCATTATCTATAATAATATATATTTCCGTTGTGCTGAAACTTGTTATGTTTCTGTCTTAGTGTCTCCTGAAGACAGTCAGACGTCGGTCCTGTTGAGCCAGGGGACATTTTCCTGGCAGGGGCCCGACGGTCCCAAAGAGGGTGAAACTGAAACCGGGGCTGCTAAAGGAAGTCTGCTGCTGAACAGCCTCAATTTACATATAACCAAGGTATGAGCCGTCTGTTAACTCACAGAGTACATGAGAATTACTCTGCTGCCTTCATGCTCTCTGTTATAGCTGAACCAGTTCAGAGGAATTAATTTAAAAGTCTGATTTAAATCAGATTTCCTCTGAAACCATAAAGAACTAGAAACATAAAAATAGACTGGAGCTGCAGTTGTTTTGAATTGACTCGACTTAGGGATGCACTGATACCAGCATCGGGTATCAGTCTGGTTTTACGCAGGCATGACAATTTAAGGTCTCCAGTTGTATTTTCTAACATTTTTCAACATGTTTGAACAAGCAACTGTCTCTGTAAACGGACAGTTCACCCCAAAATCAGAAGTTTTCCTCTTAACTGTAGTGCTGTTCATCCATCTAGATTGTTTTGTTGTGAGTTGCAGAGTTTTGGACATATCGACTATCTCTGCTATCGTAGAGATGTCTGCCTTCTCTTTAATATAATGGAACCAGATAGTGCTCAGCTTGTGGTTCTCAAAGCTCTAAAAAATACATTTGAAAAACTCAACTTCAGTGTCACCCTCCAGAAATTATGACCCGGTTACTCAAGATAATCAGACCTTCTTGTGAACAGATTAATGGAGGAACTAATTTCTTTCTACCAAACTACACCTATCAACTGTTTCACCACGCTGAAGGAGGCTGCATCTACTCATGGACAAGAGCGTAAACTCAGCCAAGGACCAGAAAGGACACCATTAATGTTTATATGCTGCACTGTCACAAATATGAACATCTCGTTCCCTCTGTGTGTGTAGTTTGACAGAAAGAAAATAGTAGGTCTGTAGATTATCTT
Organism: Lutjanus argentimaculatus; assembly: GCA_034769285.1. NCBI lineage: Eukaryota > Metazoa > Chordata > Actinopteri > Lutjaniformes > Lutjanidae > Lutjanus > Lutjanus argentimaculatus. Next base: position 10,943,068 of record JAWZSL010000027.1, on the reverse strand, counting down.
AAGGGTCATGATTTCTGGAAAGAGACACTTTTTGAACACCACAAGCTGAGTGCCATCGAGTTCCATTATATTCTAAAGAAGGCAGACGTCTACAGCTGATATCTCCAAAACTCTGCAACTCGCAACAAAACAATCCAGACGGAAAAACTGCACTATAGGCCAGCCAGAGGAATGATTTGTATTTTTTTCTCCATCAGACAGATGTTTTTAATGTTGAATCTTGCTGTCAGTGTGTGTCTGGTGAGTAACAGTGACTTCTGTCTGTTTAAGGGCTCTCTGGTTGTTGTGGTGGGGAAGGTCGGCTGTGGGAAGAGCTCCTTACTGGCTGCTCTCACTGGAGAACTCAACAGGTACACCACCTCAGAAACTTTATTTAAAAATTTAAAAACTTTCAGATTGAGGTTATTATGAATTTAAATCTTAAGGTTTGCTTGCGTTGTGGAGTTTTAGATCATATTCTACCAGGAAAAGGGAACAGAAAGGATAAAAAGAGAATTTGAACTGTTTTTTTTGTACATATTCACCACATTAGATGATATTTTTCATCCCAGCTGCAGTGAGAACTGGACTTTTCTGTCCTTCATAAACACGACTTTAATAGATGAGGAAAGAAAACAACTTTTAGGTCTCAGAAATGATCGCAGATGTCACAACACTGTTTGATGTTGTGTTCAGACAGAGATTAAAGAACTGTTTTCTTCCTCCTGTCTGTGCAGGCTGAGCGGAGTTGTGTACGTTGCAGACAGAGAGGCTGGCTTCGGTCTGGCGTCACAGGAGCCGTGGATCCAGCACGTGTCAGTACGGGACAACATCCTGTTTGGCAAAAACTACAATCCCACCTTCTACCAGTCTGTGATCGAGGCCTGTGCTCTCTCAGACGACCTCAACGTACGACTACTCTTTATGTCTTTGTCTTTCCACATATTACTGTGATTAGTGTTATTCTTTCATTGGGTTGTTCACATTTAAGTTTTGCCCGTGAGCATTGAGCCCTAAAGATGGTGACGAAAAGTCTTGATCAGTCCAAGACTTTGGTCTAGAGTGAGACGTCTTCTGGACAGAAATCTATGAATCAGAGAGCAGTGAGCTTTGAATACAGCTTATGTGATCATTTAACATTTATAGTAAGCAAAAAATTGTAACTTGTTTTAAAATGTGTCTCCTCAGGTTTTGCCAAACGGCGACAAGACAGAAGTGGGAGAGAACGGAGTGACTCTGAGCGGAGGACAGAAGGCTCGACTGGCCCTCGCCAGAGCTGTTTACATGGTCGGTCCTCTGCACAAACCTGCCATCTGCTTTGAGCTCAGAGAGACGCGGAGGAGGTTTTACCAAACAAACAAGTGTTAGTCTGCGGAAAATAATGAGGAAGGGATAAAAAATAAAATTTTATTAATGCTTAAAAACAGCAGTAGCTTGGATACACTTGTACTGATACATTAGGTAGATGTTTTGAAAGATTTAATCCAATTTTTATTTGGAAATCTCAAATGTAAAACGTACTGAAAAACATGCCTTATAGTTTACATATAAAAATATGAAACCAGAAAAAAACATGGTGTTAATGTTTAATCAGGAGGCGTATCATGTGATGCTTCTGTCTCATCACTGCAGGACAAAGACATCTACCTCCTCGACGATCCGTTGGCAGCGGTCGATACCGACGTGGCCGAACACCTCATGAAGAAATGCATCCTGGAGCTCCTCGGGGGAAAGACCAGAATCCTTTGCACGCACCGCGTAGAGTTTGTGGACAAAGCTGACATGGTGGTCCTCATGGACAACGGAACGATCATCAAGACAGGTAGAAGCAAAAAATCTGGCTCAGATGGGTGGAAACGTCGCAGTGTGGTCGCTGTCATCAAGTTTGTTGTCATCATATAAAGTGCTGACTCGTTGGGGTTTACCTGCAAAATCAGCAGAATAATTCCACATCACAAAATGTCTATTATATCATAACATAACACACAGTATTCAGTATTTAGTTTATCTCACTGCAGGGTAAAGAATGCTTCACAGGAGACTGTACTTACTATAAGTTAGATATATTTCTGTTAAGTTGTAAGTTAAGTTGCTAAATTTAATTTGAACTTATTTAGCAACAGTTTATCATCATGACATTATGGACATTCTCATTGATACCTGCAGCTGTTTTTTCGTGATCCAGTAACATTTTAAAACTTTTGTCATCTGCTCAGTGCATGTTCCTTTGTTCTTTTGCTGCTACTGTTTGCTTGTCTGTCTTGCTGTTTGTTGCTTTGCATGTTTGTTTTTTCTGTTGTTGTTGTGTCTGTCACCTATTGTTTCTTTGCAAGTCTGTTTTGTCTTGTCATGTGTATGCTGCTTTGTTTTGTTGCTCCTGTCTGTTAGCCACCTGCCTGTGCCTGTGTTTTAGATCATATGTCTTTTATTTAATGCTTGCTGTGTGTGTTGCTGTCTTTTAACTCTTGATACCCTTTTAGTCCCCCCCACCCCCTTCCCTCAAGAGGCTCTTGTCTTTTGCCAGGCCACCATTGTAAATAAGAGTTGCCTGGTTAAATAGAGGTAAAATAAAATAAAACAAATAATTTGATGCTTCAGCAACAGCACATTATTATTACATTAATTCTCAGATGCTGTGATTTTTAAAAAAGTGCATCACCAACAAGCTGTCAGCCTCTAGCAGCTCTTATACAAACGCAGAAAATCTGCTGGATGTCCTTTTGACACAAAACAAGAATTGTAGATAAATAGTTTATTTCTTCTGACATGATTTCTTGTTGATTCTGCAAATGACTGGATATGTAATGAGCTTTTATTTATTCCACCTGCACTGTTCCTTTGCTGTTGAACAGGCACACCGGCAGAGATCCTTCCTTTGGTCGAGGCTGTGCCGAAAAAACGGAAGAATGACCACAACATGAAAGAGAAAGGTACGTTCACTTGGAGTTATAACTGCTGGACTAAAATGTAGGGATGCGCCTTAGTTCAGCCTCACACAGCTGCTGCTTAACAGTCTAAAACATATCAGTCCCTCCTTCCTGGGAAAACAAGTGTGAATCAAAAAGATTATTACAGCTGGCTCAGACGTTCTGGGTAAATCCTCCAGTGTGGTGTTTCAGTCTGGTTTTGCTGTAGAAAACATTATTTTCACTGGTCTTCGTGGTTTAAACCAGATGGTGTGGAGCAGGAGGAAGAGGAGCCAGGTTCGTCACCTGATCTACGTCTGGATGACGACCCCGACCTGTCGGGGGCGGAGCAGAAGCAGGTGGGTGGCCTGGCGTGGAAGGTGTACCGGACCTACTGGGCTGCCGTAGGAGGAGTGCTGGCCGCTTCCATCCTGATGTCTCTGTTCCTCATGCAAGGTTTGGATCGACCGCTTGGCTTCTCAGCGTCGTCTGTTCACAGCGATGACACTCAGCAGACGCTCGGGGTCGTTTGAACAGCTCACGGCTTTGTTCACACCACAGCTTCATTTGTGATCTTAGTGAATCAGGTCCATGGAAACAAACAGACAAAATGCTTTTAGGTGGATGATGTAAAACGTATTTGTATCAGTCACTGTCCTACATAAATGATTCATGAGCCTGCTGATGAGTGTTGTTCTGTCCGGTTCTCGTGGTCGACTGTGTCACGATCACTGCCTTTAGACTTTAGTTTTGTTATCAGACTTTGCTGTATTTCATCTAAAACAAAGCAGATCCACATTGTTCTCTAACAACAAACTGATGTGTTTCTTTCTTTGTGATTCAGCCTCTAAGAACGTCTCTGACTGGTGGTTGTCTCACTGGATCTCAGAGCTGAAAAACAACGGTTCCTCCAGAACAAACGGTTCCTCCTCAGGTGCCTTCAGCTCACCTCAGCTGCTGCTCTTCTCACCCGGAGGCTTAATGTAAGTTTAATTTAATCAATACGATTTTTGTTTTTCACTTTAGTTTTTGTTGATGATTTCAACATTTGTAAACATATAAAAACAACAGATGAACTTGTAAACAAACAAACAAATTAAAAATAATTTTTTTGTTGTCCATCCATCCTCTTGGTTTAATCAGCTCAATCAGTTGTCCTTTTCATAGTCTTCATCACTGTTTTGGGTCCTGAATAATGTACAATTTCTCCCACTTTTCTTCCAGTTCTGAGTTTCTTACAATCTCAAACTATGTGTCAGTTTTTCCATTAAACTAAACCCAGCCTTCAGTCAGCACGAGGGTGAGAAGATAATGATTGAATTTTCATTTTTGGGTGAACTATCCCTTTAAATTTACAGTGTAACATGTCAACAGGGTGTGGTTTCCAAACAAAGTACAGATTAGGCAGATAAATATGATACTGATATACAGTTTTGTCATCTTATATTAGTCTAACAAACATCAGTAACTATTATCTGCAACAGTTTATTATCTTTAAAAATGCGTCTATTTCTGAATATTCTTATAATTTAACTCAGAGGAGGCAACAGTAGAAAGATGAAATGAAGTGTTTTTGTATTTGAAAGTAAGTCTGTTGTTTTACTGATGAATAAAGTGAAATTAAAAGGTCTGTAAACTTTATTTTTTTTTTTCCTGTCTTTATGCCTTTTCACTGAAATCTTACAATCCCAAATCTACCCACCCAGGTCTCCTCTGTCCTTCTCTGTGCAAACACTCCCTTCAGACAACATGAGCTCAGATGTGAAGTTTTACCTGACGGTGTACAGCTCCATCGCCGTGGCCAACACCGTCTTCACCGCCCTCCGAGCCTTCCTCTTTGCCTATGGAACCATCTGCGCCGCCACAGCCATCCACAACAGACTCCTGGACCGGGTCCTCAAGGTGCGTCATCTGAGCTTTGAGCCCCCGAGCAACTGTCAGGCTCCCTGGGCCGACGGTGAGAGCCGAGCCGAGCAGATTGGGTGTTTGTTATGTTTGGCAGCAGTGGATGAAGGTTAGAGGACCAGGCTGCTGACTGAAAGGCTGCCAGTATGAAACTCCAGACCAGCTGATGGGAGGATGTTAGTGAAACTCTGCAGCCTCAAACGTCCTTGAAGACATGTAAAGAACTTAAACTGTTGACATTTTGGGAAATAAACTTTTTCTCTTGATGAGAGTTTAATGACAAGATCAGTACCACTCACATATTTTGTTTTTTTGCTATGAAGCTACATGCAGGAGACGGTTAGCGTAGCTTAGCATAAAGACTGGTAGCTCAGCCAAAGGTAAATTCCACCTCTAACTCTAAGGCCACTTATCAACACCTTATGTCTTGTTTGTTTCATCCGTACGAATGACAAAAGGTGAAAATAACAAGTTGTGGTTTTATTGGGGGTTATAAAGCATTAATTAATGCGCTGTAGAGGTGCGAACTTTGTTCTGGCTGAAAGCAAATAAACATATGTCAGAAAATGTTGAACTATTCCTTTAAACATCCACTAATCAATATTTTTATATTTACAATGAATCAAATGAATGTTTATAATCTACCAGGTGGCCTTTAACTGAAGCTCAGTGGAGCGTTTTAGCTTCTTGTAGCTTGTTAACTCATGGCTGTCTGGTTCAGGATCCGTCCTCTCATAAACCCCAGAGTAAACATAATTTTGTGTATTTTTATTTATTTATTACCTTATTATTAGGGCAGCAGTGGCTAGCCCTCACGCCTCACAGCAAGAAGGTTCTGAGTTCGAATCCCCCAGCCAGCTGGGGGGCTGGGGAGCTTGTGGCCGGGGCAGGACCTGCCTGTTCTCCTCGTGTCCACGTGGGTTCTCTCCGGGTACTCCGGCTCCCTCCCACAGTCAAAAGACATGCAGCATAATAGGTTAATTGGTGACTCTAAATTGCAAATGTGAGCGTGAGTGGTTGTTCATCTCTCTGTGTCAGCCCTGCCATGAACTCGCAGCTTGTCCAGGGTGCACCCTGCCTCTCACCCAGTGCCTGCTGGGATAGGCTCCAGCCCCCGCGTGGTTACAGACAGTTAATGAAAAAAATTTATATTACCTTATTAATCATTTTGTGGCCACTAAACTTATCTTGTGAGTAAAGTTGGTGGAGACCAAACCAGAGCTAAAAGGAGGATGAACCTTAAGCCCAGTTCAGACCAAAGACTTTTTAAAACTTCCTGCAATGTGCTGCTCTGCAGTGTCCTGACGACCTGACAGTTTACAGTGTCTCATCTTCATTTACAGCTCTCTGTGCTTCAGCTTCTAAACGTTCTTCTGTCTTTACCAGCTGGGCTTTAATTTTGTCTGCTGATTGGTGCTAAGCAGGTAATTCACAGTGGCTGCCATGATATTTAGCATTGGGAGTGTTGATACTGAACAGGATGGTAAAGTTTGGGGCAGTAAAACCAAAACAAAGAGCTGAAAGTTGCTAAAAATCTCTGTAGAGCTGAGGGGATCTGCAGAAATCGGTGCAGAGGTTTGCTGCTATGAGCAACACTTTGTGCATCCAAGTAGTCATGTGATCCATTGTTAATATAAAAATACTGATTAGAGCAGATTTAAGAAGACATTTCTTTAATCTTTACCCTCCTGTGATGATTTGAAGTTTAACTCTTTACTTCCTCCTGCAGGCCACAGTGACCTTCTTCGACACCACCCCAATGGGTCGTGTTCTGAACCGTTTCTCCTCAGACCTGTACTGCGTGGACGATAGCCTGCCGTTCATCCTGAACATCCTGCTCGCCACCGTGTTCAGTCTGCTGGGCATGCTGGTAGTGATAAGCTACGGTCTCCCCTGGGTCCTGCTGCCCGTGCTGCCCCTGGCTGTGTTCTACTATCGCACGCAGCACTTCTACCGACACACCTCTCGGGAGCTGAAGCGCCTGTGCAGCCTCACTCTGTCGCCCGTCTACTCGCACTTCTCTGAGACGCTGACGGGGCTGGGAACCATCCGGGCCAGCGGCAGCTCTGCCAGGTGAGAGGCAGGAAAACAGACCTTTGTAGAGCCTGATAAGTACTGGATTTAAAATGTGCAATAATGATAGATCAGCTGATATTAGACCAGTGGTTCCCAACGTTTTTTCCTTGGAGCCCCTCCCCCACTTGTATCTAAGGAGAGCTGAGCCCCCCCAGTCCAAACACTTTTGTGAGACTTTTGTATAAATTGCAGGGTCCATAAAAGTGCTGGAAATCAGAAAAACAAGAAAGAAAATTAGAAAGAATATGATTTTTATATATCTTATTAATTATTAATGATTCATCATTTAATCAATCGTTAGCATTTTCAACTGCTGGTTAAGGAAAATGCAGAAAATGATTCATCCTTAAAGGAAGAAAAGTCCACTTCCAGACAGGTGACACGTTTTGAAACATGAAACTTTCTGTCATAAAACATAGTTTTAGTTGATAAAAGCACAATAACATCTGATTTAATGAGATGAAGAGGTGAAATAATAATTTTGTACATAAATATATTATTTTCCACAGCTGTAAGGTGCTGGAAAAGCTTGAAAATCCTCGAATTTGATTTTGGAAAAGGTGTAGGAACCCTGAAATTCTGATTTTGAGGACCTCAGAGCAGACGAAGTTTGGGGACGCCTTGTGATCTCTGGCGGCCCCCTAAGAGGGCTGAAACTAAGGATGGAAACCAATGTATGATACGCAATCAATTTTGATCCCTGAAATCTGGTTATTAAAGAACTGTGATAGAAATATGCACTGAGGGGGACATTTTACAGAGGATTGCAGTATGGCCATGAGCAATATCCACATCAGTGAACCAGAACCAAATCACAATTATTTAAATATCTGTGATGTGTGGCCACTAATATCAGCCTGATCAATTTATCTATTGAGGTTTAGACCTTGTTATATGTTTTTTCAGATTTATATTTGGGAAAATGTACCCACAGTTTTAGTTTGGCATCAACCTTTATGACAAATTGTTGAAAGTATGATTTTACATATATTATTGAAGACTGAATATGAAACATGGTAAGATTAACAAAAGAAGAGTACTTTTTGCTCTTCCTGTAAAACCTTGAAATATTTTTTATATAACGAATATGTAACTTCTGTACAATCAGATGTGATCTGGGTCGGCCAGCTTCTTCAAACTGCACCTGACCTCGTCGGCCCGGTCGGAGGTGAATGTTTGATTATCAGTCAGCAGAACTATTCAAAGACTTCTGCACATTATTACAAAATAAAAAGGTGCAGGATGTAACAGCAGATGAAAAAGACACTTTCTGTGTGCCTGCAAGCTTAGATAATAATTTGGATATCATTTAGAAAAAAACCCTTTTTGGCATTAATGAAAATGCAGTGGTTTTGTTGTAAAAAGGAGGATTTTATCCATGAATGTCTCCTCTGCGTCCTGGTCCAAGGAATGTTCCTGATGACAAGATAAAAGCTCAGCTGTTGTCGGGGCAGGGATGTGTGCCGTTACTCGTCTAGTCAATTAAATGTTGTGATCTATTGGCTCCAGAAATACCAGTCGGTTAACTGATTATTAGTATTTTATTAAAGTAATGTTAACTGTTGCAGTTAAAATATTGTGCAGCGACTGGCCCAGCAGGCAGCAGCCACATTTTAATCTAGAAAATCAAAATAAGTTTGTATGTAGGCTGTTAGAGAATAAACTGACATATAACCAATGAGTAACTAAATGAAGAATGTGATTAACAGTTTCAAATGGCTCCTAACGCCACATTTCATGGCTTTGTAAAATACTCGTTTCTCATTGGTCAGTTACAGCAGACCGTTGCTATGAAGAACAGACCGTTGCTATGGACACAGTTGAGATCATAGACTCTGGAGGAGCCATAAAGTCACTTTTAAATCAATAAAATCATTTTAAATTAATATTTTTTGCATCACCTGCATCACCATGTTGGGGTTTATTTCACTATAAATGTCCTGCTCACTGTACATGATCCTTTTTACAGACTAAATTGTGTTCAATTTTGAGTGTTTTCTTACTTTTAAAGTAGTCTAATTGAATTTTGGTTTTAGTTTTTGTTAACTGGGAAACTTTGAGACACCAAATCCCTGAACGTTTTGATAAAATCCCTCCTGAAATTACGTCCTGCCCGCATGTTTTATTTTACTTAAAATTCATCACTTTACAGAATCTATAGATGCTCTACAAGGGTCACAGAATTTGTGAATTTTCCTTAACTGATGGTTGAAAATGCTAACAACTGATTAACTGATATAAAATAAGGGTTTTTTTCTAATTTTTTTTTTCTCATTTTCATGTATTTCTTGTGTTTTTTCTTCTGTTTTCTCATTTAAAGTTTCCTTATTCAACAAATGGCTCCGTCAGGAAAAACAATATCAAATGAGGTGCAATTACTGCCATTTCTAGACTATCAATGAATTATCTATTAATACATTTTTAATCGGTTAAATTTTTGATGCAGATTAATCAATTAATGTTTAATTATTAACATCCCTCGCTCTAACCCAGTGGTTTTAACAGTTTGTGCCCAAGGCAAACGAAAGCCAAAATCTCAAGGCACACCTGTGTTCATATCCGTGCAAAATAGTCTTTATAACCAACCTAACTAACGGAGGCTACGAGTACTCGCCAATCAGAGGAAGAGTTCCTGGAGTGTGGTTGGTAAAAAAAAAAAAAGTCAATTGATCAGAGCATTTGATTTGTCACACTCCACCAACCAACAACTGTACAAATATAAAAACTGAGGTTCACTTTGATTGAAGGCTTTTAAAGGAATTATTTTTTAGGGTGTAGAATTAACCTTGTATTGAGGAAATGAGTGCTTACAAAGTACTGATATAGTAAATTAAAAATTAATTCATTTGAATAGCAGTATTGCTGTAATAAAGTATAGTTGTCACAAAATCCACCAGGCACACAACGTTTGGGAAACGCTGCACTAACTAATGTTTCACTGTGTCTTTAAATTTGTGAGACTAAAGGACTCAGTTTTGTTGTTCCAGGTTTGAGGAGGAGAACGCCAGGCGTCTGGAGCAGAACCAACGCTGCCTGTTCCTTAGCAACGCCGCCAGGCAGTGGCTGGACATCCGCCTGCAACTGATTGGTGTTGCTGTGGTGACCGGCCTCGGGGTGATCGCCGTCATCCAGCACCAGTATAAGTCTGTTGATCCAGGTGAGTCCACGGCTGAGTTTAACGGCTGAGCACCAGTATAATGAGACGGTCGGTTCCATGATGTTTGTCGTCCCTGTCAGGTCTGGTGGGTCTGTCCCTGTCCTATGCCCTGTCCATCACGGTGCTGCTGTCTGGCCTCATATTCAGCTTCACCCAGACGGAGATGCAGCTGGTGAGCGTGGAGAGAACCGAGGAGTACTCCACCGACCTTCCCACCGAGCCACAGAACCAGAACACGCAGGTCAGAACAACTGATGCACAAACTGACACAAACTGATACTGATAGTTCTACAACAACAGTTAGAAGTGTTATAGGGAACACGAATTCTCTAGAGCACTGGTTCACATCTGGTCCTGCCTTTAGGGTCTAGATTTTATTTTAGATTGTATTTTTTTAAAGATTATTTAACATATATATCAAGAAAGAAAAATAATAATAAAAAAGAAAAATAAAGGGTAAAATACCCCAAGAAAATAAGTACTAATAATGGTAATAATGATAAAAAACAATAATAAGAATAAAAAAGTAGCTAATTACTTGAGCATTATTTCCTAGGAAATAAATAAACAAACTGATAGATTTAGATAATTACACACACATTAATGCAAATGAAAACAACAACAACAAAAAAGCAAGTCTATACTGTTGATATCTCATTACTTTAACCATCACCTGATCGAAGGTCATTAGAAACGTCTGTTATATACCTTATATACCTCGATCTTTCTTCAATGATATGCACTTCATTTTTAATCGTCATGGTGATTTTTTTCCATTTCATGTATCTCATTCAACAAATCCTTCCACTTAATGTTGATTAAGTTACCTTTTAACCAATTCTTTGTGATTTGTTTAATCATTGTTACCCTAATTATTAAAAACAAGTAAGAATCTTTCTTGTCGATCTCTTCTGGTATAAGACAAGTGGGTTTTTATTTAAAGAAATACTAAAGATATTTGATAGTTCTCTAATAGAATTTGCCCACAAGCCATTTATCGCTTTACGTGACCAAAATATGTAACTCACCATATTCTCTTAAACCAAACCAAACCTTTATAAGAGAGCAGGACGTAGCCACAGTGATGTCACACACTTTTTTTGTGAACTACTATTTTAAGCCCTGAGGTTTGCCATCATGGCTGTTGCCATCTTCTTTTTCTGGGAGCCAGAAGTGACCATTCAGATGACAGGGTGCAGCTGGGTCGGTTGCCATGGTAGCAACTTGTCGATCACAAGGTAGCCCCGTCCTGAAGTATATCCTGCCTTATCAATCAATAATTCAAACTTTATTTTTACAGCTCTTTTCATACCAGTTAATGCTGCTGAAAGTGCTTAACAGATGACTGACAATAAGACGGAACACGTGAAAGACTGTAATAGAATTAAATAAAATCTATATAAACTATTTCAAATATAGAGTAAAAAACAAGGAATAAAAACTGTTGACAATGACATAAAACAAAATAGATATAAAAGCTATATTAATAATATAGAGTTAAATAAAATCTAGAATAAGAACGAGATAAAAGAGTTTAAAAAATACAAAACAAAAAATAAAAACAAATAAAATACTGATAATAAAAAAATAACAAATGATATTGAAGTAAAATTGAATACAGTTAATGAAATAAAATACAAACAAACAAGATTATTGCTTTATAGTCTGTTTGTGTTTGGAGTGAGCTCACGTCAGTTCATGTTGTAGCAGGGCTTCTCACAAGCAAACAGGAAATGACACTTCAAAATAAAAGTTCTGCTCCAGAAACTCACAACATTTCAAAGTCACTCACTGGTGGATTGCAGTCGGACGAGTCTGGAGGAGCTTTTGATGTTGGAAATGTGACTGAAGTTCTGTTGAAACATGAAGCTGATGTATTTAATCTTGTTGATCACATTTCCTGCTGTCAAACTCCATCATGGCTTCGCTGTAAATCTCGTCTGTTTGGACGTCGATGGGGAAAAAGAAAGTTTGACTCTCATTCAGCAAATAAAATGCAAAAACCTGTGTTCGTCTTCCACTGTTATTTTTTATTTTACAACTTTAACTAGGTATATTTACTGTATTTGTAGTAACATGTCTCTCTTCACTGTTGTTTCTTCACTTTCGCCCTCTGATGTCCTGTCTTGACATCAGCTGCCCGCCGCGTGGCCCGAGCAGGGCTGGCTGGAGTTCCGTGCCGTGGTTCTGGCCTACAGGGACGGTCTTCCTAACGCTCTGGACGGGGTGAGCCTGGTGGTGCGACCTGGGGAGAAGGTGGGAATCGTGGGACGTACGGGCTCAGGCAAGTCCACCCTGTTCCTGGCCCTGTTCCGTATGGTGGAGCTGAACCAGGGACAGATTCTCCTGGACGGGCTGGACATCAGCACTGTGGGACTGGCTCAGCTCAGGTAAGCCTGGAGGGGTGGAGGGTTTGGAGGAGGATTAAATGACAGATTGTGAGCTAACATGGATCAATAAACACAGTTTGAGAGATAAAAGTTATTCAGGTCCAATGATTCATATTCTGAGTGTAATATTGTTTTATTATCTTGTCATCAGCCTGCTGGCAGGAGGAAATTCACTTTTCTGTGTTCCATCCCAAGATTTCTTACATTTTTCTCAGTCAGAGAGAGAATACTTCTGCCAAGTCTGCACAATCCTCTAAATTTAATAATTGTTTAGAAGTATTGCATCTGCTTCTGGACCAGATCTGTTCACAGCGTCGGTTAATAAAGACACAGCTCTGGGAGGGGAGTAAAATCCAGAGAAAAACCTCAGAATTAAGATTTAAGTCATAAATTTATGAGCAAAGAAACCTGGATATTCTCTCAGATTAAAGTGGGAAATATAAGAAGGAAAAAAATATCATAACCTTATATATTTGTGAGAAAAAAATGAAAAAATGTTGTTTTGTTTTTTTGTCAATGAACCACCGCTTCACTTAGCAAGGTTGCATTAACCTCAGATTTATGACTTTATAAATTCAGAGAATGTTCTTTTTGTTTTTTTTTCAACTTTAATCTGAAATTCTGAGTTTTTCTCAGAATATCACTCCTCTCCTGGCTGTATAATAAAAAAAAAAATCTACAATAGCCTCAATACACCATTGTAAGATTTGCATCAAAATACACACTGTGATAGACAACAATGAGACCTGTGCTACAGCTGCAACTAACGATTATTGTTGATTAATTTGTTGATATCTTCTTGATGAAATAACTAGTTTTTTAGTCCATAAAGTGCCAGAAAATGGTGAAAAATGTCAAAAAATGTTTCCCAAAGCCCAAGATGACGTCCTCAAATATCTTGTTTTGTCCACGACCCAAATATATTCAGTTTACTGTCAGAGAGGAGTGAAAAAAACAGAAAATATTCACATTTAAGAAGTTGGAATCAGAGAATTTAGACTTCTCTTTTTCTTAACAAATCTCTTGAATCACTCAAAACGATTAATCAATTATCATTGGGTATCAGTTGGTGATTAAACAATCGATTCTTAAACAATTAATTGATTAATCCTTGCACCTTTTATATGAGCCTGCTTTTTTCAGTCAAGTGAGAGCAGCGTTTCATGGGAAAATAGTGAAAATAAAAGCTAAAATCTCGACACTTGGGACTCTGGCTGAACAAAACTGCAACAGAAAAAACAGGACTGAAAACATGCGCAGCACTTTAAATGACCTGAAGTTCAGTTTTAAAAGTCTAGAAAATGCCTTCTTCTTCTTCTTGTGTTGTTTTTGTGAGAGCTCAGCCCAGACTTGCTGTTTGTTTTCAGTTTTTCGAGTATTTTGATTGAGAAGCAGACCTCATATTTCAGTCTGACTGTTCAGACTCTGATGCTGCTGCACAGAATAATAAAAACAGTCAGTAACAAGTCAAAGTTGACACCTTTGTGTGGGTTGTGGCGCCCTCTGCAGGTCCAGGTTGGCCATTATTCCTCAGGACCCATTCCTGTTCAGTGGGACCATCAGGGAGAATCTGGACCCATGCGGGAGACACGCAGACCAGCAGCTGCTGGACGTCCTGGACCAGTGTCACCTGAGCTCTGTGGTGGACAGGATGGGTGAGAGACTGAGACAGAGGGGGATGAAACGGTGTGATGAAGGGAGACGATGACATGGTATGAGCAGAGCGATGCTGATTAAGTCAGGGTGTGTCTGTTTTGAATTAAACCACCTGACACACAGTCCTTTAATTCACTCTGTTCACTCCACCCTTCATCAGTCCTGGCTGCTCACGTGATCAGAGACTATTACAGAATGTTTCCTTTGGTTCTAAAGCCTCCACCTGCTACTGAGAACGTGACTGTTGATTCAGAACATCTGAGGATCTGAACGGTTTAGTTTTACTGCACAGTGATAATTTGATAATTCGAGTAATTGGTCGAGACCCCAAGTTGTCTTGCATTTTGTTAGTTGAATCTCTGCTCTTTTGTTTTTTAGAGCAAAGCAACATAACAGGCTGTAAACAAACCAAGTCTCAAAATGACCCCAAAACTCAAAACTAACTGCGATGGACGTGGAGAAGAGACAGAGACGAGGGCAGCAGGACGGGCAGCTCTCTGCTCTGATGACTGTTAGTGAAATCACTTAAACAACTTTTGAACCAGACGGCGGTGCGACATACTCTACTGCCGTCCACAGTGATCGACTCGTCAGATGACAGCGCTGCAGCAGCCTGGCAGGAGAGACGCTCTGTCAGTCCCTCCAGGATTTCAAAGGCTTTTTGGAGGATTGTTTCAGCCTAAAATGCCTGATTTCACAGCAGCTTTTCTAAAAAAGTTGCGATGTTTTTCTGTGTTTTTTGCAAAGAAATTGTGGGAACAAATGAAAATTGCAACTTTTAAAATTCTTTTGATCGTTTTTTGCATAATTCATTAAAAATCAAAGGCAACTTGTTCCAGAGAGAAGGATAACACTCTGTACTGAGTGTTCTGTCAAACCTTATCAAAAAGATCAAGATTACAAAAATTCAAACAAAATATGCTTTAAATTGGGAGGGGGGTATTCTGCAAAGAAGCTAAATCTTTTTGGAGCTCAAACTAAAAACCAGCAGAAAAACTATATTTAAAAAAAGTATACAGAGCATTGAAATGTCAATAACAATGATAAACCTCTTCAGGACATGTGACAATAAAATGATAATAAAACATTAATAGTAATTAATAAAACATGAAGTCAGTTCATTGAGACATACATGTATGATTTTAGCGTGGGGGACTGCTGTGATTGCTGCAACTCACCGTAAATGACAATGATTGGTCAGATTTGCAGAAAAGTTGCTGTGACTGCACAAAATTGCGAGGTTGTGCAGAATTCTCAGGGTTTGGCTGAATTTGCATTAATTGTTGTGCTTCCTGGAGGCACTGCTCTGTGGTGCACTGGGATCTTATAACAGAGCTATGAGCTGCAGGACACGCCCTTCTCTTATCGCATGTTCTCACATCACAGATGAATGAAGAAAGCTTTAAAACGTGAGTCTGGTAAAACTTGTCGGCTGATAGAAGAGTTTAGTGTGAATGAATCGAATCTTATCAAACATTCAAATCAGACAGAGTCTGAGTCAGGTCCAGCCCTGCGTAAAATCAAGTTCATAGATCATTTCTACTTATCATCTTTGCTCCTCTGTCATGTTTTATTTCATTTATTTTGGTGGTTGGATAGAAAAGAGGAAGTAGTCCCTGGCCAGATGTAAAGTTTGCAGCCTGAAATGAATCTAAAGTTAAGAAACAAGTGCACAATATTCATGAAGTGTGGCATACACTACTAACATTTTAACATAAACATAAAAACATGACCTGCTGCAGCCTCAAGTTTGCAACGTACAGCATCCTGTTAAATATGTTATGTTCCACTTCACACAGTTTTATCCAAAAAGCTTTAAACTGATGTATCAGCGTGAATGTGAGACGATGATGATGGTTTCAGACTGCCTCTTGTGTGTCTGTGTGTGTTTGTGTGTGTGTGTCAGGTGGTCTGGATGCTGAGGTCGGGGAGAGAGGGAAGTCCTTCTCAGTGGGACAGAGACAGCTGCTGTGTCTGGCCAGAGCTCTGCTGACTCAGGCTAAGGTGAGACTCCGACACAGATCACCTGCTCGTGTTTTACTCTCCTGGCTGCAGTTCAGACTAAGAATCGAGTGATATGTTTTTTTTTTTCAGGGCAGATACCGATTATTAGGAGCCAAAGAGACGATAACTGATATTTGGAACCGATAAACATTTGTAGTAAAAATGAAAAGCTTACTGTTGGAATTTAGAATAACCATTTTCTGCAACTTTATACACTACATTTTGAAGGCAAATATTTAACTTTTTATTGCACTAGGCCACATTTATTTAACTTTAGTTTGTTACTTTGCAGATGCAGATTATTAGTACAAAATACAAATCAACTATTATGAACAAATGTGATGTTTTATTGTAGATTAACATATAAAGATACCTAATTAACAGTCAGATAGTGTTACAGTTTAATCCTAACTCAGCATTGAATGACCCAGATAACAGTAAACAAGGATAATCAGCCACAGAAATACTGATGTTTTGAGGCCTATTTTCTAAAGATAATCAATAACATTAATGTGTGAAATAGTGTAGGGCTGCAGCTAACGATTGTTTTAATCATCACTTAATCTGCTGGTTATTTTCTCAATTAATCGATCAATTGTTTGGTCCATAAAATGTCTGAAAGTGTAAATGTTATTCAAAGATTTAGGATTTTTCCAGCATTAAAAATATATGTCAATAACTCTTGTTTTCTTTTTTTTTAAACTTTGTACTCAAAACATGAAAGACGAGCTAAAGCTTATTAACTGTTTATAATAGCAAATAATTAATTTAGCTAAATATTTACATGTGTTTGCCCATTTAAGGGTTAATTGACTGTAATGCATCATATTCTATAAGATCATCACATGTTTTGACTATTTGAGAATTTACAGTTTATTTTAGAGAGAATGTGCACATTGATCTATATTATTATATCACAGAACAACCTAAATACTTTGAGATATTATTTAAGAGACATATAGCCCAGCCCTAATGATAATTACTGTACCGCCACACCTCACTCTGGTAATCTGTTCTATTTTTAAAACACTGCGGCGTTTGTTCTCATTATGAGAACCTGACAAAAGCATTTAGACTGTGACTGTGTCACTTCACTGCACACCGAGTTATCTTTAACTTGTGTTCTTGTTCTTTTTTAACTTCAAACAAGTTTGTCTGAAAGAATAAACCCAAGAAACAAAACACACATAAATCTGTGTAACATAATCTTCAGAACTGGAACTCTAAAAAAAAATATATCTGAACTGCTGGAGTTTCATTGGAAAACATTGTTGCAGAATCTCCTAAACAGTGGAAGTGAATGGTGAATAGTTTTCAAATGGAAAGAAATAATTTCCCTTTGTGGATCTCTGAAAGCAGGACTTAAATCTTGAAACTCATAAAGTTCTTCTTTTTACTCTTTGACACCATTTTCATGAATGAACACTTCCTGACATATGAGGCAGGAAGTGAAGCCTTATATGGTATAAATTAGCATAATTAATGTTGCAATAATAAATCTCATGCATGTGCACTCAAATACGCACAGAGGGATAATTTACAACAGGTATCTGGAGTCGGTGTTTGCTGAGTCTGAGGTGACGTGTTCGTATGAGCCCTTCGCATGAAAAAAAAGTAAGAGAAAGTTAAGATAAGAACAGGAAAATGTTCTTGCATGAAGTCCAAAGTGTCCCTCAAACAATCGTCGCTGTTCTGTGGTCTGTCCTTGTTCAGAGGTGTTTGGAGACGTTCAGACGGTCAGATTCAACACGTTCACTCTGTATTTGATGAAGTTTTGTCAGTGTTTTTATTCATATCGTTTACACGCTGATGTGTTTCTCAGTCGGACTCTGACGTGATTAAACTTGCCTAATTGGCACTCACCTGTTGCCAAAAACGCTGCCAATCAGTCACACCCCTGAAGAGAATCTGTCCCTGTATCTGGTGTTCTGACTTCTTATAAATGGTGTAACTTTCTCCGACAGCCTGTAGTTCTGCTCTGGTGAGACTTTAGAGACGATTACAAAACCAAATCTGTCCTCATTTCCCAGCTCACAAAAAGAGATGAAAGGCTCCCCTGTAGGGCTGCACAGTGAATCGCAATATTATCGAAATCGCAGTATGGCCAAGTGCAAGATCCGAATCACAGAAACAAAACACAACTTTTTTAAAAAGGAAAAATCTGTGAAGAGAACAGCATTCTGATGGAGGACTGTAGAGCTGCATAGATGCCCTGGTTTAAACATGATGTTCTCCAGATGAAAGAAAAAAAGTTTGCTAATAGTTTTTGCAGTAAAAATGAAAATTGTGATCCAAAAATTATCCTACCGACAAATCATATCGCACATCGAAGGTGCAATTTCTGTCGAAATAATCGCAATATGACTTTTTTTTTTTTACCATATCGTGCAGCCCTGCTCCCTCGAGTGTTGTCTTCCAAACAACCACTGCTTGCTCCAGATTTTCTTTCAACATCTCTTACGTTTTTGAAGATGTTTTAAACACAGTAGTACAAGTAGTGTCTCTAAAAAAAATCTGAAAATGGAGAGTTAGGAGGATATCTACTGTAATTTAAAGTCAGCCTGTTAAGTTTCGGTCAACTGTTGTTTGGATTTGTTTGATCAATAAATGCCATGTCAGGCCAGTGATAAAAAAAATTTAACTATAAAGTAAATTGAGTAATTTTTCTTGCAAAAATGTCAGAAAATGCTGCTTTCAGCCTCTCAAATAAAGAGTTTTCCCGCTTTTCTCTGTTAAATATCATATTAATCTGAATATCTTTGGGTTTTGGACTGAAAAAAGAAGAGATTTAAAAACATCACCTTGAATTTTGCAAAACTGTGATGAAAATTTTTCCTTATTTACTGACTTTTATAGACGTTGCAGCCCTAGATTAAACATTACAAAGACTTTAGACTGTTGTTATTTGATAACGGCTAATAAAAGTAGATTTCTAACAACTTAAGACAGCTGTCAAGATTAAATTGCTCTCTGTTGTTGGAGTGTTTGATTGGTGTACCATGGGCTTAATGAATACACTGAGCTCTGAATCACAACACTGTTTTCCCATCATGCAGCTCCTGTGTATTGATGAGGCCACAGCCAGTGTGGATCAGAAGACGGACAAACTGCTGCAACAGACCATCAGAGAGAAGTTTCAGGACAAGACCGTCCTCACGATCGCGCACAGGTAGAAGGTTTTCTGATGCAGCTGTCTTCGAAAAATCAATTTCCAATCAATTTCCAATCCTGTCTGCTTCCCAAGACGTAATATTCAGGTCGACCAGTCAACTTAGTTTCGCTCAATTCCTGGATGTCTACTTGTTCTTACTGCCTGCCGCTGGGTCGGATTCTTGTGAAATCAGCTGAAACAATCGTGTCTACATTTTCACTGGCAGTTACATATACAACGTTAGCCAGTTAAAAGGAGGCGGGCGGAGGTTGTTGTTTAGATGGTTTTATTTTTGACGTTATGTTTTGTGGCTGCGGTGGAAACACGACTGCTTTTGTCCACCTCTAAAATGGGTCTTCAAAATCAACAAAATAAGAACATTTTCTTCACCCCAGATGCTCTGAGAAACTAAGGAAGCCCATTTCTGCCAATGCAATAAAAAAAGTAAGTCAAATTTCCTAAAGGAGCAACATGTGACGGTTGCAGGTGGCAAATATGAGCAAATGATTAACAGGATATTAAACAGGTTGAAATCCTCTTTAATACACAATCCATGGTTGAAGCGAGTTGTTTCTCGCAGCCCCAAAATCAACAAAATAAGAAAATTCCTTGTAATAGCTTTAATATTGCTGTTTTGTTTTAAAAACTGACGGCACCAAAAACATAAAAATGTCTATTTAAAGGTCGAGAACATATTTTTTTACTCTGGGAAAGTGGAAAAATGCAAAATAGGCAATAAAAAAAACAATCTTGTAAGTCAGAGTCCTGTAAGTTCCTCAAAATAATGACTCAAAGGATTAATATAGCGAGTTGGAATCACAGATTGTGTACTGAATAGGTTGAAATCCTACTTAATGTACGATCTGTGGATGAAGCGAGTTGTTTCCCCTGCACCAAAAATTAACAATATATGAAAATTCTTTGTAGCAGCTTTAATATCGCTGTTTTAAAAAAATCAAACTACATCAAAAACATTTAAAAAATGTCTGTCCAAAGGATTTTATCAGTTTTTTGATTCTGGGAAAAACTGAAATTTCTTTTTTTTAATCACATCACACACATTTAGACTATTCTATGTGAGCTTCTTTTAAAATCTAATCTAATAACTGATAATAACTAATATTTTTCACTTCCATTCTACTTACTTACTTTAAAAACCACTGATCTAATTCATCATCTAATTTGGGAATGAAAAGTTTTTCTTGTTTAATTCTTTACAAGGATCTTTTGAAAATTGTCCTTTTGTTGTTTTCTGTCTGTGTTTGTGTCACCAGGATCAACACCATCATGGACTGTGACCGGGTGCTGGTGATGCATGCTGGGAAGGTGGCGGAGTTTGACACCCCGGCCGCTCTCTGTCAGACGGATCGCTCCATCTTCCGAGGGCTGGTCGGTGGGCGAGTCGAGTGAGACGATGAAAACGACCACTGGAAGGAGGGAACTTATCAGAAATCTAAAGATTTATTTTTTATATATTTTCTTTTTATCCTGGAGAGGTTTTGCTGCCTTTTTCAGCTCCGTCCTGCGTCACACACTTTTTTTTTTTACAACTTTTACAGCCTTGCTTCAGGGTACTGATCTGATCTTGGACCAGCAGTTTGGACTGGGAGGTGATGATACGGACCTGCTGACATTTAGTTTCTTTAAATTGATGATTTTAATGCTGAACCAGCATTAATTGAATTTTTTCTGAATTTAAATTAGACTTTATTTCCTCTTTAATCTAATTTTTGGGGCCTTTTTTAACTATGAAGCAATACATTTGTACTACATATTGATAAATGAAGATTTTTTACTGCTAAGATTTGTTTTAATTTATTACTACAAGCAGGTAACTGACAGCAGGGTTACGTACGACACTAAATTCAACTAGTCCATTGTTATCTGACCATATTTATTATTTTTTTTGTTGATTCAGTCATTTGTGTGGAGCCAATATGTTTTTACTGTTTTATTTTCTTCACCCTGGATGCACTGGGAAACCACCGATGTTTTTTTTTTTTTTTTAAAAAAGGCCCTGTAAGTGATTAAAATTAGAAATTTTCCCAAAATAACGCCTTAAGGAGCAATATGTAGCAATTGCAGCATTTGGAGCCATAGACAGTTTACCTCCTGTCTCCTCCTATCAGACTTGAGGAGGCTCAGACAGGCTGCAGGGACACTGCAGGAGTGTGAGACATTGACAATAACAAGCGGTGATGAGTCCTCCACTGTAAGTTGATCAGCTGTTTATAACTCTGTCAATTCTCTGTTGATGTAAATTTGAGCCTGAAAATACACTTGAACAGTTGTGGTTCAGTGGCTGCCTCACCTCCTGCCAGACTCCATTAACATTTCACTCAATTTAACCGTTTTAAACATTTACTCCTTCTACAAGATGATTAATGATTTCTTATGACTCGTAAACAGACACTTACTCATCTGGTGAACATTCGGCATTAATTTGAACTCTAATTAACCTGAAACGTGCAAACAGAAACAGGTTTTTTATGGCCTGGAATAGATATTTGAAAGGACGCCGTCGCAGCTGCAGAAGTATTTTAACTGAACATGCTTCCTTAAACTCTCATGACTTATCATTGTAATTTTCTTCTTACAGGAGATATTTTACAGATTGCTCCTTTAGGTTTCGTGTGGGTTTCTCATCATCATGACTTGCAGGATTTTTTTTTTCTTACCACATTTGCAGAAATAGGCTTCCATATGAAACATCACCAAGTCATAGACTCCTCATAGACTCATGTTTGAATATTTTGAAAATAACTATGAAAAGGGAGAAATATAAAAATGTATTCCCGTCTGTTAGCTGCTACCAAACATCCGGGGCAAAAAAACCCCAAAAAAACTGAGCCTAATTCAGACAGTGAAACACTCGTCACTAAATCTCACTTTGTGCAAATAATTTTGGTTTAGTGAGCAGATATCTGAGCTTCTGTGGTATAAAAACTTACTGCAACGGATGAATATGATAAAATATCGTGTACAGTTAAATTAGATGTCACAGGAGGTTTTGCTTCCTGTATTTGTAGATGCGGTCAGAGATGAAGCAGGTTCGATCTGATATAACAGCCCGAATCGTTTTGAATTAATTTGAATAATTGATGTAAACGTCTGTAATCTCAAACTGGCTCCTTTAATGTGGGCGTTAATGGTGTTTTTACAGTTATATGGTCAGATTGTTCTGAGATTTTCTACGTAAAATTAGGTTTAAATGAAGTTTGATCTCTCTTTGATAAATTGCTGTAAGTAACACTCAGAGTAGAGATTTCATCCATCTACTGGGAACAACATGGATTTAGAGAACAGTTACCACAGATCACCTCACCTCCAAACACTCTGTGATTAAAATAATTAGACTCGTATGCATAAAGTTCATTATTAGCATAGCATTAGCATTAGCAGAGGTTTCAGCAGGTACTTGGGACTTTGACTTGTCTGGTTAATTTTCTAACCTTGACTTCATCTTTGTCATTTAAATTTTTTTTTTGTGACCTCTTATCAAAACAGAAATACAACTTTTCAAAGGTGTGTTTTTTTGTAATTAAGAGACAGAAGGTCTTTTTTTATGTTTTATTAATGTTCTTCTCTGTTGGTGTGGTGTTCCCTTCTCTGTCTCCGTTTATATTTTCTGTGTATCTGTTACAAACAAATGTGACTTCATTTACTTGTGACTTATTTTTCCAAACCTGTCGACATCAGAATGTTCAAACATGAAAACCCTGTGATTTTATTGGTTTCTATTCATTTTTTTCTATGTATTTTATCACACTGACTGTTTATACTGTATTGGGATGTGATAATGATTATTTTCAACATTGATTAGATTGTTTGGTTCATAAAACTTTTGGAAAAATGTCAATCAAAATATCCTAATGCTCTGAAGATGAACAAAATATTCAATTTAGTTTAACTCAAGATGAAGAAAAGCAGCAATTTTTCACACTTGCGAACCTGGAACCATTAAATATTTGGCATTCTTGTTTTAAAAATGACTCAAACAACTGGAGATTATCTTGTATTGGGGTCCCAGGTAGCAGGAGCTGCCACAGAGGAAGATTTTAGCACTTTGCCAGGTGTTTATATGTCAGCAACAGAGTCACAATCATGCAAGACGCAGACATGAAACTTTGCAGGTGTGTAGCTGAGATCAAAATGAAGGCCGAGTTTGAGAATAGGGGGCTGGAGACCATCTTATGATGGGATCAGACCAGCTGCAAAGCCTGGCAACATGTTGACGTTCTGACCAATCAGAAGTCAGTAGTCATTTATTCATCCTTTCATTCAGTATCTGTAACAGCCTAGAGGCAGGATGCACCCTGGTCAGGTCATCAGTTCATCACAGAGCTGACAAACAACCAGTCACGCTCACGTTCACATTTAACCTGCATGTCTTTAGACTGGTGAAGGAAGCCTTTGTTTTGATCTCAACCACACACCTGTAACCCCCAAAGACAGACAGACAGAGAGACAGACTGTATTTAAACACATGATGAAGTTCTCAAAACCAAACTTACAAGGTAAAAAAATACCAGCGTGCTGTTGCAGCTGGTTATTAATTACAATTTAATAACAACAATTATAACAACAATAATCCAATTTATTGCACATATATAGTGAGAACTTTCATACAAGAAATGCAGCCCAAAGTTAAATTACATGCACCAAGTTCTTCACATGAAAAGACAGAATGATCATAATAAAACCCTACATGTAAAAATAAGACAAGATGGGTGGACGTTTAGCTCAGTTGTATGGAGGCTGTTAGTCCTCTGCAGCGGCCGCTGGTTCGACTCCCGCCTTCGTCCCTTTGCTGCGTGTCATCCCTTCTGTCTCTGCCCCGTTTCCTGTCTACTCTCTGGCTGTCCTTGCAATAAAGGCAAAAATGCAAAAAAAAAAAAAAATAAATAAATAAGACAAGATGAGAATAGAATAGATAAAATGCATCTTCACATGAGCTAACTGACAAACGCTGCATCCCCAGTTTTCTCGTGGCTGTTTTTGAGAGCCTCCAGTAAACCAGCTGCAGATGATCACAGTGTTCTTGAAGGCAGGTACGGAACAAGGGAGTGACAAATGTGACTTGGTCCTTTCCCATGAAGGGGATTTGTTTGTATGTAAGGAGGAGGATCTTTAAATCAGTTCTATATGTTACAGGAAGTCGGTGCAGAGCAGCTGAAAACTGGACTAATGTGTTCTGGCTCCTGTTGGTTCTTTTTTTTTTTTTTTTAATCAAGATGCTCTTTAGTAATTAAACTGTAACAGATAATAAATCACTTTCATTTGTAATAAACCGTGTTGTCATATTTATTTGAGCAGGTTTGCCTGAGAACAGATCTGTTGTTATGTAACGTCATGTGGAGCCGCGGCCGTACCTGTCCAGGTAGCATTATATAACGACTGAGAGAATGAACGCTGAATGCTCTCTTTTCTTTCCATTCAGATTCACACAGACGGGAGTCTTTGTGACCAGCCAGCGACTGTAATCAGAGTGAGTCACACAGTGAACGCCTGCCGCTCCCTTGGCACAGGTCAGCATTTTTCTCATGTTAACAAACATATCGGGGAGTGTTTGGTTTATGCTTTTTATTTTGCCCTGTTAAGGTTCCTGAAAGTCGAGGTTTCAGCTATAAAACTGGCTTTAATGTGTGTGTGTGTGTTTAGACTGCACACATGCCCATCAGAGTTATTACAGTTTTGTTTTTTTTAATTCCTCTTTATTCTTACTTTGGTTTAGTTTTTCTTTTCAACTCAGTTTAGCTTCCAGAGTGTTTGCTCCTTTCAGTTTAGTTTTTATTTTTTTATAGTTTTATTATTCGTCAGGTTTTATGGGCACCAGCACAGAAGCTCAGTCATGAACTGCTGTGGACAGAATCAGCAACAAAAGGTATTTTAGCCACTTAAAAAAGGTCCACGTGAAAAAATCAATATCAGTTTAAGTATAGACTATATTAAGAATATTTTCACTGCTTTACTTAACTGTCAGACAGCCTTTTCTGATGAGAAACCCCCTGTTATAGAGGCCAAATGTTGTCTCCAAACCAACCAAACTCCTTTGGTAAAAACATTTTACCTGGCTGAATAAAGGAGTTGCTGGTCTTCTATAAACTGTAACTTGACTGGTTGGTGGAGAATTCTAGTTTTTGACTGCTCTGTTTTATATGACCACTGACAGCTGACTTCTGACTCTTCTTGACCGGCCACGAGGGGCCGCAGGTGATTGACAACTGCTTCGGTTTGACATTTTCTTCCTGCTCAGGACAACGAATGTGATGCTCGTGTTAATGTTGGAGGAACTTTGTAAAAATCTCTGCTGGTTGTATCTGGCAGTTGTGGTGGCATTGCAGTAGGTGCTTCACCATCTGTTGCTTTGCAGAGATCTGCACTCCACTGAGTGACCTCCTCCAGTTTTAATTAATACAGAATATTGATTCAGTTAGCCTTATTTTTACTCTAGTCTAGTTTTTATTGTTATTTCAGTCAACAAAAATGTTTTTGCACAGCTGCTTTTAATTTTTAGTTTAGTTTTAGTTCACTATGATGACCTTAGTGTGCATGTGGGAACAGATGTGCTGACGTATGAGGGAGAGCGGGTCACAGATTGAAGGTGTGTTGTTGTCTCCTGGGGTGTGTGTTTGTGTTTGTATGCATATGAGCCGCAGGCGTGTGGTAGTCAGGGTGTGTTTGCATGAGGGCGTGTCACGTGAATGTGTGGTTGTGTGTGTGTTTATGTCTGTTGACAGTTAATGGAGGCGGGACGTTTTAAGGTGGAACCAGTTTGTCTGCTTCAAGTCAAGTATTCGTCCACCTGACCGGCGCTCCTCTCCTCAGTCGCAGCCTGCAGAGCAAACAGCATGGACTGACTCATCTCGGTGCTGAGACTCTCGGACACGACTGCCACAACACGGAGGCCAAAAAAAACAACAACCCACACCTGCCTGATGGACCCAGAGGTCAGTGTCATTTATGAGTTTTCTCTCCAGCTGTGGGCTCCAGCCTGTGTGGCGCCCGCTCCTTAAGGTGGCAGGTTTTGGGTGACAGTGGGCTGAGTTTCAGGTGCCATCATCCAGGTAGTTTCTGTCATGTCTCAGCTCCTGTGAGAAATTGTTAAACACGTCTTTCTGGTTGCAGACAGTTTGTTTTCAACTTTCTGTTCTCTCTCTTGACTTTTGTCATAATATTCTCACAGTTATTCTTATCTAAAAAAACCAGAACAATTCACTTTTCATTTAAAAATCCACGTCAGTTCATTTAGATGGTCTTACACCTGCACCTCCATGCATGTCCTCTTATTAGTACAAGCTACAAATGTCCTGCCAAATTATAAATGTGCTGATGGCTCAAAATTTGTGTTGCTAATGAAACAAAAAAAAAGCATTTTTTTGAATGTGCATCCAGCTTCTACTGACTGAACAACGTTAGCACGTTTGCAGGCAGCTGCACTTTGACTTACTCTGCCTGTAAAGTGTTTAATGTGTAACTTTTCTGGTAGTAAATCTGCTGCTTCCTTTGCTCAGATGTCATTTGGAGCCGTGTGTAATATGAGATAAATACCAGAAATGTGACTGATGTTTGTGTTTGGTTTCAGACAAACACATGATACTAAACTGCAGACTGAGAAAGTTTATATTTTTTTAATATTTAATGTTTGTTAATGCCCACGTTTTGTGTCTGAGGACCTCCTGGTGCATCTCACGGGGTTTATTGTCTTGAAATGAAAATTAAAATATTCTAAACACATTTTTAGGATGTAGGACAGCGTTACTGCATCATATTCAAGGTTTTGATTGATTAAATATTGTCATTGTTGTATCTTTACATATAAAAGTCTTGTGGAGATTTTGTGGTTTGCAGTTTTCACCTCATATGGAAAAAACAGATAAATGTCACTAAATTTTCAAATCTTTTATCTGAAAGTTGTAAATAATATATATGACAGTCAATTCATGTACAAGATCCTTTGTAAGTCTGTGTTATATGAAACTTACATAATTTGGGAGCTTATCAGAACCATATACGATAGCAAATCCACATACAATATTCTAGTGTAATATCAAACTTATATGAGTTAAAACTTTTTTTATACACTTATATGTGTGAAAACCTTACAGGACATGGAAGATGTCACATATATGAGACTTTCACATTGAAAAAACAGAAAACAAAACAAAAGTAGGACTGCAACTGATGATTATTTTCATTGTCTGTTATTTTCTTGATTAATCCATTAGTTTTGTATGAAATGACAGAAAGTGTCGATCAGTTTTACCCAAGATGACGTCCTTAAATGTCTCGTTTTACAAACAACCCAAAGATATTCAGTTTACTGTCATAAAGGATTAAAGGAACCAGAAGATATTTACATTTAACAAGCTGAAATCAGAGAATTTTGACTTTTCTTTTAAAAAATAATTGATTATCAAAATAGTTTGGGGACAAATTTAAGAATCAATTAATCGTTGCAGCTCTAAACTAACTGAGACATGATTAAATATTATATAAAAACACAGGATGCACCAGTAGCTCACCTGTTAGAGCGCATGTAACATGAAAAAAAAAGAACATTTACTAATAAAAAACACACATAATGTTTACTTCATTCATTCTTTTTTAATTATGTTGTATGAGAAAAATGCAAAAATGAGTAAATGATAGTCTGAGACATATAAGACACAATACTATATTCCTGTTGTTGAGATATTCCTGCAATAATTATTGTAGTGTTAATTTATTGCCTGATCACATTGTATATTTGCTGCTATAATGACTGCATGAATATTTAAATAAATTCTGACTGTTTTTAAAAATCATATAAATTAGGTTTTACATTCTTAAGTCACTCGGGGTCTTTAATCTTAATTTACATGCTTTTATTTTGATGTGTGGAGTTTTATAAACTTCAATCATCCAGCTCATCTCTGCACATCGTTTCATCTCGATGGAACATCTTGTGTCTGGATTCACTGGAGCTGAGCCAGAGCTCTTCTTTTTTCCACTGATTTCTATACTATGAAATGCTGGGTGTGGTAACTTTTGACATTGTGTGCTTAGAAAAAAGGAAACGCCCAACAACAGAACATTTGTTCGCAGAACTCTCGATAAACCTGTTCCTGGTTTTCCTCATTTATTGCCCAAACAGCTCTGAGGCCATAACTCAAATACCTGAGAGATGCACCTGCGGAGTCACCTGGGTGTCACTCGTCTGCCTGCATACACTGAAACTGCTGCAGTTTTTTTTACTCTTCAGGAAACTAAACTTGTCTCTGAGAGCTCAGATAAGAATTTCATAGCACATAGTATTTATCTTGGATCTAAGTTAAACTTTTAATATACTGAGATATGATCACATCAACATAAACAATACAAACTTTTCTTTCTATTTTTAATGAAAAATGTGTTCAGATTTACATTTTTTTCAAACCATGTACATTTTTCCAGTCTCTCTTCTGTTTCTGCTGTCAAAACATTGCTTTCTAAAGTTATATCATTCCCCTTATGTTTGTTATCTCCACTAGACGTAAACCTGGAGGGCATCTTCTTCTTCTTCTGTGACAGTGTCACATCTGTCTGTATTTAAAAGGCTGTAACCAGCTCAGTTTTAAAGCTACAGTGAAGATACTAGTATCTAAAGCTTTTAAACTAAATGACCTATGACATCTTTTGGTACCAGCCATGTAATGGTAGGCTTGTCGGGAAGAGGGCTGAATAAATAATGTAAAATAAATAATGTTCTAAATCAGTGGTTCCCAACCTGCAGTCCAGGCCCCCCAGAGGGGCGCAGCAAAGATCACAGGGGGTCCCCAAGGCTTTGTCTGCTCTGAGGTTGTCAAAATTAGGTTTGCACATGTTAACTAAAATCAAAATTTATACAAAAGTCTGTATACAAAACTATACATATACTATACAAAACTTACTAAAATTACTGACTTAAAAATACTGGCTACTCATTATTATTCTTTTAGTGAGGATAATTGTGTGTTGTGTCTGTTTGATTGTTAAAAGACAAAATGTTAAGCTTATACTAGGAAAGACACATTCATAACATCCTAATTCCTCACGATAGAGCTTAGGAATGAATAATCATTCTTGAGGTGTATGTGTGTGTGTAGGCTTGAGGGGTTGGAAATTGGTATGGAAAAAAGGCTGGGAACCACTGTTCTAAATAATGTTTAAATTGAGAAGTTTGGACTTTCCGTAAAGTTTTAAGATTGTGCAGTGAGGTGAACCCAGGATGCTTGGTAACACCACCATTACACTATTCTATGCATCTTTAAGAAAACTGAGACTATACTATACAAAAACACTTAACAACTTTGCATACATGTAAGAAACTTAAACAATCCTATACTGTACAAAAAAACTTTGCAAATCTCCACTGGTTGCATCTGGAAGTTGTTGTGTCATTGCAGTAGGTGCATCGCTCCACTGAGAGCTCTCTCCTAGTTGATTCTTTGAACAGTAATAAAATAAAACAACACCGGTCTTTCCTGTACATATAATTTATTTAGCTGGCTGAGTTGATCAACTCCACCCGAAGCTATTTAATGGTTTTGTACTTCTTGTTCCCTCCTTTCATCAAAGGACTGCTTGTAAATGCAGTTAAAACAGTGAGCAGGCTGAAGTTTGGTGGTGCTTTCAAGTGCAGTGAGACATTTGATTTTGTTTCTTAGTTGCAGGTTAGAGCAAGAACTCTGCACTGTTTGTTTTAATCCCTTCTGCAGTGGATTGATTAAATTCTCAACCCTGCAGTATGACAGGTGTTTGTATTTTCTGCTAATACCAATAAACAGTTCATCTGGAAATCCAAATTTTAAAAATGTTCATTATGGATCATCAACTACCCAGTAACCAGTTTTTGATAAACTTCAACCATAATTTTTTTTTACTCGAGTCGTTTTTGAACAGATATGACATGATCAGAGCTGCTTGGGACAACTAATGTCCCTGTTTTTGTTTTATAAGCTTAAACATGCTACATGCATGCAGTATCTAAAAAGCTGCACTGTGTAAAGAATTCTAGATATCATGTTCTCCCTAAAAGCTAAATCTGTTCACTGAATATTTTTCATTTTCTTCTCTAGGTTTAGTCAGAGGGGATTTTTCAATGCCACTGTGACAGAAACACAAGCACCATGGTGAGAAACATCAACACTGTTTTAGTTCTATGTTAAAGTGTGAAATATTCTATAATACGTTACATTTCTGTCACACATTTCTTCTGTTTTAATAACTTAATGGAACGTCTTGGCTTGCAGCCGTCATATCGCAGGGGAAGGAGCCTCTCTGAGGCTTTCACCCTGGAGCAAATCAGACGAAGGGGCGCTGTTCGTTTCCAGCATCAACGATGGTGCCTCAACCAGTCAGGGACTGAAGCAAGGTAAAACCCTTGACTTGCTACTGAAGCTTTTTTCTGTATTGCTTTTGACTGTTTTAAAATAATAGTTTCTTCATTTAAACATTGTTCTCCCACAATAACATGCCTTGCAAATGCAAGAATATCAAAGCAATTAAAATTATATGGTTTATACATGTGTTTTTGATAGAGTGCTGTTGTAATATATTGTATATTTTTCTGGTCAGTCAGTGTAAATGTATTTTCAACAGATAGTGGTTGAAATACAGCATATTCTGGTTCTTTTACACAGGGAATTTGGGAATGTGTTGGAAGCTATTATTTTATGCTAATGCTTGATTTTTATTTATTTATTTTCTCAGGAGATGAACTTTTGGGAGCGACAATCGATTTTGATCAACTATCAAAAGAGGAGGTGTTAAAAGTACTAAAGATGATGGAGCCGTTTGACGACAAGGTCCGAGTTCTCACGAAGAACAGCCTAAGCAAGAGTGTCGGAAATCTGGACCTGACTGCCAAGAATCCTGAGACAGTAGGTGGACTGCAGATTTGATCAAATCAAATGGAATTAATGATTTAGTTAATGTGTCATTTTGTTGTTCTTTCATGCAACAGTCATCCACAACACAACAACCTTGATATTATACAACTGTACATTCAAATTAAGTTGTGCTTTACATTTCTAGATGCTGAAGGATTCCTACAACAAACTCTACAATGCCAAAATCAAGAGGTTTATGAAAGGTGACTTGCTCAGTGGTGAGGAGAGCAATGCGAACGGGGAGGTTACCGCCACGCCAGCTGTACCAGGCTCCTCCAAGGTCAACCTGAAACACGCCACGGGATTGCCTCGCCTCGGAGTGGACTTTGGACTTCTGAAAACTAAAACTGTGAGCACAGACGTTAACGCTGATTCACAATCTGATGATGCTGGAGAACTGACATATGGCAGCAATCTGAACCTTCCACCGATGGGCTTGAACGGGAGTGCGCTAGTTGGAGCTCAGTCACCAAGACTGAAAGTCAAAACTAAAAGTCCACAGCTTAACGCTCCAGACCTCCATTTGTCTGGAACATTGCCAGAGGGTTCAAATGGCAGCGTTACAGCTGGTATACAACTGCCAAACGCTGATAGTCCATCAGTTGACTTGACAATGCCAAATCTTGAAAGACCTCAAATTGGGCTGAATAGCAGTGGAACTTTAAGAGCTCCAGAAGTAGGTATGGACTTAAAAGGTTCAGGTGTTACTAAACCAGACATGGGGATAAACTTTAATGGGGGCAATATCACTGGTCCATCCGTTGACACCGGTGTTCCCAAAGTGGCCTTTGAAGGAATAGACAAAGACTTCAAAATGCCAAAGTTCAAAGTGCCAAACCTGGGCCTCTCTGGACCTTCTCTCAGTGGTCCAGAATATGAGGTCAGTACACCAGATGTAGAAGCCCCAGATGTTCCCTCAGGTAAACTCGGTCTAAAGTATTCCAAGAGACTGAAAAACCCAGATCTAAATGTGGATGATCCTCGCAGTTATGTAGAGTCACCCAAGCTCAGGCTTTCTGGGAGATCCCCTGACTTAGACTTTGACATGTCAGGTGTTGATGCATCACAACTTGATCTAAATGGGCCAGACATTAGCATGCCTTCAGGGGAGGTCAAAGTGCCACTTAAGAAATCAAAAATTGATCTTAAATCTCCAGATTTAGGTGTGGATGCCCCATCTGGCAAATTCAGTCTACCCAAATTTGGGGCTTCAGGCAAAGGTGATGCTTATGTTACAACACCTGACCTAAGTCTCAAAACACCAAAGATTAAAGGCGGGATCCATGTACCTGATGTAAATCTACCCAAAGCCAACCTAAAAGGACCAAATTTAGCCACTGACAGTCCATCAGTTGGTATTAAAGGTCTGTCTGGAAAATACAAGGCTCCTAAGTTTGCAATGCCCAAATTTGATTTACCAGACATTCCAGTTCCAGGTTTTAATGGAGATTTATCAGGAGCAGATATGCAGTTGTCAGCGCCAGATCTCAAAGCTGGATTTGCAAACCCAAATGTTGATTTGAATGTACCCTCACCTGACCTGGATTTTGCAAGCTCATCTGGAAAGCTCAACATGCCAGGCTTTGGGCTTTCTGGGCCTAAAGTTAAAGGCCCTGAGTTAAAAACTCCAGACATGGATGTATCTGCTCCCAAGTTTAAAGGGGGCATCAATTTGCCAGGTTTTGATTTCAAAGACCCAAAGCTGGACCTTAATACCCCTGATATGGATATTAAGGCACCTTCTGGTAAACTGGATATTGATGCAAATGCTCCCTCTGGCAAGTTTAAACTGCCAAAATTGAAGCTCTTTGGCACATTACCAAAGAAGAAAGATGTGGACATCAATGCAGGAATGAAGACACCTGAACTATCTCTGAAATCCCCAAAGTTGGATGGGCCAAACCTGGACCTCAAAACACCTGACCTAGATATTTCAGGTCCCAATCTCAGTGGCGGTATAAAAGCACCAGACATAAATATGCCCAAGATTGATCTCAAAAGTCCAAAACTTGACCTCAGTAGCCCAAAGCTCAACTTAGATGCGCCATCAGGTAAACTGAAAATGCCAAAATTAAATCTTTCAGGTACATTACCAAAAGGACCTAATTTGGACCTGGATGCAGATCTTAAGTCACCAGATTTGAGTCTGAAAGCTCCAAAGATAAAGGGTGGAATTGATGCCCCTGACTTGAACTTACCAAAACTTAAAGCTCCTAAGCTGGATGTGAACGCTCCAGATGTCAACATTGGTTCACCCAAACCAAAATTCAAGATGCCTAAATTTGGTCTACCAGGCCTAAAAGGACCTGAGATTGATGGCAGTTTGGATGGCCCAGATATGGATATTAATGCACCCAATGTCAATCTGAAAGGTCCCAAAGCTGATTTAGAAATGCCAGTTTTGGTATTGGTGGGCTATCAGGAAAATTCAAGAAGCCAAACTTAACATGCCTGACTTGGGGCTTTCTGGTCCCAAGTTAGGTGCTCCTAACCTGGACCTCAAAACACCGGATCTAGATATTTCTGGTCCCAATCTAAGTGGTGGTATAAATACACCAGATCTGAGTCTGAAAGCTCCAAAGATAAAGGGTGGGATTGATGCCCCTGACTTGAACTTACCAAAGATGGACTTTAAAGCTCCCAAGTTGGATGTGAACACTCCAGATGTCAATATTGGTTCACCCAAACAAACTTGAAAATGCCCAAATTAAAGATGCCTAAATTTGGTCTACCAGGCCTAAAAGGACCTGAAATTGATGGCAGTTTGGATGGTCCAGACATGGATATTAATGCACCCAATGTCAATCTGAAAGGTCCCAAAGCTGATTTAGAAATGCCAGATTTTGGTATTGGTGGGCTATCAGGAAAATTCAAGAAGCCAAACTTAACATGCCTGACTTGGGGCTTTCTGGTCCCAAGTTAGGTGCTCCTAAACCTGGACCTCAAAACACCGGATCTAGATATTTCTGGTCCCAATCTAAGTGGTGGTATAAATACACCAGATCTGAGTCTGAAAGCTCCAAAGATAAAGGGTGGGATTGATGTCCCTGACTTGGACTTACCAAACATGGACCTCAAAGCTCCCAAGTTGGATGTGAACACTCCAGATGTCAATTTTGGATCACCCAATGCAAACTTGAAAATGCCCAAATTAAAGATGCCTAAATTTGGTCTACCAGGCCTAAAAGGACCTGAGATCGTATGGCAGTTTGGATGGTCCAGACATGGATATTAATGCACCCAATGTCAATCTGAAAGGTCCCAAAGCTGATTTAGAAATGCCAGATTTTGGTATAGCCGGGCCGTCAGGAAAATTCAAGAAGCCAAACTTCAACCTGCCTGACTTGGGGCTTTCTGGTCCCAAGTTAGGTAGCCCTAACTTGGACCTCAAAACACCGGATCTAGATATTTCTGGTCCCAATCTAAGTGGTGGTATAAATACACCGGATCTGAGTCTGAAAGCTCCAAAGATAAAGGGTGGGATTGACGCCCCTGGCTTGGACTTACCAAACATGGACCTTAAAGCCCCCAAGTTGGATGTGAACACTCCAGATGTCAATATTGGTTCACCCAATGCAAACTTGAAAATGCCCAAATTAAAGATGCCTAAATTTGGTCTACCAGGCCTAAAAGGACCTGAGATCGATGGCAGTTTGGATGGTCCAGATATGGATATTGATGCTCCCAATGTCAAACTGAAAGGTCCCAAAGCTGATTTAGAAATGCCAGGTTTTGGTATAACCGGGCCATCAGGAAAATTCAAGAAGCCAAACTTCAACATGCCTGACTTGGGGCTTTCTGGTCCCAAGTTAGGTAGCCCTAACCTGGACCTCAAAACACCGGATCTAGATATTTCTGGTCCCAATCTGAGTGGTGGTATAAATACACCAGATCTGAGTCTGAAAGCTCCAAAGATAAAGGGTGGGATTGATGCCCCTGGCTTGGACTTACCAAACATGGACCTTAAAGACCCCCAAGTTGGATGTGAACACTCCAGATGTCAACATTGGTTCACCAAAGGCAAAATTTAAAATGCCCAAACTCAAGTGGCCAAAATTCAATCTTCCAAGCCTAAAAGGACCTGAGATTGATGGAAAATTAGATGGTCCAGATGTTGATGTAAATGTACCCAATGTCAATCTCAAAGGTCCTAAAGCTGATTTAGACATGCCAGATGTTGATATTTCTGGTCCATCTGGAAAATTCAAAAAGCCAAACTTCAACCTGCCTGATTTTGGCC
Organism: Lutjanus argentimaculatus; assembly: GCA_034769285.1. Classification (NCBI taxonomy): domain Eukaryota; kingdom Metazoa; phylum Chordata; class Actinopteri; order Lutjaniformes; family Lutjanidae; genus Lutjanus; species Lutjanus argentimaculatus. The sequence goes on along the minus strand of JAWZSL010000027.1, from coordinate 10,907,713 downwards.
TTTCTGGTCCAAAATTAGATGGCCCTAACTTGGACCTCAAATCACCAGACCTAGATATCGCAGGCCCCAATCTCAGTGGTGGTATCAATGCACCAGACATAAATATGCCAAATGTTGATCTCAAAAGTCCCAAACTGGACCTCAATACCCCGAAGCTCAACTTAGACATGCCATCAGGTAAACTGAAAATGCCAGAGCTTCATGCTCCAGACTGGGATATTAATGCTCCCTCAGGCAAATTAAAAATGCCTAAATTAAATCTTTCAGGTACCTTACCAAAAGGACCTAATTTGGACCTAGACGCAGATCTGAAGTCACCAGATTGAGTCTGAAAGCTCCAAAGATAAAGGGGGGGATTGATGCCCCTGACTTGGAACTTACCAAACGTGGACCTCAAAGCTCCCAAGCTGGATGTGAACACTCCAGATATCAACATTGGTTCACCAAAGGCCAAATTTAAAAAGCCCAAATTCAAGTTGCCTAAATTTAGTTTTCCAAGCCTAAAAGGACCCGAGATTGATGGAAAATTAGATGGTCCAGATGTTGATGTAAATGTACCCAATGTCAATCTCAAAGGACCCAGAGCTGATTTAGACATGCCAGATGTTGATGGTGGAATTGATGCTCCTGACTTGGACTTACCAAACCTTAAAGCCCCCAAGCTGGATATGAACACTCCAGATATCAACATTGGTTCACCAAAAGCGAAGCTGAAAATGCCAAAATTGAAAATGCCTAAATTTGGTCTACCAGGCCTAAAAGGGCCTGAAATTGATGGAAACTTTGATGGTCCAGATGTAGATTTAAATCTACCCAAGGTTGACCTGAAAGGTCCTAAAGCTGACCTAGATGTTGATGTTGCTGGTCCATCCGGAAAGTTCAAAAAGCCAAATTTTAACCTGCCTGATTTTGGCCTTTCTAGTCCAAAGTTAGATGGCCCTAACTTGGACCTCAAATCACCTGATCTAGATATCTCTGGTCCTAACCTCAGTGGTGGAATAAAGGCACCAGACATAAACATGCCAAAGATTGACCTTAAAAAACCCAAACTGGACCTGAATACCCCAAAGCTGAACTTGGACATGCCATCAGGTAAATTGAAAATGCCAACACTGCCAAAACCTAATGCAGATCTGAATTTACCAGATTTAAATCTGAAAGCACCAAAGTTAAAGGGTGGAATTGATGCCCCTGACTTGGGCATGCCTAATATGGACCTTAAAGCTCCCAAATTAGATGTGGACACTCCAGATGTCAACTTCAGTTCACCTCAAGGAAAGCTGAAAATGCCAAAATTGAAAATGCCTAAAGTTGATCTACCAAACCTGAAAGGACCTGAGCTTGATGGCAGTTTTGATGGCCCAGACATTGACATCAATGCACCTAAGGTCAACCTCAAAGGCTCCAAACCTGGCTTTGAAATGCCAGATGTTGATTTTGGCAGCCCATCAGGAAAACTCAAAAAGCCACATTTGAAAATGCCTGATGTGGGATTTTCTAGCCCAGAGTTAGATGGCCCAAGTTTTGACTTCAAGTCCCCAGATCTTAATGCCAAATTACCAAAAGGACCAAATATTGGCATAAATACAGACCTGAAAAGTCCAGATTTTAACCTGAAAGCTCCAAAGATGAAAGGAGGGATCAATGTCCCCAAGTTGGGCTTACCAAACATGGACCTTAAAGCTCCCAAGTTAGATATTAACTCTCCAGATGTCAACATTGGTCTCCCTGATGCAAACTTCAAAAAGCCCAAGATGCCAAAAGGCCCCAATCTTGACATAAGTGGGGACCTACAGGGGCCTGACCTGAATATCCCAAAATTAAAAATGCCAAGTTTAAACGCACCAGACATTAATCTTTCAGGACCTGAAGTGAAAGGCCCTGGTCTTAGTATGCCAAACATAGATTTACCTGATCCCAGATTCAAAGGTCCCAAGCTAGACCTCAATGCTAAACGTCCTGATCTAGGACTAAATGGTAACATAGGACGACCGGAGCATGAATGTTACTTCCCCCAAACTCAAAGGAGGAATAAGAGGTCCAGGCTTCGACATGAATGCTCCCTCAGGAAACATCCAGGGTCCTCAGACCGATTTTGATTTGGCAGACAGACGATTCACACTCCCTTCTTTTAAGATGCCTCAGTTTGGGGGCCCAGATCTTAATGGGGTAGGGTCTGATATTGATTTTGGTGCCTCTATGAGACCAACAAATATGGATATTTCTCCTCCAAATGCAAAAATGAACATGAAACCACCAGCGATGAGGGGAAATATCACTGGTCCACATAAGAGCGCTCCGAACATGAACATCAACATGCCGAAAGCGGCAATGCGAAGTCCACCGCTGCATCTCAGAAATCCAGATCTCAACATCGATGATCCTTCACTACATTACAGAGGACCCTCTTATAAGAATCGCAGATCAGATATGACAGGGTTAAACATGAAAATGCCCGTTCTGGACGTAGATGGAGGCGTCAGACTTCGTCACACCGACAGAAAGTCACCTGGGACCAAAGTAAGGTCCAGCTACCCTACGATGGATTCTCATTTAGGCCCCCTTGTTGATTTTAACCGGTCAGATCTCAACATTGATGATTTCACAGGAAAGGAGCATGTGCTTAGAGCCAGAGGGACAAGCCCCCATGCATCCTTTAACTACCGGCAGGTGATGTCCCCGCCAGGTGTTAACATTAACACGAGAGACCCCAGACATGCCAGACAAATTCCTCCTGGTGAATTTGACATATATGCAAAGCCTCAGAAAAGAATGCAGCCTGTACCTAATGCACGTTTGCAGCACGTTTCTCAAGATCCAAGGAGAATGAGAGTACCTGACGGCAGAGACGGATACTATGTCACTGTTTTTCCCTCGAAAGCACCAAATCAAACAATGCCAAACCGCAAATATAACACACTAGGGGGGCCTGACTTTGATCCAAGAAACATAGACCTTGAAGTTCCAGGTGTAAATGATCTCAAAGGGTCGACGTTCTTTTTCTCCAACCTTGTGTAGGTTTCAAACCACTGATATTTCCATGAGCAGAACCAAGTGTTCCTTTAAGTGTGCTTTTTATACTGGGTTTATTTATTGTGGCTTAAGCTGTTGTATGTTGCATGATTTAGGCTCATGCATTTTTGAAAAGTCATTCAGTTTTTTTTTTTTTTTGTTTTTGTATATAAAGCTAATTTTGTTGCTTTATAATGATGCTGCCTACGTTACAATGCAGCATTCTTGCACTTGTTTTATATGTAAATTCAAAGTTTTTTCATATTTTGTTACTATGCATTAGTACGACTACTGTGTACTAAACAATACTTGTCTGAAAAGTTGCTATAATTTCTGTGTACATTTAAGTTAACTTATAGCCCCACTGATGATGAAAGTCAAGGAGGAAATTTATGGATTTTAGAGTTCTATTAGTTCTAGTTTTTTAGTTATATTTTGTCAACTGAATGTTAACATATCCAAAGTTGTGCATATGTTTATATTTTACCGTATGTCTATACTTTTAAAACACCCACTTTATTGTATATTAATGGGGGTTGTATATATTTGAGTTTATATAATTTTTATAACCATATTTTCTTCAACACTTTTGAGAAATAAGTAATAAATGATAAAGTATTTAAGATGATTACAGTATACATTAAAATTTAAATGTGAACATGAAGCTATTAAAGTTGGTTACAGCGCAACAGATCATATATCATTTTGTCATTATATTGTACGAAAGAATAAACACGAAAAATATATAGCCCACAATATTTGCTTTCTTATTCATATTTTGCCACTTCATTGAGAGGAAGAGAGCATACGACCTGTTTCATCAAATTTATTCATTTATTAAAATATACGAGGAGTTTTAACTGGTTATGGAACAGTCTCCATTTGATGCTGATGCTTCTATATGATCTACATAAGCAAAAGAGACCTTCTTAAAGAAAATTTACTGATTCTGTTGAATTATTTTTAATGTCTGCCACCAGATCAGATTCTTTTAGAATCAGATGAAACAATTTCCAGCTCTACAGACCAGAGGAGCCCATGTTTACATTTTCCCAAGCAAAGTTACATTAGCTAGTTACAAAAAAAAAAAAAGGACTAGAGAGAAGATTGTTTTTTAGATATTTTATTTTTTGTTATTTTTGTGGTTATGGCAGTGGAAACACTACCGCTTTTGTCCACAGGGGCCTCCAAAATCAACAAAGTATGAAAGTTCCTTGTAGTTGCTTTAAGTCCAAATTAGTTTCCTTTGTAAGATAAAATTTAAAAAAGTAATAAAAAACAGCCCCATCATTCATTTCTTTTTTTTGTGTTGTCTACAAAAAACAGACACTTGACAACATTTAGACTGAGCACTCAAAGTCAGACAGATTGAGGTTTCTGTAGGAAAGTGCAGTACATCTTCAAATCAATCAAATTAATTTTAGAAGGAACAAAACCACATTGCATGCATTGTACAACATGCAGATACCTCAGAACTGAAATAAAAAATTAACCCCAGGGACTGTGCCTCCTAAACAATCAGGAGATTGCAGCAGAGAACGGTCTTTTTATGCAAACTTAACCATTTTAATGTAAACTGACAGATTTTACAAATGTTTAATGCTCTGAAACACATTTTACACGATACTTCAGAGGGTTCAGTCTTTTGTTTTATCTGTGTGTTTGATAATGATCGCAAACTAGATCAAGCAAGGCTACAATAATAAATCAGGACAGTAGGAAAAATCATAGACATGGAATACATATATATTGTGTATTCTATTGTTTTTACGGTCTTACAGTTTCATGTTTGAAAAAAATTTCCCCATGTGTGATAAAGTTGGTTTGAATCTGAAAAATCTTAATCTGTAAAGTAACTAGTAACTAAAGCTGTCAGAAAAATGTAGTGGAGTAAAAAGTACAATATTCCCTTCAGAAATGTATTGCAGTAGTGTAGAGGTTCTTCAGGAAGATTGGACATATGATACAAAACGTGAAAAAGTCGTATTTGTACATCCTGGAACAGAACTGCATGGTTTTGGCGAGTCACTTGTCACAGTGAAAAGTGAAATGAATGACAGTGAAAAAATGGCATCAGGACATACATAAAATGCAAAATTGGGAAAAAATATCATTTTAATTGAACACATGACTCATTAAGGCTGGGTGATATGGTCAAAATCAAATATCACAATATTTTGACCAAATACCTCGATATTAATATTGCAACAATATTGTCAGTATGACTGTTGATGCCTTTACAAAAAATTAACACAGATTTTAGATAAATAATCATCAGTAATGTGGATATAATGATGAAAGTGAGTAAAGGTAAATCATAGAACAGTCAGAACAGTCTGTAAGTTCAGAAAATGATTCAGCCTTTAAAACTGGGAACATGTTCGCCGTATCATGATACACAACATCCAAAATCTAAGAGGATATCTAGTTTCATATCATGATATTGATATAATATCGATATCTTGCCCAGCTCTGCTGCTCATTTGGTTTGCCAAACATTTTTCAAACATGGACAATGTGATGTCCAACATTTTGGACATGAAGCCATGTGAGGCCAGGTCCACAGCCTCCACCCTGTCCTTGATGGCTGCTATGGCTCCCCTCAGGTGAGACCTGTAATGAATACAGACAAAACTTTGAAGGTCTCGTCTCGGTCTCAGACAAAGAGGACTTATTTCAAGAACTGCCTCGTGCCCTTGTGCATTGCCTGACTGTCAGTGCTATACCCTTAAAATCGCACTGTATATAATGACATGTGTGGTAGACATCTGATATCAGATTTGTTGGCATAACAGCTAGATTTGGAGCCATTTTGGCAGGAAATTATTGTCCATAACAACTAAAGATTAAGTCAGATTAATGTGGTATAAAATGTTTACCAGTTAAGCTTTTAACAGTTTCAGATGTATAATCGCACATGCAAGAATTCTGACTCTTGAGTTTATCGTTTATCGTCACATCAGGTTAATAATGAGGGTGAATATTCTTTAGTGAGTCTACATCATATATACTGATCTTAAAACCTACCTGAACTCCAGCAGCCTCCCCACAGTGGCCAGCTCGTCCTCAGCCTCGGGAATGATGTGCAGACCCTGAAAGGGAAGATGGTCTCGCACCAGGCCAGCGAGGCTCTCACATAATGCATCTACCTCCTCTGATGAGAAAAAGAAAAGTAACCAAAAAGAAAAGTAAGGCACCACTTCAACAAGCTGTCAATGATTTATAAAAATTATGAGAAAAAAACGACACAGCTTGCCTTCACAAAGCCTGGAAAACAGTGACGTCTCAGCTGTAAGCTGGGTGGGTTTAACCCCAGCTTCCTCCAGCTGGACTTGCAGTTCCTTCCTCGCGTTATTATCAGTCTTCAGATATGCAGCCAGGGATGAAAATGACATGTACTCTGGTGGACCGACCCGGCGCTTCAGTTCCTCCACTGTGATTTTGCATCTGTGTGGAAAAATGTGACCACATTCTTTATTTTATTTTGAACTTACTGCTAGTCACTCTGTTGTGTTTTTTTTTTCTTTTTATTCTCTCCTGACTGCTCTGGTGGTTGCAGCCACCTGACCGGTCATTCTCTTTCGGGATTGAGACGGGTCAGGAGTGAAAATCCACTCCTGTGTCACCCTTTACTCAAGTCTGCCTGGTGTGTGTGTTGTGGTCTCGCAGTACAAAGGACATCATGCATTGTGCAGAAAAAGGACTCTGTTGATCAACACTCTCATTTGTAAGTAGGAAATAGTGCTAGAAATCCAAAATTATGATTTCAAGTTTTAATATCAAAATAATACCAGACAAATCATACCTTCTCTTTTTCCCACCGGACGACAGAGGGAGGATGCTGCAAATCTCTTTGAAAATCTTTGGTGTGGAGGGGGCAGGAGTTGCTGTTGGAGTGTGCTGGGTGAGGAAGAGGAGGGGCTGACAGGTGGAGGAGAGTGCTGGATGGAGGGTGTGGAGTGGGTGAGGACTGCTGTGTGTGAGGTGATGGTGGTGGCAGTGGTTGTGTTGGTGGCGGTGGCGGTTGTGGTCGTGGTTATGGTGGTGGTGCAGTTAGTTGTGATGAGAGGCGGAGGGTGAACTTGGACCAAAGTGGTGTGTGTGTTTGAGGTGGAGGGAAACGATGTGAGGGAAAGCGGAGACTGGAGGAACGTTGTGAGGGGGACAGGCTTTGAGCCGTGGGTGTATGAACTAAATGGGAGGTGGAGGGAAGTGTTGGTGTAGGAAGGGAAAAGGGTTTGAGATGTCGGGTGGTGGTTTGTTGGTTGGTGCTGGTGGATGGGGCGGCAGTTTGCTCTGGTGCGTCCACTGAAAATGAAAAGCCACAATCATTAATTCATACATAAATTTGAAAATATTTCTCAGTGCTGCTACATTGACCAAAAAAGCTAAGTTCTCCTGCTCATGAAGTCGTGCCGGCAGTGCCTACATGTACCAGAATGCATTGCGTGTGAGACTCTTAAGCTAAACCCATGTTCCTGCGTATCCCACACTAGCCTGTTGGTGTTACTTTGGCCAAAACACTTTTTTTTTACCATTCAATCCTGTAGTTCTTCCTTAACACCAATGACATCACTGTGACATCACTGGAGGCAGGAAGAACGATAGAATGATAGAACTCGGCTTTCTCAGTCAATTTAGCAGCACTGAGGAATTTATATTGCTTCAGGTGACGACATTTACCATCAACACTGACTGGACATCCACATGAAAAGTGGTAAATTTTCCCTTTAACCCTCAAAGCGTAAAGTGCAGAAAAATGTATATTCTGTGACTGTTTCCTGTCCAGTTTCAGTTTTTGACAGGGAAAAGTCACAGAAATGGCACCTATCTGTACTTTTACATACAGCTGACATTTGTGGGTGGAGAGCAGGAGATTAAAGCTGTGCTTTAAAAAAAATGGGCCCAATTTTATTTTATTTTTTATGTAATGTAGAAGAGGTTGATGTGAAAATGACATTACCATCTCCAAAAGTTAAAGAGGTTTCACAATAAACCGTGGCAAAATCCTCAACGATTAGCATCACCGTTTAAAATTTGAATGATCATTAAAATCATATTTGATTGCTGTACTTTGACAAAACTCACAGTAAATATTGTTCAGGATCTGTGTGTCCAGTAGCTCCAGAGAGAGGTCCAGGTGTATGTTAGTCTAACTTAGAACAAGGGCTGAGCAGCAGGGATGAGTTAGCCCAGCTTCATCAAAAGTGATGACATACAACATAAAAAAACAACAACAACTCCAAAACTGATGCACAGAGATGAAACTGATATCCATCTCCATGTCAGACTATGGGGAAGACAGCAAATGAGTCTGTTTCCCAAAATGTTGGCGTGCTCCTCTAAGCAGACACAAACTTGGCATCAGCATCTAAAAAATTCTGTGAAGCGGTCCTTACATGAATCCTTTTGAGGATCAGGCTGAGCCGTCCTCTTACGTTTCATTCTTCTTGGCACTTTCTGAAAAGAAAGAGAGATAGTAGGTCAGTCTGAGAGTGAGAAAAAAGTCAACAGAAAGACAATGAAAAAGTGTTATGTTTTATTAAAGGGGGATGCCACATATTAAATATTTAGCATGATGATGATGATCCTCTTCCCCAGGAAAGTACAACAGGTATTTCTGAACATTTACCAGTCTCTCTTAAAGCTAGAAATAGGAGAGATCACCCTCCAGTCTGTGGGATGTAAAATGTGGGGCTGCTTCAAAGACAATGAACGAGTCTCTGACTTTACGAGGCCATTTTGTGTGTAATTAGGTTTTAATTCTGGTTAGAATATAAACTTTATTAGGGTGTAGGAGCTCACAAACACTTCATGGCCTCATAAAGTCAGCTTCTATTTAACATTAGCCAGTTAGCTTGTTAACTTTAATAATTAGATTTCTGACTGTTGCAGCTGCAGCACCGACCTCGGAGCAGTTGGTGCCAGTTGCCTCCCTCGTCTTGGAAACCCTAACGGACCACCGCCTCTCTGACAGAGAGAGACAGCAGCTTCAGCGCGAGCTGGAGGCAGCCAAGTCCTTATGGACTGAGCTACCGTGGCCCCCATAACATCAGCACCTTTAATACCTACCAGTGAAGCAAGTTCTGGTTGGCTGGTGGGAAGTGTGGTTTGTGGTGAAAGTGAAAACGGCACGTCATTGGCTGAGGTTGTTTTTGATTCTGTTGGCTGCTGGAGGAATGCAGTTGGATTTGTGTTTGAAAGGCTTTCTGGCAGAAAGCTCTGAAGGCAAACTTCTACTGCCTCCGTTTTGACCAGATGATCAACGCCGACACAGTCGTCGTCTTCCGTTCTGGTCTGTGCCTGAAAGCTCTTTTTTAGCATCCTGATGTCTTTTGGGGAAACAAAGTACTGTCGATCTCGGGGATCAATCTTCCCCTGAGCTTTCGCCCAGTCCTCACACTTCAGCAGGATTTCTGCGTTGGAATCTCCCGTCTGAAAACAGGAGTGAATGAAGGCGATCAAACTACTGTTGATCCGATTTGAGCGACCCTCCTCTGGATTGTTGAGATCGTGCCCAGAGTGTTTGTTCATCAGGCGCACAACGCAGCTGTTGAAGGTGTTTTTGCTCACGAACGTAAACGAGACGTAGGCTCCGCAGCCGTTGGCTCTCGTGGTTGTTGGATCTCCGCTTGACTTCCCTTTACATTTATTAGCTCTTTCACAGCGCCACTGGATGTGCTCTGCTCCCCTTTTTTTCATTGATGTGAATTTTCCGATCCCATTGTTCTCTAATTCCACCAAGTGCCTTGACATGAACTCGTCCCACGTCTCATTGTGGGGGACGATGTGGACTGTCCTTATAACATCTGGATGGGTTTCTTTACGTAGAGAACTCTCTAATGACTGCAGCCAGTAAGACTCCATTTCACTGCAATACAAAAGAAAATAATTTGTCAAATAAATTTCGATAAATAAATAAAGTAAATGAATGAATGAATGAAAAATGAATAAATAAATAAATTGCAGGGTCCGCACAGGCGCTGGAAATCCTTGAAAACACTTTTCTTCTTGCTTTTTATTCATTAAACTTAAAGTATATTTTAATATTTGTTAATAGAATAATTGATGGCACCAGGTGGAGAGACACAGCAAACAAAGATTTTCATTACACTGATAACTTGTTTATTTTTGCATATGACAATAAAGCCTTTGAAGCCTTTGAATTGAACGAATGCACTCACTTTTCTGACAGAAAGACAGATCAGATTAATTAAGAATAATAAATGCATTCACCTTTCTAACAGAAAAATAGTTCAGTCCATATTATTAATTATGAGTGATGATGCACTAACCTTTCTGGCAGAAAGACAGTCCATATTATTAATTATGAGTGATAAATGCACTAACCTTTCTGGGAGAAAGACAGTCCATTTTATTAATTATGAGTGATAAATGCACTAGCCTTTCTGGCAGAAAGACAGTCCATATTATTAATTATGAGTGATAAATGCACTAACCTTTCTCACAGAAAGACAGTTGACATTACTACTGCATAACATCACCAACTTTTAATAAAACACTTGTAATGCTGCAGAAAATATTCAACTTAATTTGCCTGAAGCTGCAAAGGGTCTTATGTTTATGTTACCATGGTGATTTCTGCAGAAAAAAGTAGGTAGCAAGCTAATATTAGCCAGTTAGCTTGTTAACTTTAATACTTACCCAGATTTTGGTTTCTCTAAAGTGAGAACAGATGCAGCAGCTTAGCCACACAGTGATCAATATGTATTTTATATTGATTTGACAGTATAACTTCAGTAACTTTGATAACTCACCCTGTGAGCAGCTGTGGATCTGGACGGCTGCTCAGTCAGATTTGTGGTCAAAGTGAAAACGTCCTTCTTTAATTCTTATTGGCTGCTGAAGTAAAGTGGTTGTGTTTGTGTTGGATCAGCTGATCTCTCGCTGAAAGAAATTATCTGCTGCTTGTAAAGGCTTTCTGGCAGAAAGCCCTGGAGGCAAACTTCTCCCACGGACGGATAAAGAGAAAAGAGCGTACCGTTCGACGTCGCGCGAGTTGTTACGTCTTTTGATGCGTTGCGTCATCAACACGCGCCGGCACACCACAGTGTGGAGCTCCCGCGACCTTTCAGAGAGCAAAGACGCTAATGACGCAGGTTATAACGTGTATTTCAAATGATCTAAAGATTGAGGTTATAACGTGTAGTTCAGATGATCTGAGAGGAAACTGAGTGTTCGTGTGACGGTGGAAGAAAAAACAATCCAAATGTTTCGCTGTTCTTTGGTACTTTGTAGCAGAGGAGCCGCTCAAAGGGTGAGTGACGTTTAACCTGCAGCCACAGTAACGTCAGCTGACACACACAGAACCACAGAACAACAGAACACACAGAACACACAGAACACACAGGAACACACAGAACACACAGAGAAACACACGAAAGAACACACAGAACACACAGAAACACAAACCACAGAACACACACAAGGAACACACAGGAACACACAGAACACACAGAACACACAGAACACACAGGAACACACAGGAACACACAGAACACACAGAACACACAGAACACACAGAACACACAGAACACACACAGGAACACACACAGAACACAGACACACAGAACACACAGAACACACAGGAACACACAGAACACACAGAACACACAGGAACACACAGAACACACAGGAACACACAGAACACACAGGAACACACAGAACACACAGAACACACAGGAACACACAGAACACACAGAACACACAACAACAGAACACACAGGAACACACAGGAACACACAGAACACACAGAACACACAGGAACACACAGAACACACAGAACACACAGGAACACACAGAACACACAGAACACACAGGAACACACAGAACACACAGGAAACACACAGAACACACAGAACACACAGAACACACAGAACACACAGAACACACGGGAAACACACAGAACACACAGAACACACAGGAACACACAGAACACACAGAACACAAAAGGAACACACAGAACACACAGAACACACAGAACACACAGAACACCGAACACACAGGAACACACAGAACACACAGAACACACAGGAACACACAGAACACACAGGAACACACAAAAACAGAACAACAGAACAACAGAACACACAGAACACACAGGAACACACAGAACCACACAGAACACACAAACACAGGAACACACAGAACACACAGAACACACAGGAACACACAGAACACACAGAACACACAGGAACACACAGAACACACAGGAACACACAGAACACACAGAACACACAGGAACACACAGAACACACAGAACACAACACAGAACACACAGAACACACAGGAACACACAGAACACACAGGAAACACACAGAACACACAGGAACACACAGAACACACACAGAACACACAGGAACACACAGGAACACACAGAACACACAGGAACACACAGAACACACAGGAACACACAGGAACACACAGAACACACAGAACACACAGAACACACAGAACACACAGAACACACAGGAACACACAGAACACACAGAACACACAGAACACACAGAACACACAGAAACACACAGAACACACAGAACACACAGAACACACAGGAACACACAGAACACACACGAACACACAGAACACACAGGAACACACAGAACACACAGAACACACAGGAAACACACAGAACACACAGGAACACACAGGAACACACAGAACACACAGGAACACACAGGAACACACAGAACACACAGGAACACACAGGAACACACAGAACACACAGAACACACAGGAACACACAGGAACACACAGAACACACAGAACACACAGGAACACACAGAACACACAGAACACACACAGAACACACAGAACACACAGAACACACAGAACACACAGAACACACAGGAACACACAGAACACACAGAACACACAGAACACACACAGAACACACAGGAACACACAGGAACACACAGAACACACAGGAACACACACAGAACACACAGGAACACACAGGAACACACACAGAACACACAGGAACACACAGGAACACACAGAACACACAGAACACACAGGAACACACAGGAACACACAGGAACACACAGGAACACACAGAACACACAGAACACACAGAACACACAGGAACACACAGAACACACAGAACACACAGGAACACACAGAACACACAGAACACACAGAACACACAGGAACACACAGAACACACAGAACACACAGGAACACACAGAACACACAGAACACACAGAACACACAGAACACACAGAACACACAGAACACACAGGAACACACAGAACACACAGAACACACAGACACATGAACGTTAATTACATTTAACTTAATGATTCTGACTCCAGTTAAAGTAAAGTGACTTGACTTTATGAAGCTTAAATTAATGTTTCTTTGAGGGAACTTTTTAACTTGAATGAAGATGTTTAAGTTATTTATTTGATAATTCACAGCGGTCACAGTGAAGTAACACTCAGGGCCCCTCGTCCCCCCTCATTCAAAATAAAATAAATGAAATCACAACTAAAATGAGAAAAAGAAACTGAAGACATAAATGGTATTTGTATTAGTATCAGTAGTTTATTTAGGTCCCAGTGAACAATTTCACTTAAAGATAATAAGTAACAAGAAGTCACTGAAGGTGAAGCTTTAGTTTATTAGACCTACTTTATCTGCACATTACATGTTCTAATAGGCAGTTGTGGAAAATGTACTGAATATCTGTACTGTTACATTACTCAAATATTACTCAGTTACAAGTAAAAGTACTGGTGTTAGAAAACTACTTAAGTAAAAGTACTAAGTGTTCTTGTCAAAAAGTACTCAGAGTATCAGTTACTTTTTAATTGTTGTCGTTTAATGAATTATCAGCAGCAGCGTTCAGATGACTCCAGACTCACCTCAAACTATCCAAACGCACAATCAATTAATCGATTAATTATTAATAAGATTTACAATGCATGTTTTTTTTTTCCTCATTGTATTTGTTTCTGTTTTCTGTTTTTCTCATTTTAAGTTTACTTATTAAACAAAGACCACTAGACTATTGATTAAATATTGATAAATACATTGTAAGTCGTCAAATTGCCTTTTCCAAACCTGTGCCTGCTTCAGTGTTTTGGAGGTTTGTCATCAGTATGTCCTGGTTTTCTATCTGTAATTAGTTACTCCCACTCCTTTGGGCTCAAACTATTCAAAAACAAAATGAAACAAAAACACAAATCAAATGAAAAATAGTGCACCATTTCAAACTAAACTTTAGTTATTACTGTTATTATTTTATTGTTGCTGATATCCATCAGTTTCCTGTTCCTGCTCGCACTTAAATGTTACTGTAACTTTATCTTTTCTTGTTTATTTCCTGTGTTTTATTTGTGTATTTTGTATTCTGAATGTATTTGGGCACCACTGTATGTTCTTCTTGTCATGCCAAGAAAGCCTCTTTGAATTGAATTGAATTAAAACACGGGAGCAAAACAGAGCAAATAAAAATTAGAATATTACATGAAATATTATAGTGAAGTAGACTGGTGAGTCATAATGAAGAGGTGATGCACATAAACATATGTAATCTTGATGGTTAAATGGTTTGTAAACAGTAGAGAAATAAACATATATAGTGTATTTAAACTGCAGTTTGTTTGCTTCATGACTGTCTGTGAGAACAGTACCTGCTGAATGTTTGCAGATCAGCCTTTTACTTGTATGTTTTCTAATGAAGCTGTTCTCTCCTCAGTTCGCCTCGTCGTTCTCTGGTGAGAACGTTCTGCCTCCCAACCTGCTGCTGCCGACAAACCTCGTCGATCCTTCCAGATTAAGTGAGTCAAAACTTTTGGCCTCTGTACGTGTGGATTAAGGCTGCATGATATGGTAAAAAAAAAAAAATGTTTTGTGATTATTTTGACAGATATTGCAATTGCGAAATGATTCATGATGAGTGTCAGTGATCATTTTTGAACCACAGTTAAATAATGTGTTAAAATCATGACAATGTGACATTTGTTGGGGTCTGTTTTCTTACATCTGGAGAACAAGATTTGTAGACCAGAACATGTCTGACGCACTTAACACGCACATTTTTCCTTCATCCAAAAATTGATTATTTGAAGTGGGATTGTTTGAGCTACTTTTCCACAGTCATTGTTTCACCTGCAGCAGGTCAACAATACTTGTAGTGTTAACAGTTAACAAACTGAAGTAAAGCTCTTTAGACTGGATTTCTGTTCTGCACAAATGTCTATTTAATAATACTGACTGTCTGTGTTAATCATGTCTCAGATGTCCATCACTGACTGGTTCTTGTCTTTTCTCCTGCAGAGCGTCCTCCTCCTGCAGACTGCTCCCTGCCTGTCCTCAGGAAGTGTGATGCTGTCGTTCCCGCTCATCTGAGCCCCGTCCAGACGTGGGTGGAGACTCTGGAGAGGCGGGACAGCGAGCCTTTGGGCGTGGCTCATCTCCACCCGGATGTCTTCGCAGTGTCTCCGAGGTAAAGCTGAGTTTTCAAAACTTCAATATCAAATTTTCATTTTTTTGTCAGGAGGGTATTGTCAGCGCTGCCTTCAGTTCCTGTCCCAAAGATCAGTCGTCATCAGCTGTTATCATCTCTGAAGTTTAGGCTCCATGTTCCTGAACATCTCATTATTTCTTTAAATTTTTAAAATAAAAAAAGAGCAGTGGACAAACTCTGTACACTCTGTTCCAGAGATTCTCTATTTTTCT
Source organism: Lutjanus argentimaculatus (assembly GCA_034769285.1). Classification (NCBI taxonomy): domain Eukaryota; kingdom Metazoa; phylum Chordata; class Actinopteri; order Lutjaniformes; family Lutjanidae; genus Lutjanus; species Lutjanus argentimaculatus. Next base: position 10,891,996 of record JAWZSL010000027.1, on the reverse strand, counting down.
CAGACAAAGACCCCTCACAAGACAGAAAATATAACAGAGACCCCCTCATGTATGTGCCTTTGAATAATTTAACATATAATTAACAAATTTTGTTTTACACTTGTGATTAATTATGTGAAACACAGACATGTATAAGAAAGATAATAGACACGTATTAAAATATTTGCACGATGTCAACACATATTATAATAATAAAATGTGGTTTGTGATTATTTTGAATAACAAACTATATATATGCAATAATAAAATAATAAAAGGGTCAGTAGTAATATCATTAATTACATCACTTTGTTAAATGCTCGATTCTGATTGGTCAGTTAAAGCATTCTAAGGTCTGTTATTTCTGTATAACAGAACGCTGCTATGAATATAAAAAACAAAACAACAATAAAAAAGAACAACACAGGCTGAGCCGGGGACTTGAAAATGTTTTTGGAAAGGAAATAGTTTGTGTATAGACTAATCCAGCAGGTGCTTTGTGTGATCCACCATCTTGCAGTGCCGCCATTGCTGCGGTGGCACGTTGTGTCCGTCACTCTCGGTGTCTGCTGGTTGGGTCTAGAAGGGAACCTCTAATTTGTGAGACTCTCGCAAGATTCTTCATAGTCAAAATGTTCACTCTTATGAGATCTTGTGGATCTATGGTTCCCTGCTAAACACAGAGTCTGCTGTTACTTTCTAACAGTGACAGATGGATAATTGGATTGACAGCAGCGCTCAGTAACTGGTGAAGGTTCTTTTTATTAATGTTATTCATATTTTACACAGTAGTCAGACGTTGGTTGTTGAAGTTTGACTCGACTGTTGGAGCAGCCAAACTGCACAGCTTGTTCCAGACTTCCTAGACATTATTTTCAAAAGTAAAGTTGCATAAAAAATGAGTGTAAAAGTAGAAAATTGTAAATTTTGTATGACGGCTCGCATTCATTCACACTCCTGCTGTAGGGAGACGCCAACACAGCATGGCGGCCTGTTAACTTCTGGTACTTCACCAGATTTGTCTATATAAGAAATAATTGCTAAAAGTCTATTCACAAAATAAATGCAGGCTACGATGAAGCCTTTTCTAAAATAAATAATTGCCTAAATATTTTTAAATCATGATAATTTAAATGAATGATTCTGAACATTTTTCATGGATCCTTGTTTGAGAACCACTGCTGTATATTCTGTTAAAACAGTTTAGAAACTTTGATACTGTTCAGCAGCTGTTTCTTAACAGTAACAGTGTGTGTGTGTGTGTGAAGTGGAAACTGTGAATAAATTCTGTGTTAATCAGTCGTGTGGTTTCTCTCCTCTCAGGCTCGATATTCTCCACGCAGTTGAAACTTGGCAGAGAAATTTTAAAAGAATTGTAAGTTACAGATTCACTCATTGTGAAATGTTTGTCCTGTGTGTCGTCAGATGGCTTCATGCTGTCATTTATGTTTTGATTCAAGATGAATTCTGGACACGTTCAGGCTTCAACTTTCTACATTCTGTAGCTCCTCATGTATCTGAACATTCAGATTTTGTCTGATATGTTTTGGCATAAAAATACTATTTTCCAAAGCTCTTCTAAAAACTTTGTCCCACATGACCTGATGTCAGTTTCTGCATGATTGAGGTTGAAGGAGGAGAGGGCATCAGTGTGGTAACCTCCATCACCAGCTGAGGGAGAGTTTCCATTTGAAAAACCCGGAAAATAACACAGATGGAGCCTCCCTTTAAGAAAGCATTTGTTTTGTCTGCTGCTCTTATGATGCTACATTGTCGGCTAACTCAAGGTTTTTGTCCACGAATGAAACTCAACCAGACTTTCATTAATATCTGACTGATGTGCCGTATTTTGTCTCCGTCAGTGGAGAATCATGGCTGAACAAAACAAGAAGGTCAAACATAACCGACCAAAAGCTAATATTCACTTAACTGACAGTTGTTTTGATCCCTCAGAGCCACGCCAACACAAAGGTCAGGTCAGAGGTCAGAGGTGGAGGCAGGAAACCATGGAAACAGAAAGGAAGTGGGAGAGCGCGTCACGGAAGCATCCGATCGCCGTTATGGAGAGGAGGTGACTGTTAAATGTTCTTTTAAACCGCTTTATTCATCTGATACATGTAGTTTTTAGTGTTTTATTTAGATGTCATCTTTTTCATAGTCTGTTTTCAAGGTTACAAATATGCTCGAATTTAAATATACTCCTTGATTTTCAATATGATCTGATGTTTCATTTACATGTGATCACTCATGTAAACCAGTAATCTTTTAACATACTTTGATTCCTGTGGGTACAAAGAAATTTGCAGTTGCTTTTATAGTAACAATTTACATGTGATGGTGCTTGAAGAGTCTAGAATTTTTTTTGATTGAAGTACCTTGAAAGTGCTTGAACTTTAAAAGCTTTATGAACCCTGAATTCTGCCTAAATAGGACAAAAGTCAGATCTGTTATATAAATCCTTCACTGTCACCTCAGTCAGTATCGTCACTGGAGTCCGACGTGTTTTCTTCCCTCCGTCGTCTGATCTCGAGTGATTGACAGGTTGGACGTCCGAGCAGGTCTGACAGGTGATGTGTCTCTCTCTCTCAGGTGGGGTGTCTCATGGACCCAGAGGGCCGACCAGTTACTACTACATGTTACCCATGAAGGTTCGGGTGCAGGGACTCAAAGTGGCTCTGAGCTCCAAGATGACTCAGGTAACTGAAACCTTTAAATGAATCATTTAAAACTCAGTTAAATAAGTTCTGTGATGTCTGAGTCTTTTTAACCTTTCAGTGCTTTAAATTGCAGTAAGATTTCTAACTACAATTATTACATTACGATCTTAAAATGGTTTCACTTTTAAATCCTAACTTTTTAAGTCTTCAGCTAACAAATATAATCTGCTGATTATTTAGAACTGAAAAAATATTTCAGCTTTTTTTTGTCTAAATCCCAAAGATACTGAATCTATCAGATGTAACAAAGGAAAGCAGCAGCTTCACATTTAAAGGGATAGTTCACCCAAAAATGAAAATTAAGTCATTATTTACTCACCCTCATGCTGATTGAAGGTCAGGTTTAGTTTTGTTTAGTTCACAAAACACTGCTGGAGTTTCACAGGAAAACAGCGTTGCAGAATCTCCCAAACAGGAAGTGAACGGTCAATGCCAAGTTGACTAAAAAAATGTTATTTACACATTTTTAGCCTGAATCTTCTCTGTAGATCCTTAAATTGGAGCCACGTTCACAAGCACATGTACACTGAGCAGTATGGAGACAAACTTTCCAAACTGAAACTCCAGCAGTGTTTTGCAGACTAACAAAATAAACCCAACCCTGAATCGACATGAGGGTGAGAAGATGATGACTGAAGTTTCATTTTTGGGTGAACTATCCCTTTTAGAAGCTGAGACCAGAGAAAAATTCACATTTCTGATTGTCAAAATAACTGCTGATTAGTTTTTCCTAATTGTTGCTGTATATTGTATATTTTCGCAGGACTACCTGCACATCGTGGACTCTCTGAACATCCCCACTCCGGACTCTCAGTACCTGCTGGACCTCATCAGACACAGACACTGGGGAGAGTCGGTGTTAATAGTCGATGTGTGAGTTATCATCAGCAAGAAAGAAAAAAAAAATCCATCCTCTGTGGTTCGCTCGGTGCTGAAGTTGTTCTTGTTGTTTTCAGGAGTGAAGAGATTCCTGAAAACATCCTCCAGGCGACAGCGAGTCTGAAGACGGTGAACATTATTCCAGCCATCGGTGAGTTCACACTCAGCATTTCTTCATCCAAAAGATGACAGAACACAGAAGCTTGTAGGATTTTAGCCAACTCAGAATTTTTTGTCTTTCCTCTGTCAGGTCTGAACGTCCACAGTCTCCTGAAACATGAAGCGGTTGTCCTCACGCTGGAAACGATCAAGTTTCTGGAAGACAAGCTGCTTTGGCACGACCATCGTTACACACCTCTGTACCCATTTAAACTGCCGTACTCCGATTTCCCATAGAAGACACAGAATGACCTGTAATATATTCACTGACGACGTGAGACAAATGTTTTCTTTATGTTTATTATGTTTAACAAAAAAAAAAATCATCAATAAATAATGCCAATGATTAAAAAAAAACTATGTAAAGATTTATTAAAAATATCTAAAAGGCATTAAGAGAATAAAAGGCCTAAAATCGATAGCTGAATTTATAAGGAAGAAGACCGTTGGCCAAATCGTTCCTGATCTCCCAGCGGAGGGCCGAGCGCTTCTTCTCTGTTGGCACGATGTAGGTGTTCGGCACGTAAACTCTCCGAGGTTTAGGCTGCAACACACAACAAAGCAAGACTTAATCTACTTCAACATTACAGTGGATCCATTTTGAAAACTGTTTTTTAGTTCTCAGTTCACATAAATGTTTGGAGACTGACAAGTGTTAACCATGCTAAAAGAAAAATACTTATTTTTTGACACCTTACTGACTGAGGTTGGAGGCAACAAACAACTGTGAGTAGTTCACTTATGCTGTTTCAGCTCTGCTGACCACAGGTGTTACTGTTGACAAATCTTATCATACCAGTTCTTAAAGGGCTACAGAATTGACTCTTGATCGAATCACTGTTGGTGCAGACGTTTTAACAAAGATTTGTCAATAGAAACTCCAGTGTTGTGTGATCAGCTCCACTGAAACACAAACAGAAAACTGGAGGTGACAAAGTGACAAACTGGTATTCTGTTCACATTAAAGGGAGAATTCACCTAAAAATGAACATTTCAGTCATCATCTACTCACCCTCACACTGATTGAAGGTCAGGTTTAGTTTTTAATCCACAGAACACTGCTGGAGTTTCACAGGAAAACAGTGTCGCAGAATCTCCCAAACAATGGAAGTGAATGGTGACTTAAAAACATGGTGTAAATGACGTCCTTCAAGACAACGTGGCATGTCGGGGCTTCAGCGGACTTGGATTACACCAGACGAGCAGTATGGAGGCATTTTATGTTTTTATTCTGTTGTTTTTTTTTTTACTTTTGAAAACTGGCCACCATTCACTTCCATTATTTGGGAACATAAAATGCCTCCATACTGCTCGTCTGGTGTAATCCACGTCTGCTAAAGCCCCGACATGCCACGTTGTCTTGAAGGACGTCATTTACACCATTGTTTTTAGGTCACCATTCACTTCCATTGTTTTGGGCGATTCTGCAACACTGTTCTCCTGTGAAACTCCAGCAGTGTTTTGTGGATTGAAAAATTAAACCCGACCTTCAATCAGCATGAGGGTGAGAAGATAATGACTGTTCGTTTATCTAAATGCATCAGTAAGAACAGGATCTTCTGGTCTGCAGTCTAACACATGCTATTATTGCACAGGCTTTAAAGCTACATTGAACATGTGTAAATCTCTAAAAAAAAATATGCAGATATGTGCATATAAATGCAGAATCTGTAGGAAAAGGACAAGATTTTGGTATCAGAAGCGTGCTGGTTTCTGTTAGCAGTCTGAGTAGAACTGTCCAGTCATGCTGGCTTTGGTTGCATGCAAGTAAACTGGAGAACAACAAGGCAGAACACATGGGCCATAATATAGTCTCCAAACTTATTGGTTATCATTTGATGACGGTCGTACACATCATGTCAATCTCAATCTTGACTATTCGCGTGTTTCAAGTTGCTAATCAGACTGTAAACAATGACTGATGCACAGGAGAGGAAGTCTTGGTCCGCATGTCTGTTATCAGGATGTGTCCTGGCTACTCTGGAAGCCCCGAAACACTGGCTGTTGCACCCAGAAGTTTAACAGTCATCACACAATAGCTGATGGGTTCTTTGATTGTGCACACTTTTTAGCTTGAAAGCAGGCCTAATTAATGATGGTTTAAAAGGGCCACATTTGAAAAAAGTGCCAAAGGGCCAGACTTTTATATTTCCAACACCTGACCTGTTCTGTTTGGAGTTTAAATGTGTAAAACAACAAATGTCCCTGTACTTAACAGACGTGTTAGCAGGTTACTAAAATAAAATCACAATGATTTTTTTTATAGGAATGATTAAAGACCCAGATTCAGCCCACAGGTCACCAGTTCAGTAGGCCTGCTTTAAAGCTGGCAGACACAGAGGGAGTGTGCTTGGGTTTTTGATTTAAACAGATAAAACTGGTTTTGCACAAAACACGTTGCCTGGCGCAGCTTTAAAGAGAATATTTGGGAAAATACTTACTGGTGGAGGCTGGTATGCAAGTCGTTCCTGAAAACAAAAGCAAAACTCGTTGAAGCAAAACAGAAAAAAATCTAACAACCAAATACAACTTGTCATTTCCAACACGTCAGTTTCACCTAAAACATAAACCCATGTTACAGAAACTGGACTTAAAAAAGCAGAGAGAAGTGCATGAGTTTTAGGATATAAACTGACAAACCAGAGGTGCAATATTTAGTGTCAACCCATTCAACCAAGAGTCACAACTGAATACTATGAAGATAACTGTGAATGGTGGCTGCACCTGACACTGCCGGAGGCACCTGAAAGTAAATATTTGGACACCATGTAAGCTAAGGTTTTCTTACCTTTATCTCCAGGCGGATAGCTTTCCTGTCCGTCTCTCCTGGAAGTTTAAACATTTCCCACAGCTGCTTATACTGGAAATACCTGCAGGGACGAGAAAACCAAATGAATCAGACCAATATGAATCTAATAGGAATAAAAAATGGTTTTAGTATCTTGTTCTGTTCATCTGGATGTTTTTTAACCTACTTTGCCACTGGGTCTGTCTTCTTTATGGTCGGCTGATGCCTCACTGGTCGGATGACTGAAACAAATATTTTTTTGATAAATTATAAAATGGTTTTATGTCAGAAAAACAATGATGTGACTTGGTACATCAGGTCACTGATGACTTACAGGATTTGGGTTTCGGCCTGACGTCACCGTCACTGTGAGCTCGAGTCTGTTACAAAAAAAAACCCATCAGTAAAGTGATTTTTAGTGACAATCCAAAAAAAAATAATCAGCTGTAAACTGTGTACATTTCACACATGTCTTTGTAATGTCACACAAACAGTGGACACTTGTCTTCCACCTCATTACCCACCATGCCTCTTAAGTAGGATTCAAAGGCGCTCATGGAGACGCCCTCAGTCTCTGAGCTCTGCGTGTCGCTGTGACTGGTTACGTCTTCGTTCTCCGTCTCGAAGTCATGTTGAGCTGCTGTGGACAAATGAAGCTCCGCCAGTCTGTTCCTCCAGACAGCTCGCTGCATCTGCACAGAAAAAACATCCATCAGGATTTTACTGGGTTTGTTTTTTTGTTTTTTTTTAGGTAAATCACAGTTACCTGAGAACAAAACTTCATTCATTCAATCTGATCAGTTTTCCAGCTGGTGGGAGGATTCAGACCAATAAAACCTTCAGCTGCCTCTAATGTTACATCAGCTACTGTGTCTGTGATTACTGCTCAGTTTCTGTGGAAAATGAGAATGAATCCAGGCGCCACAGCTAATAATAACTGCAAAATAGATTATTGCCTTGATTTTAGTCATTGATCTTAAAGGACAGGTTCTGTGCTGGTAACCACTCCAGTTTAATCAATTATCAATACTGACCAGAACCATTTTGGCTTCTGAGTCAAACAGTTATTTCTCGTTGTATATCGTTTATTTTCCAACATGTATTGTTTTCATGTTTCACACAGCTCGTTGAATAATTCATCTTTTGACCCTTTTAAAAGGCACAGAATAGATGTATGATCAGTAATTAAATGTGTGTCTCTTTCAGCCTTCTCGCTTGCTCTAAATTTGAATAACCATCTATATTTTATGTCGGCTAAAAACAAATATTGGTTATATAAATGAAAAATTTCAGATACTGCAGCATCACTGGGCAAACTGGTTTCATAATCACAGCTCCTCCTTGTGGACAAATCAAGTATTGCAACTGGTTTTCACACGTGATTAGGGGCTTTGCCAGTCAGGGTTGTGTTCAACATGTTATCAAAGGGGGTGGATCTCGTTACAGCCAAGGAACAGGCTGGGACCGAGCAGGGATCTACTACAGATCTGTATGGACCATGTCATGGACCAGCCAGTTATTCTAGGTGGCTGCATCTATACTGAGAGCCAGTAACTTAACATTTGTACAAATATTCATTTACATGTTGTCCCAAAAGAACAGTTTCTTGGTTCAGAAGAAAGTACAACATAAGCTGATAATTAACCTTTGAATATTGAGTTTATTTGTAATCAGAGTTTTGCATTGCTTGATAGATCTGAAAATTTCAAATTTCAGTACATGAATTTCACTTGGAGGAAGTTTTGATAGGTGAAAGTCAAAATTTTGAACTGATTTCAAGCAGCTGAACATCCTGAATCTTGCAGAAGCAGAACTGAATCCTCAGTACAAGCTGATCTTAATTTAAAGTAAGAAAAAAGCGTACAAACTGGCTCCCTATGCATTTCTTCATTTTTGATGGCGTTTCTGAAAACCTGAGGGTTGAAACGTTGTCAAAATAGAGGGCGCAGCACTTTTTTCCTCTAAAGTCTGATTCCCGTGATCAGCACCCTCCACAATCACAGGTGTGTGCTGCTCTTCTGTATTATATTCAGTGTTGTCAATTATCTAAACCTTGCAGTGCATTTGAGTATAAAGTTTAAGGCTCAGTAAGGATTTATTGATCCTGTGATTCATGCTCATGTTGGATGGATAGAAAGTATTTTTTATACAAGTATATTTTGGTCTGAGGTGTTATTTAAAGCAAAGATGTAATCCCTCGAATTTTAGCCTTTTAAAAGCCTGATATTCTGACACTGACGCTGTTAACGGACAAACAAGGAGACGGGAAACCAGTTACCCTTCTTCTGTCTGAGGTTTCCTTCCCACTCTTCACACATCTCATCGAACGTCATCTGACTGAAATCCACTTTGGAGTCGATGAACTTGATGTCTTTGTTGCTTGAAGACTCGTCTGGATCCTCCGACTCCACTTTGTCCTCTTTCTCACATTATTCTCTTCTTCTTGACTTTCCAAATGCTTCCCATCCATAACAAATTTGTCTTCAACCTGATTTTGTTCCTCTGATGTTGTATTTGTCACCTCATTTTCAGATGCTGCACGTAGATCTTCAAATTTCTCCTGTCTGCCTGGTCTTTATCTTCTTCTGGTTTCATGTCTGTGATGTCCAGCTCATCTCCACAACACGCCACGTTAGCTTCAGGCTCGGGGGCCGCTAACACGCTCGGCGGACGAGTCTCGCTGTAGTCCAGCTCTGTGGGCTCGATGTCAAACCCACTGAAGCTGCAGAGCGAACGATCGTCCTCTTCGTCGTCTCTCATCTCGGACAGATCTCCCCGACTGTCCTGGTCAAACTCAGTCACGGTGTGGTCGTCCCTGTAGTCTCCCCCCTCCTGCTCCTCCGGTCTGTAGGTGCCGTAGCCGGAGGTCATCAGACTCGGAGCGGGACTGTCACAACTGCTGCTTCCTTCTTCTTCTTCATCTTCCTCCTCCTCTTCCTCGTTGTCGTCGTCATCATCACGTCCACCTTCCGAACTCTCCCTGCTCACGTTGTCCTGGCTGTTCAGTTCAGGCTCCTCCTCCTCTGAAGACTCCTGGAGAGGCCCTTCGGAATCAGCAACAGTTTCTGAGTCTTCCTCGTCAATCACTCGCTCAACCTTCACCTCCTCCTCTGAATCCTCTTCATCATTAACAGATTTGGAGTCTTCCTCACTTTTCACACGCTCACTCTCCTCTTCTTCCTCCTCTGAAAACTCCTGATGAGAATCATCAACATCGTCAGCAGGTTTAGAGTCTTCCTCACTGATCACTGGTTCAGTTTCCACCTTCTCCTCTTCCTCTTCCGAAAACTCCTGGTGAGAGTCCTCGGCTTGGGCAACAGGTTTGGAGTCTTCCTCGCCGATCGCTCGCTCAATCTCCACCTTCTCTTCCTCTGAAGCCTCCTGGAGAGAGTCCTCTGCACCGGCAACAGGTTTGGAGTCTTCCTCACTGATCACTCTCTCAATCACCACCTTCTCCTCCTCCTCTTCCTCCTCCTCCCGTCGTTCTCCATCAGACCAGAAAGAGGAGTTGAGAGAACTCTTGTCGTCGTCGCTCTCGTCGTCACACTGAGCGTTGTACATTTTGTACATGGCGGCGACTTTGTTCTCCTGCTGAGGTGAGCGTCCTGTGTGATCTGTGGAGGCGGAGGGCTTAAGGAACGAGGTAAGAGGATTAAGCTGATATCCACGAGCTTCATCCTCTTCTTCTGTGTCTCCTCTCAAAGATGAAGCAGCTCCAACTGCAGGTGACCAGAGGGATTACATCTCTGCTGCTTTGTCTTTTCCAAATTATTTTAGTCCACAACTGGTTTCTATTTTAGAGACGAGTGAAAATAACTCGACACAGGGATGTTGTATTAGTATTTAGTTTGTCTGTGTTTTCATTGTGTTTATTCTTTTATTTTGTATCCTACTTGCTGAAAAATGACTCTTGTAGGACAATAAAGGTTTGAAGTGAACATATAACTTTTTGTGATGTTTGTCACTTTGTGATTCATATGAAAATGCATTTAGGGCTGCAGAGAGTGTTGGATTTTATTTATACATTTTAATCTATTTTAATATTCTTTTATTTTATATTCTATTTATTATTAGAAACTTATTTACTTTATTTTTGTTCTCTGGATTGTTTTCATTTTAATACCCTACTTTTTATTTCACTAATATCTAAATGTATCATCTCTTTTAGTATTTTTATTATTTTATCTTGTGTTCTTAACTCTTCACTTCGCTTCATCTACTGTTTAGACTTTTTACTGATTGATATTTAATTTAATTACATTATCTTTTTATTTAAAGTTTTTTATCCTGCCTCCGGTGTTTCCCCAGTTATGACATTGTTCCTGTTTTTAACGAGTACTCTTTTTTATTTTAGTGTTTTATCAATTACAAATTAATTGTCGTCTGTGTGGGTGAGTGTTGTTTATTGTGTGAAACCCTGTGCTGCATTTTATTTATATGTAAAGTTCTATATAATTAAAGTCTGATTGATTGATTAATTGACTAATATTAACTAGTGTATTTTCAATAAATTCCTGTAAAATAGATCCTTTATCAGTGTATTTTTTATGCCTTTTTTTTTACATGTTTGAAAAGGTGGATCTCTTAATTAAGAACAGTGTGTCAGTATCATCTTTTAAAAACTTCTTCTTAAAACATATTATTATTATTATGCACTTTATTTCATTTTTTTTATTGACTGGAATTAGTTTGACCTTTTTTATGCAGGCTTGTGAATGTCTTAAGTTACCTTAAAGTCTCCATTTGATTTAAGTTTATAATTAAATTTTATGATTTATTGATGTTAATTTGTTGCCCTGAAATGTGATCTGTAAATAAAGATTGTTGTTGTTGTTATAGAACAAAGATGATCAGAAGATTACAGACAAGTGAACGTTACCTGAATCTTCACTGTAGACGGATTCATCGCAGACAAGAGATTGACCTTGATGTTTCCTGTGGGTGGAGAAAATAAAATTGTCACATTTCCAGCAAAGATATTGAAATACAAAACTCCATTAATTATTTAATTAGTTTCAGCCCAGCTGTGCATTAAGTAGCAACAGATCTGTGTTTATTTCTCCTCTTTTCTATAAAATATTTAATGTACCTACATTTAACAGCTGCACTTAATTTGAACAAATTCAGATTGTTGCACCCAGATTTTTCATGGGTCTGTACACCATGGATGTGTTTTGATTCAGCTCTGTTCTTCATAGATGGAATAACAAACGAATGAATGTTGAAACAGCTGACAGAACAGACACAGACCCACCCACTGCAAAATCACATGCACATATGTGAGTCTGTGAATCTGAGTCTCGTTAAAATTACCTCAGCACTTTTCTCTTGATGAAGCGTCTCCCCTGGGTGTCGGGAGATGATGTGTAGCTGTCAGTGAGCAGTGGGTGGAGGGTGTCGTCAGGATCAGGCTCCACCTGCAGCCTGTTGGGAGCACCTGGAGGCAGCTGGAGCCTCGGAGCCACCGAGTGTTGAGCGTACGAGTCACAGCGTCCCTGCTGCCGACCATAATCTCTGTTCTGACACGTGGTGAGCGCCTGTGATGAATTATACAGAGAATTAATTACATTTGCCTGACGCTATTAAAAATATGACTCTATCCATATTTATTTGTCCAATTACGTGTTTCTTTATTATATATTATCTTCATTCTTATTTTCTTTGAAAATAAAACAAAACTTCCCATGAATGAAAAATGCATCATGAACGGTTTGGTTTCATCTCAGCTGATGCAGACTAAAGTGTAAAGGTGCTCTGACTGATCGGCCACTGAACATAATCAGCTGATAGTCATTCTTAATAGTTTGATTGGTGGTCTCTCTGAAGACTGATCAGATGATAAAGCAGCAGGATCTGAAATTAACACAGATTTTCCGTTTGGTGAGTAAATCTCTGCAGGCTCGTGCCACACTGACGGGGAAATGTTTACACCAAAATAGTCAATTAATAAAAGAGAGTGAAAAGAGAGGGTTTACTGTGTTCTGGTGTCTTACAGGGTCTTCATGGTGCATTCAAGTGCACTTCGTTAAGTCAGAAATCTATACTTGAATGGCCACAAAGGTTGTTTAAAACGGTACAGTTTCTATTTTTTTCTTATTTTCCTCTGCTGAAATACATATATGCCTACATCTGTCATTACTTTCTTGTTCTTTCACTACAGTTACAAATAATTAGGTGCTAAATTCATAATGTTCCTTACATTTCTACACAGGTACAACTTTAAAATCCTATTTTAAAAAATATTCTCAAATTGTTATCAGTAAACTCAACCATATTCTTGTACAACAGGTCCCCAAGTACCTCTGTGATAAAGTTCAGCTTGTTTTATGTTTAAACTTGACATACAATGTTGTTAAGAATACTTAAATAAATAAATAAATAATGATACACAATATATAAGGCTTCAAATCGACCCCATGATTGGTATCAGCCGACACTGCTTCCAGATCAGTGATCAGCCCCAACAATCCTGTATTTTTTTCTTGACGGTGGGTCTGTAAAAACTACCTCCCCTTTAAATCGTATTCTTCTAATGTGAAAATGACATATTTCAGATTTAAGACTTTGTTAAGACTGTTTCAAGTTTGATTATCATGATTTAGCTGCTTTTTTTTCATGGTTCAATAAGAACATGACATATTTAGATTGTACAAAATTTAAACACAACCTTGTGTCAGTCTTTCTACAGATGGACTTGTCCCTGATTGACAGCTGGATGTCCCTGCAAAAAATGTCTCTAGAAGAAAAGCCCTCATTTGTTTCTGAGGGACTGCCACTGAAGCTTAGCTCAGACTACAGGAGTTTTAAAATCCAAACTGATTTTAAAATCACGCTTCACACACATAAGGAGAAACTTTGCAGATTTACAAATGTAAACAAAATGGAGACTGAAGTGGTGCGACAACTTTTTGTGGTAAAACTTTGAGGAAAAACAAAAGCAGAGGGCTTCATGAGTCTGGAGGAGAAAATGTTTGGGGAGACGCACTCAACACAGGTCGTCTTTTCTTCAGGGAGAATGGGAGGCGACATTTTAAATATCAGTTTTAATATCTTTTAACTGCAGCATGCTAGCTGATGATAGCTTCAAGGGCTAAAATGTTTACCACTGTTTGACAACACCGTCCACTGCTTATGTCTGCTTGTAAACATAAATATCAAACACCTTTGAAAATCATTGGGACGGCCCTGATGAGTCTATAAATCACTCACATTACCAGATAATCTGGACTGAACGTCAGTACCAACCTACTGCTGATTTCTGGATGTGGTGGCATGTCAACTACATTTTGTCCATTAATCAACAGAAATAATGAAAATATATGTAATTTGTGATTAACACTCACCTGCCTGTCATGGCCTGTCTGTCCGGCATGTAAGAAAAACCCTTCACCAGAGTCTTCAAAGTGACACTGACTAACTGTAGAAAAACACAGAATTCACCAGGTAACTATTGCATACAACACCTTTGAATGGAAAATCTTGAAATGTTACACCCGACTGCTGACATGCACCGTTTAGAAAAATAAAGTTTTATAAAAATACATTTATTATCCCACTGACCTTTCTCTTTGGTGTAGGCAGGAGGACTCGGCTGAGATGTGGCTGTCTGAGGTTTGGTACCGTTTATCTGAGTGGGTGAGGTGAGGCTTTTCCAGTCTCCATGTCGAATCAGATCATCAAGATCTGAAATTACACAAAGAGCAACTATAATCCTTCAAGACAAGTTCAAACATGGAAATCACCAACTTTGAAATGATTTTTTTCCCCATGTCCTATATGTTGACCAATATTAATTTCATGTACAACATAAACATTTATGGTCTCAAACAAGTTATAAATAAAGCTGAAAGACAATACGGTAACCTGAGAGGGAGGTGGATGTTTAAGAATCTAACCTTGCTTGAATTCACGCAGTCTGTGTTTTGGTATGTTTTTGTACCCCAGGATTGCCAATTGTTCTTGGATTTCCTCTTCTGTGAAATCCAGGGTGTCCATAATATTCTCAGTTTCAAGTTGAGGTAGCAAAAATCCTGAAGGAAAAATAACATTACAGTATATAACAGAACAACAGAAAACAGATATGAAGAAGAACAAGAGAGACTAGAGTTTTAGAGGTCAGACTGAGGAAAGGATTATGTTTGTAGTTTGTATAATGTGTTTAAAAGAAAAACTCAATTTTTCTTTAACCCGATCTTTAAAACATATGATGAACTTATAAAACACAGTCACAATGCATCATGACAGCAGCCACATGCTGATAAAATACACAAAAAGCTGCTAGATTTGCTTCATTCACCAGCCACAAACAATGGCAATCTACTGATCAGCTGGTAAAATCTGAACTTTCATTAGCTATTTAGCCAGCTGATTTTCACCCTGCATGCATTAGTTATAATAATCAAATATATAATAGTAAAGTGCTCAAAGGAGTAATTTACTTTTACTTTTGATACTTTAAGTACCTCTGGCTTGTAACACTACACATTTTAAATTAACCTTTTAATGCCTGACTTTTACTGGTAGTGGAGTATTTTCCCAGTGTTAGTATTTAACTAAATAATAGATGTGAAGAATTCTTCCACCACTGAACCGCATGTCCTGTTTATCCAAATATAACATTACAGACCTGCTGTTAGCTACTAAATATCATCACAGCTGCTGTTTAAACCGAATGAAGTTAGTTAGTTGTCACTCTTGTGTAAGCCGAATTTACCAGCAGACTATTAAGAATACGTAGCCCAAAACTTTTCTTTATAGTTTTAGTTTAACAGCTGCTAATAAGCAAACCAATCCTTAAGTCACATATTTTTAAACAGGGTTCGGCATGTTGTTCTCATAAGTGAACGGAAGTAAGCTATGCTAACGCTGTAGCAGCCAAACAGGCAGTAAATTTGATGACTATTACCAAGTAAACAGACGGTAAACGGGTTCGTTTCTCACCTGAAGGACGGCCCGGTCGATGTTATGAAGTTTCCATCACGGTGACATAACCGGCTGCGTTTATTAGTCGTGATTGTGTTTTATTGTTTACAGGTTCGCAAACGCAGCACCAAGACAACAGCCGTTAACGAGCTTTGAAAACGACGCCTGCTTTCGTCTACCATAAACTTCCGGCTTTTTTCTTCTTCGTTGCTCTTATTAGCGGTTGTCAAGCTAGAATTCTAGCGCCCCCAAACGGCCTGAGTGTGGCAGGACCAGTCTGGCGCTAACAACGGTGGTGTGAGAAGTAATCAAATAATTTACAGGAGGTGTGTGGAAAGCCATTTTAGTAAATATTAAATAAAAATAAATGAATAAATAAATAAATAAATAAATAAATAAGCCATAAATAAATGAATGAATGAATGAATAAAGAGGGCCAAAACTGAAACTTAATGTTGGGCCATGAGCTAAAAGCACACACCTACAGTGATGTATTGTATTGTTTTGCTAAGATGCAAAATAAATAGAGTTGGGAGGCTGTCTTTAATAATGTGTTCCAGTTACTAATTACCTGTTAAAAACAGTAACATAATCCAAGTCATTATCGATTAATATGTCGTTCATTTTCTCTGTTAATCAATTGGTGGTGTGGTCCATAAAATGTCAAAAAACGTTGAAAAATGTTGATCAATGTAGTAAAAAAGTAAAGAAACCAGAAAATATTCACATTTAAGAAGGTAACATCAGAGGATTTTGACTTTTCTATTAAAAAATGACTCAAAATGATTAATCGATTATCACAATAGATGCAGATTAATTTAATAGTTGATTAATAATTAATCGTTGCAGCTCAAACTGTTTGTTGTGTGCAATTTATTGATTGATTGATTGATTTAAAGACAAAAAATTATTTCCACCTAATGAAACAATTTTCCCAGGCCATCCCAGCCCCAATGCCCCATTTTCAAACATCTAAACATTTTATGTGTAAAAATATGTTTTATAAAATTTAAGGTCTGTATTCTGAAGCACAGTGAAGGACAAGATCAAACAACTTTCTGTCATGGACAATTTCCACTGTACTTGCAGGCATCAAACTTATTTTAATTTCAAAGTAAAAGTAAGTACACCCCACCCAGCCTTCCTCTTCCTCCTCCTCCTCCTCCTCCTCCTCCTCCTCCTCCTCCTCCTCCTCCTCCTCCTCCTCCTCCTCCTCCTCCCCTCCTCCTGCAGAGCCTCTCAGCTTCTCATGAATAATCAGGACTCTCTAACATCCTCCCCTTCCAGCAGGCGGTGGGGTTTCAGTCAGGGGGGAGACTGACAGGTGGACCGTCCGTGAGCCCCGTCTAATCTGGGAAAAAGGGACTTTTTGGCGTCTTCCTCGGCCCTGGGAAGACCATGGCTCTCTCCAGGATCTGTCGGGAGTCTTTGCTGGTGATTTTACTGCAAATCGTGCTGATTTGCTCCGCTCAGGTGAGACATAGGTGCTCTTTCTCTCCTCTCCTTCATCTCCTGGAGAGGAAACACCATAATTATTCCTATAGGTGCTCAATGAGGCATTTATACAGAGCTTACTGCACTTTATGGTGTTTTATTCCCTATATATCATAATAATATCATAAATAGCATCTGAGAATAGCTTTCCTATAAATCCTAATAATATAAAAAATAGAGATTCTGAGGTGTCTGATTCTTAAAAGTAAGTTTATATCTGAACTATATATTATATTATTTTGAATCTCTAGTGGTACTTTATTGTGCTTTATTTCCTGTGTAATCTAATAATATAACAAACAGAGATTCTGAGGTGTCTGTGTGAGTCTTAAAAGTGAGTATATGTTATATTATAACTCTTATAGTATCATATTTTATCCTCCTATGGATCTTTCAGTGTATTTGTGTTGCTCAGTAATGATATGAGCAGACTTTATTGTACGTTATTGTACTTTTAGTGCTTATTTTCTGTATTTTTCACCATATTATCCCCATGAAAACTAACTGTATGTGTTGCTATAATGAGACATGTATACTTTAGTGCATTTTTATTAAATTCTTGTAACATTTTTTAGGTATTTTAAATATTTTATGGTTCTAGTATTTGGTTTTCTTTGACCATGAGTGTTGGTATTACACATTGTTGTTGTATGAACCATCTATAAACCGGTTTGGGGCATGTGAATGTTAAAATTGGGTGAATTCTAAGCATTTTTTAAAAATGAAGTTTATCTAAAAAAGTGGTCCAAACTGTGGTCCATTCATCTCAGGGTGCACACCTGGCACCAATAAGGTCCAGGCGGCAGCAGTAACCTGAACACATGGCGTTACTCAGGCGGTATAATGGGACTATAATGGGAAACCAGGTTCGGTTTCATGACCTTTCCCCTCACATCACCTGAACAATGAGACTCTGTGTGAGCTGCCCTTCACACCAGCAGCAGCTGAGGCAGCACTGGATGATATTTAGAGATGAATTTCAGTGAGAAAAAAAAGTGAAAACTGATTTTTTCTTTCTTTCTTTTTTTTCTGTGTGTGTGTGTTTGTTCTACAGAGGGGCCCGGTCGGTCCCAGAGGCCCTCAGGGGCCGCCCGGAGCTGCTGGCGTGCCCGGAGTGGACGGCATTGATGTGAGTCGCAGTTTCAGTTCAAAAACTTTTCAGTTTTCAGATGTGGGTCAGACACGTGGATCGGGTCATTTGTGGGTTAATCAGCTCAGTGACGCAGGTTTTCATTGTTTTACACAAGAAGGAGAAAAAAAAAAAAAGTCCTTTAAAAAAAAAAAGCTCCTCACATGACTTCATCTTGACTACAGTCGCCTTCACTTTGAGCAGAGCTGTGACACTTTTAACATCACGTTCTACTCTCAGATTAAACAAGCTGCACAACTAATCATTTCTCATAAATTTACTCTACTTATTCTACTTTCATATTTATTGATTTGAGGCCCTTGTGGACAAAAGCAGGAGTGTTTCCACTGAAAAAAACACAAAATATAACGTCAAAAATAAAATTATCTGAATAAAAATCTCCTCCTGCTTCTTTTTAACTGGCTAATGTACAAATCAGTGTATCTTTGTCTGGGAAAATGTAAACACACGTTTGCTTATGTAGGTCATGCAGAGGCATCAGTAATACACTGAGACTGTTTCACATCCAGATAAAATTCTTTGAAGTAGCTTTAATTAAACTCACTAATTTTGAAATTTCTAGTATTTATTTCCAGAACACTTCAGACCTTATGATATGAGTTCTTCTAACTTGAAGTCTTTGAGTGAACGTACTGTACAGAGTTCAATCAACTCATTGAACTAAGTTTCTAAAGAACCATCATCAGCTTGTTAGCAGACTTCCCAGCATGCATTGTGTGAGAGTTAAACTCTCCCAAGACGCGTCTTTTTTCATAGTTTGAAGCAAACATATATGATGAACACTTGCTGTGTGTCTCTAGTACATTTGAGTCATGGTTACTTGTTTTCACAATTATCATTAAAACGCTGCAAAACACGATGAAGATTAGCATTGAATACAGGCCCTGCACCCTTACACTTAAAATGTAAAAAGTTATTTTATTTTTAGCTTTTTCACTTCTATGTTTTAATTAAACTAAAAGATTAAATTCTGCTTTATGGAATAAAAAAAAAAATGTCTGTTTTCTTTTTCCTGAATCAAAACAAAACCTTTTCCTGACAAAACATGGAGTCAGGATTTTGGATCAGGAGTTCAAGTTTCCCTCTAATGAACCAAAAACAAAAAGTTAGTTGTTCAGTGATTTTTGTCTGCATATTTTACTGAACATGAATGTGACTCGAAGCCCTCGTCACACGTCCAGGGATAAAAATTTTGTTGGGAAATATCTTTAATAATTTAGTCTAAAGTCGCCTAAAATTAGTCAAAATCTAATTATTGTGAGCCTGAAAATACTGGAATCAGATGTTAGGATTCTTTGTCATATCAGGCTAGAAGAACTCTAAAATTCCCAGAGAAATATACAAATGGACACAACCAGTGTCCTCAATGGCAGCTAACGTTAGTCGTCTGATTTCAACAAAAGATGTTCTTTGTTTGGATTTTGAAAAAGTCCACTTTAAACAGAATTTTTATCATCATCTGAACTTGTTCTTCATGTATCTTCAGGGCGACAGAGGAGAAGACTCCACAGTGAACGGTGGACCAGTGAGTGGACTGAATTCCTCCTTAAATAATAAATAAATGTGTGATGGACGCTGACTTTAGGATCTGAATCAACATGTGTTTAACGAGAGGTGAACTTCTGCTCTCCAGGGCCCTGACGGAGATAACGGCAAAGACGGAGCTGCTGGAGCTGCAGGACTTCCAGGCGCAGATGTAAGTGAAACAACATGTTGATGTAGTGGAGTCTAACGTTAAGCTCAGACTGGTCGTGTGTTCATCTACCCTACAGATTTTCTGGTCTGACAGTTTTCCAACAAAAAAAATGCAAAGATCACAAAAGATTCTGTTGAATTCTGAATCCTCGGCTGCTTTAATCCGGTGGATGAAAGGTTAAACTCTCCAGTAAAGAGGATGTATTGAATCTCTGTAAGATCTGAGCTGGAGAACCTGAGGTATTCAGATCTGCTGCTGTGTGAGCAGTTTGTCTTGGCTTCCACCGAGTGAAAAAAAAAACAAAAAAAAAAACGTTCCTTGAATAAATCAATCTGGCTATTTAGGGGAGAGTCTCGAGTGGCTTCCTGACAGAAACAGGGGTCTTTTTGTGTGAGATCGAGGGGTGTGCAGCCGGGGGATCGGCTGCCTGGTGATGGCTGACGGGGGAGAAGCGAACGCTGGGAAAGGTGGTGCAGAATGGACTCAGTGTGTTTGCTGTCCGCTGTGGTGACGGAGAACTGAGAACAGACGGGCAAATTCATGAGCTTCATGTGGACTGAAACAGAGAAAAAGTTTAAACTGCACCAACATTTTAAGCATACTTTGAGAAATCAAAGTATTAAACATAAAATAGACCAGAATGCAATGCAGCAGGGTTGAGTTCCTCACTGGAAACATGAGAAATCAACCATGCATCATCCTAAATAGATGTATTGATTATTTGAGGGGGTTTGTTTCCATTTTTTGGTTTCTACTTTTTGCTGTGAGTGGCTGATTGCCTCGTCTTGGGTTCCCTTCGCTTGCTGAAGCCTTTGACCAGGTGGAGAGTGTGTTGGAGGTTATTTATGGTGGAGGCAGGTGAGGGGAGGAGCTAAAGAGTGTAAGGAAGGACACGCCTCCTCCTGGTATCCTGGTATTTTTTAATGCGTCTTGCAGGCAGACAAAGTTTCATAAGTTTGATTGAAGCATCGTTCTACAACGGCGTAGTACAGAACCATTGTAGTGGAAAGAAAAGAAAAGAAAAGAAAAGAAAAGAAAAGAAAGAAAGAAAAGAAAGAATTATTGAGCTGCGGGAAGACGGCAACATTCCAAGAAAATTTCTTTTCTGAGATTAAAGTCACAAACTTACAAGAAGAAACTTGGAAAAATTGTAAATTTGCCTCAAAAATTTATCACATTAATGAATATCAGACTTTTGTTCTTCTAAATTTAACAGATTTTCTCTCAGTATTACTCCTGTCCCCTGACTCGGTTTTATTTGTTTGTTTGTTTGTTTGTTTGTTTGTTTGTCACCTACAATGGTGCCAATACAAAGATTTTGGGTGAATTCAATAAAAACTGAGACCTGAACCCGAGTCTTTAGAACAACTGAACCTGAACAAGTGAAGTGAATGGTGACCAGTTTTTAAATGTAAAAAAAACAATCAAGAACAACATAAAATGCCTCCATTCTGCTCAGCTGGTGTAATCCAAGTCTCCTAAAGTCCCAACATGCCGTTTGCACATCGTCACAACATACACACAGTTCAAACAGTGTGCACATGAACATAGCTCCAAGCTAAAGATCTACAGTGAAGATTCAGACTAAAAACATGGTGTAAATAACATTTTTTTAGTCAACTTGGCATGTCGGGGCTTTAGGAGACTTTGATTAAACCAGATGAGCAGTATGGAGGCATTTTATGTTTTTTTTTTCCACTGTTTTTTTTTTCCATTTGAAAACTGGCCACCATTCACTTCCATCGTTTTCAGATTCTGCAGCACTGTTTTCCTGTGAAACTCCAGTGGAGTTTTGTGGACTAAAAAAACTAAACCTGACCTTCAATCAGCATGAGGGTGAGAAGATAACTGAATTTTCATTTTTGGGCAACTATCCCTTTAATTTCATTCACAACTGCTTGACAGTTTGCTAGGCAACGTATTAGTTATCTTATGCATTTTTCCCACTTGGCATTATACAACTGCACTGACTCATTCAGAGAGAGGAAGAGAGAAATTTCCTTTCCTAAATTACACGTGAATACAGATAAATAAACCCAAACAGTCTCCAAAGCTTTAAGCAACAAGACAGCCTGAACGTGACCCAAAACCTGATGCTTGTGTCAGGACCTCATGGGTTCAAGTCGAGTAGAAAAACTCGAGATAATCTGACTAATCTGTTGGTTTGTTTACAACCTATCTGACTGTCTAAGACTTTGTGTTTCTTGCCCCATTGCCCACTTGGTGTAGTTTGTTGTTTTTTTGCAACGTTCCCATAATTTACTTTGTTGAGCACAGTTATCATAACTGACAGAAACAAAGGCTGAAACTATGAAAATAAGACCCAAGTTGTGATAAACAGAAAAGGTCTGTGAGGCCAGAACGTTCAACATTGACAGTGTTTCGTGTTGCATATTTTAAGAAGTAAGAAGTATTTTTTTTTAAAGTATTTTGTGTCCTCTCTGCAGGGACCTGTTGGACCTCCTGGAGATCCAGGAGCACCAGGCATACAAGGGCCAAAAGTAAGTTTATTATCTGACACATTTTTATTGAATTTGTCTTTATGTTGAAATGTCAGTGACTCTGTCAGTCTGCAGAGTTTGTGGGCAGTTTTCTTTCTTTTTCTTTTCCTCTTGAGCTCTGTTTAAAAATATTCTTCCCTGCTTACTCTAACATTTCTGTCCTTGTTTGTTTTCAGGGAGATTCTGGTCCTCGTGGGCCTCCTGGTGAGCCTGTAAGTACTAATAACAACACTGTTCTCGTCTTTATTGATCTCTGTTGAATCAATCAGTCTCAGTCTGACTCTGTCAATCCATGATTTCTCTCTCACAGGGCGTAGGACCTGACGGGCTCGATGTGAGTACCTACAATACCACACTTTATACACGATGTTGTTCGAGTTAGCTCATTCAGGTCAGTTTGGAGGCTGCTGATTTATTACCACAACCACAGCAGGGTTTCTGCAGGTACAGCACCGTGCAAACAACAAAGATTTACTCATCATGTCTTACAAATGACGAGCTGAGCAGTAATGAATATGAATATGTTACTGTGAGATGTAATTCACTCTGCAAAAAACAAGTCACATGCATTTTTGCCTCTAGAGCTTCATTTTCTTAAAACTGGTCTATAAATTGTGACAGTCAAACAGATTGCAGCACCAGTATCAAGATACTGACACTTAATTCTAGATTTTTAAAAAAAGAAGCAGTGTCGGAAAGATGAACTCAGATTTTTCTCTCAGTCAGTTGCAGCAGCTGAGGCATTTTTTTTCTGTTTGTTAACAGGGTATTCCTGGTACAGACGGACTACCAGGTGAACTGGGCAAAGTTGGACCACCTGTGAGTAAACTAAAGTTTGAAATGTTTACATTCAAGTAAACATGTCAAACTTAAGCAACACAACTTTTTCTAAATGTTATAAGAATGTAAACATATTAATACGGGTAACTTTTGATTGTAACTCTGTTTTAATAAAGACTCCTTTTTCTTTCACAGGGAGCGAGAGGGAAGAGAGGTCAAGTGGGTCTTCCTGGTCCTGCCGGGCCGCGGGTAAATATCACAGCTTCTGTCTCCAAAGAGAAAGCAGAAGTATTATTTTACTTTCATGGTGCCAAGTGAGTCGGGGGGCAGCTGTTAATGAGACGGCGTGATGCTGTGGGATGTTGTGATAATGATCCGAGTAAATGGTGTCAAGTTTTAGAGAAAACAACAACTCATATTACATTTTAGGGTCGTGTGTTTCTCTTACGTTAACAAAAATGTCTCAACCACATTGTGGTTTGTTTTTTCTCTCCAGGGTCCTCCAGGCGTGTATCAAGGCGAGGACCTGGTAAGTTTGATCCCAAAGTAGATTCATTTACAACAACTTCAACAAAACTGTCTTTTACTTTACAAATAGTTTATATAACCATCCCAGAAACTAGAAAACAAAATACTTAATATGATGCTTTCATGAGCTCGTCAGTCATGTTTCTAATTCTGCAGAGAGTAAAGAGTAGAAGAAGAAGAAACATGGCCGACTGGCTCACTTGGTTGTACAACAATTAGCATAATGGTAATTATCTGGCTAGCACTTTACACTACAACTTGGTAATAACTTGGTAAAACTGGGATAATAGTTTAATAAAAGAGGTAATGATTAGGTAATACTGTGTATATTCAGGCAATATTAGACTTAAATAAATGTAACACTGTAATAAGGGGCTAAAAACACTTGATACTGATGATACCTGGAAACACTTGTGTTATTTTCTGTGTAATAATCATGAATCAGAGCTGCAAAATGTTCTTATTACTCTGGTAATTATGAGCTATTTCTTAGTCATTACCTCTTTATTGCACGTTTTAGTTAAAAACTCGATTCTGATTGGTCAGTTACATCATTCTAAGGTCTGTTATTTCTGTATAACAGACCGTTGCTATGGAAGCAGCCCTGATCAGCAATACAGTCACTTTTAAATCAATGAAATCATTTTCAAACTAAATTTTTTTAAGTGACCGTGTCATAAGCAGTCACATGGTAACAGCTTAACATCAGGCTCCTGCATCACCCTATCGAGGTTTGAACCGTTTGATCTGCTGTACAGAAATAACAGACCTTAGAAGATAACTGACCTCCCTGTACATTTTCACTGTTATTAAACGCCTGCTTATTAAAATAATAACAATAATAATAACAGTTTGACACAAAATATTCATTTAAAAATTCTTATATTGCTCCTCCAGAGTGTATGATCAGAACTGTGTCCATAGCAACAATCTGTTCTCCATAGCAACGGCCTGCTGTACAGAAATAACAGACCTCAGAATGCTATAACTGACCAATCAGAATCGAGCTTCGCGTCTGGGTCCTGCATCACACTGCCAGGGTTTATTTCTCAACAATGACCCACTCGTTGTACATTCACCTGCTTATTAAACATCTATTTACCAAAATAATGATAATAATTTTACACAAAATATTAATAAAAAAAATATTTTATTGCTCCTCAGAACTGCATCCATAGCAACGACCTGTTCTCCATAGCAACAGTCTGTTTCACAGAAATCACAGGCCTCAGAATGCTATAACTGACCAATCAGAATCGAGTATTTAACAAAGCTGTGTAATAATTCACAATAATGACCTGCTCACTGTACATTATCCCTTAATTTTTAAGATGCTGTCATCGTCGTTTTAAGTGACCACAGCTGTGTCTTACTTTTCAGGCAGTCATTTTTTTCAGCCCATGTCAGCACAAGATGAAAATTAGTCTTTTTTTTTTTTTTTTTTTTTTTTGGTCACAGTTATGTTATTGTTGTCTTGTAATACAACTGAAAGTCTGACTTGATAAACCACAACAAGCAGCCCTTTTAAATCAGGAAGCTTCCACGTTCACATGATGCGTTTACATGTGCACAAGTATCCAGGATATGATCAGGTTTTTGGGTATCCTGGTTATGTTTTGCGCATGTAAACATCGTATCCTGGTTATAAGAAACCTGGACGTAGAAACCCGTCCACGTAACTGAAAGTTCTACTGGTACATAACTGAGTGGTTGCCACGGTGATAGATCAAGAACCGTACACAGATGAATGACCAGGCTTCTCATATTAACGCCGTTATATGAACAAAACCAGGATAAGCCTCATAACCAGGATGCTCGTGAGCATGTAAACGCAGTCTGTGACGTTAATGATTGAACTCAGACTAGCTTTGTCGGGGGTGGAGGGGGTGTCACTGTCAGTGGAGCCCCCTGGTGGCGGGGCTCTTCCATGACCTCAAATAGGCTGTTGTGTTTTTCAGTGTCCCACCGCCTGTCCCGCTGGTCTGAGTGGACATTCTGGTCTCCCCGGCATGAAAGTAAGTGAAATTTCACTGGTGCTGGTATTGTTATCACTCCGTGACTTTATCTCACCATGGCTGTAGTTGCTTAGTAACAACTTTTTTACAGGACTGAATGCATTTTAGAGATGAATTGAACTTGTTGTTCCTGTCTGTAGGGTCACAAAGGGGTTAAGGGTGAATCTGGCGAGCCTGGAAGACAAGGACACAAGGTAATGTCCTCTCCTTTCACACTGTGCAGCCTCTGTGATCTATTCCTGCAACAGATAACAGGCAGAGACATTTTTCTTGAGTGAGAGTGATACGAATTAAAAATGGTTTATTCATACGCTGTGCAGAGACTCTTGTGCACACAGTGTCTAGAATAAAACAACTTATTAGCAAAAATGTTTGAATTGTGAAGGTATGAGATAGTTTCTTGTAAGTTAGGTTTTGCTATGCATAATTAAATAATGCTGAAGTTGATAAAAACAGATAAAAGAACAGATTCAAAATTTCATTTAAGGGGGTACTTGTGACACATTTTTGGAAAGCTCACAACAGCATCCTAATCTTACATATATTTTACAAGTTAGCATGTAAATATTAGTGCTATCTTTGTATCAAAATCTCGGCTTTTTATTGACACCCCACTTGACCCAAAAGGACCTTTCATGTCCTGTCCACAGACCACAACTGCCTTTTTTCTCATGTAAAGACAACTGGAACATATTGTGCTGATGACTGGCGCTTTGTTTAGCCAAATGAAATGATGAAAATGTCTTTGTATGCACAAAGTTTAGATTCAAGAGGGGAAAATCACTATCAAACACTTTTTTGGGGTCTCCAAGTGGCTTTTTTTTTGGGAGAATGCCAAGACATGCCCTCAGAAAACATGTAAATATTCATTTTCTGTGTTCTGTGTCTGTTAAGTTATTAAATTTAAACTTGGAACTAGTTAAGTCCAAATACTGTGATTCCACTGTGTTTTCCAGCTAATCGGTACTAGCTAGAGGTCATCTGCAGGCATCTGTTTGAAAAAAAATATTCAGCTGGAAATAAAAACTTCCAATTCAGCCAGTTCGAGAACAGCTTTAAATTTGGGTATAGAAGTTTTAGGCTCATCTTGCATGGATTTACAGGACAGGGAGGAGAATATCACAGCTTGACATAACTGGGTTATGTTCTCTTTCAGGGAGAGGAGGGCGACCAAGGACCGCCGGGAGAAGTTGGAGCTCAAGGACTACCAGTAAAATATTTCACCGTTCTCTTTATGACAGCTTTGCTTCATATGAGACGACTCCTCACAGTCAAACATATTAACATGGGACATTTCTGTCTCTTTTCCTCTATCCGCTGAGTAATTTTAGGGCCCAGGTGGAGCAAGAGGCCTCCCAGGAATAATCGGCCTCAAAGGTGACAGGGTAAGAGCTCACACACACACTCTGCACAAGGTTTTTTATTATGTTTGACCCCACTGACCATGAGATAACTTTGCACCACTAAAACTGGACTGCACTGACTTAAATTAATCTTTGTTGGTGCAACATAGTTTAAGGCTGAACAAAAGACGATTAATTTAATCTAAGATTAATTTGGCTGCTCTATATTTCTTAACAAAACTCACATTGTTTGCTCGCTAGCTAAAAAGTTAGCCTAATTAACCTACTCACGATGACTTGGCAGAGAATCTTTAATTTCTCCTCCTTTGACAGAAACTTGGCAGAATATGTGGAGCAATATGGCCAAATAAAGTTAAAGAAAAACAACAGCACAGTGAGGAGAAAAGAGAATGACTGGCAGCAACAGCAGACTGTTTTAACAGATCAGCTGGAGTGAAAGAAAGAAGAGACGTATCACAAAACTCATTTGGGTTGAGTCTGTCCCTTGAATACGTAACATTTCCAAAAATATTGGACATATATATATTTTGTTGAGTTGTGTTCTGACATTATCCCAAATGTTTCCAACAATGTTCAAATCCAGATACATCCATAATTTATTAAAGGTAATGGTGCATTTCCTGCTAGCTGTTGTTAGCTGGTTGCTAGTTGCTATAACTACCAGTAAAACACAGAGTACATTGGCAAATGTGACTGCATGTAATGTAAATAAAACTTATGGTGGTTGTTTAAAAACGAAGACAACAACTCCCATGATCCCACGCTACTTCTCGACATCATCGATCTACATCTTTTGTTATTTTTTTAATTAATGTGGGAGAGACCCCTAGTGGCAGACTCATATAACCATAATCCCTTTCAGTCAGCACTTATGACTCACTACTAGTATGTGGTGGTCTCCGTATCTGCAGAGATTCTGCAGCCCTCTGCCTGTATTTCCATATTTTCTCATTATTTTGCTGTGCTCAGGACACTTCGCCAACCCAAACTGTTGGTATCAATTAACAATCAACTATCTTTCTGGTGCATTTACAAACAGCTCGGACAAATCCTGCTGATTCTACCTTTAACACTTGATCACATTGTAAATTTAATTTGGTGCAACAAAATTAAATTTAATCTAAGTTGAGAGTAAAAGCTAAACTAAGGTTGAAAGAGAGCTGTAAAGATCCGGTGTGTAATATTTTGCAGAATATGGCAAAAATGGAAAATAATATTCAATAAAGTTTAATTAAATATGTTTTCATTAGTGTATAATCACCTGAAAACAAGAATTGTTGGGTTTTTGTTACTTTAGAATGAGTCGTTTATGTCTACAGAGGACAGGGTTCCTCTTCCATGGAGGCTGCCATGTTGCATCACCATGTTTCTACAGTAGCCCAGAGTGGACAAACCAAACAATTGGCTATGAAGAGCCAGTGTTTGTACACTCTGTACAATCTAAGGGATTTTTTTAAACTCTCAAACACAGTATCTGTCGGGCTGTAGTTGTACGAGTAACACAACAGAACCTGTCTGCAGACAAGATGGCAGCCACAGTGATCATCTGTATACAGGAAGTCATCCAACATCAGCAGCTGAAAAGACATTTGAAAATTTGAGTCTTGGATTTGTTCCCAGTTGTAACACAAACGGAAAAGTTTGTATAACAACGTGTTTGTGATCTGCCAGCTGACTGCTTGATGCCATTAAATCCTAAACACTGGTCTTTTAAATTTTATCTTTTTACATTAAGCTGGTTTTAAAGTTTGGTGTAACATAATTTAAAGTTAAACCATGATTTAATCTGGTTTAAAAAGTTGTGCCAGCCCAGGCTAAAAGATTTAGTAGAAGAATCTAAACCTATCAAGTCTATCAAGTTTCCAATCGGGACAAGACACACAACAGCCAACCTTTTAAATTTCCAACAAAGAAATTTCAAAATAAAAGCTCATAAAAGAATGCAACCATTATGAGTCAACTCCATCAGTCCCAGACAGACTTAATTGTCTGCTTTGACGAGTATTAACTCAATTTTTGTCTTTTAAATTAAAAAAAATCTTCTTAAATTGATCCAAGTTTCACTGACTACAGCAATTTTCACAAACAGGGACCTCGGGAAAACCTGGTGATGGAGGTCCTCAGGGAATCCAGGGAGGCCCAGTGAGTATCTATCTTTGTCTCACCTCTCCATGTTAATTAGACAAAATACTGATAATCAGAACTGATTACTTTTTTCTGTAGGGCGATGCAGGTCAAAGAGGAGCCATGGGTGAGCTCGGGCCAAAGGGAGTGCTGGTAAGATCTTAAACACAAATCAGACCAAAAACAACAACGGTTACACAGTTTAGCAGCCGTGAAAACACACAACGTAGTCTCTGTACCAGTGTTTTAAAATCCTGTTTCCTCCGAAAGTATATTAACCAATGTCATATCCTTTTTTGTACATCCACTCCTTACAATTTGTCATTAATCTGTGTTACAATTTTTTCTTTGCTTCTTCGTAGGGGGACCGAGGTCCAGGTGGAATCAGAGGAGTGCCAGGGCCAAAAGGAGACCTGTGAGCACTGCTTCATCTTATCAATCAATCAATCAATCAATAAATCCCCAGCCTACCTGTCTTTCTGCTTTTCCGTCTTACCTACATCTTAACTAAATGCCTTTTTTCCTTCCTATCTCTCTTACCATAATGCCACCGTACGAACACTGTTGGTTTGGCCACTAATTTGACCGTCTGGCCGAGTACATATGATTTTTGTACCTTTTCTCTTTTGTTCTGAGTATTTCTTGCATTTAAAGAGAAAACATTTGTATAATTGTATGATACAAATTATTGTAAGATTTCTATAATCTATAGCTGTGTTTCCACCCAAAGTACCTGGAACTTTTAAACCCAGGAAGCTACTTTTCAATTAACTAAAAGGTTCCTTCAGCCCGTTGCTGTTCCAAAGTCGTCTAATGACCTGTGAAGATTAGGCAAATTACTCCAACAACACTTTTTACACGTCACGTTGGCATGTTAAAGCACAACAAACAGAAAACAAACTGAGTCACAGCTGCAGAATTTTAAAAATGGTGGCTGAAATAAAATGCTGCAAGTACTTGATCAATCAGAAATCTCCAGTGCTGCAAGACCCGCCCCCAAAGTTCCTCTACTTTTGGAAAATACGACCCCCCTATCAAGTAGTCAAGGAGACTAACAACAGAACAGACCCAAATGCAGACATGCAACAAGCTTAAGTTTAAGTGGAAAAAGCACAAAAAATGAACGAAACCAGCAAATGGGCAAAACAAGGCAAACCCAAGTCCAAAGCGTGAGAAGACCAACAAACAGTCAAAAAAAAAACGCACAGGGAAACATGATGAAAATGCTGGGAGTCTTGACAACAAAAATGAAGACAAATTAGCAGCTGAAGAGGGAACAGACACAAGGCAAAATACACTTTGGAGGTGATCTGAGGCAGGCATCAAAAAAGACGGGAAAATACACAAAGACAGGAAGTAACGACAAAAAAGACAAACAAGGCAAGACATACCAAAATAAAACAGGAAGTGTACTCCAAAAACTAAAACTATGACACCCCTGAGCCAGGACTTTTTGTTTGCTAAAATAAGTTAAACATATTAGATGGTTCTGTCTGAAGATGCAGTCATAACTTTTTCCATTAATTCATCAATTCTGTTGTTCAGCGACCGCATGTTTGATAATCACTGGCAAAGAAGGTTGACAGCTGCACCTCAGCAGTCTCTCTCTTATACCTCCTCTCGATCCTTGTTTCTTTGTTTTAATCCGTGATAATGTTGCCCCAGTTTAATTTAGGCCCCTCGTCCCTGCAGTGGTAAAACACTGAGTTTGCCCAAAGGTTCCTAGTCCGTTAAGTTCCTGTGGTGGAAACATCAGAGTTTAAGACAAATTTTTCTACGGAGACAATAAAATGTATTGCATTGCATCATATCGTATCATTTCATTACGTATCGTATCATTTTGTTTCGTATCTTATTGTATCACATTCCATCATCTTGGATCATATCATATCGCATCGCATCGCATCGCGCATTTGTATTGTTTCGTATTGTATCACAGGGCATCGTATGTCATCGTATCGTCATAAACATAACTTATGTAATCATCTCATCTTTCTTGTCAACAGGGCCTCGTTGGTCCAGATGGCCGTGAAGGAATCCCTGGACTGCCAGGGTCCAAGGTAAGTCTGAAATCTGTAAACAAGTCCTTTAAGAGATCTTGAGAAAACCCCCCTAATTGTTTGTTTCTGTTGTTTTTAGGGTCTTCCAGGAAAAAAGTGGGGCTCCAGGTGATGCTGGCCCACAAGGACTTCCTGTAAGTGTGACCTCTGACCCAAAGCATCCCTGATTCTTCATTAACAGTGTGAAATTTTCCCTTTTCGAGCTCAGATATTTATGTTTGATACCTTTTTAGGGTTTACCAGGCGCTTACGGCCAAAAAGGAGTCAGTGGTTCAAAGGTACGATCAAAACTTGTGCAGTTACATATTGTATATCAGATATTTCTACTACTACTGTTGCCAATGGCCATATCAAGATTGTAGTTTCCTCAGTAAGATAAACTGTCCTGTTTTTCTCTTTTTGTCTCCAGGGTATAACAGGTGATCCAGGTGTTGTAGGACTGATGGGGTCGCCAGGAAAACAAGTAAGTTTAAAGCAAATTAAAACACTTACTTTCCTTTGTGTTACCATGAAGTTAATTTAATTGTAAAACCTCAGAGTAAGTACTACTACCAGCCAAAGAGATATTTTAAATTTACTCAGCTGATGAAATAATCAACAGTTTACTTGAAGTACAGGACTAAAACCAATAGTGATGTGTAATTTCTTTATGGGTCTCTGAAAATGATTTGATTTGATGTCTTATTCGTTTCCAGGGCGAGCGTGGCGAGCAGGGAGAGGTGGGACCTCCCGGACCCAGAGGAGGACCAGTGAGTCAGCTGCATCTATATTTTACTTAAACCTGCGAGATCCAGTTTTTCTTCCTGAGACGCTGTTTAGAGAAGTTCAGAAGCCTTCAAGGCTCTCTGCCAGAAAGCCCTCCTTCGTTACGTGTAGGGGAAAAATCATGATTTTCTGGCTCAAGTATTATCACTTATCCTGATGAGGCAGCTGTGGCATGTTCAGGCACGACAAAATGTATGAAAATATCTTATTTAAACACAAAGGGTGGTGCATTGAGCATCCTGTTGTGTTACACAAGCACTGCCTTTTAAATATGGCGGGGTTTATGTACACTTCGCTGCTAATACCTCCGACACACCCACTGAACAAAAACGCACATCAAATTATGCTGCACACGTTTCACACTATTTCAAGGAAACATGTTCAACCTGGCAAAACGCTGCACACTGTTTCCAGATTGAACGTGCCCCTGGTGTCCCACAAGCATCCAAGGCAAATCTAAATGTCCACAGTGTATTCTTCAGGTGAAGAGCTCATTCAGATCTGCTCAGAGTTAAAAAGGACCAACGCGTATTGACCAACACAGCTCTTCATCGGGGCCAGTAGGAGTAACAAGTGGTCTTTTTAAGAGACTTGCATTTTGCATTTTTTACTGAGCCCTTCACCTGAAGAATAAGCACAGAATACCTATCCAAAGTATCCAAAGAGCACCTGGATGTGACCATCAGAAAGACCCAGCAGCGCTTCCACTCTACTGTCCTCCTGAACGTCCACAGTGTCTCTAATGCTGCAGTCCATTGCAACATTGCAATCTTCATGCGTCCCAGTGCATCAGCTCACGAACACATGGAGGCCTCAGATCAGACCGATGTTTGTATGACAAGTCTCTGAACTCTTCAAGCATCTGCAGCAGCTGATTTGACAGATTAGCACATTTTAAAAGAGACGGGAGGAGTAGGAAAGTTCTGCAAGTGCACAGAGACTTCTGTCAAGAACAAATCAACTGAGTGGAAATGGAAACAGCAACTACAAAGTTCTTACAGCGTGAACGCCATCTTGCTATGACATCAGGGGTGTTTACGTCGGTTAACTGGGGCTAGATGGATCTTGTCCGAGGTTCTAACTACAAATTCTGACTTGAATAACTGTTGCATTGCAGTTTTCCATGTTGGAGGTCGTTTTTTCCAAGTTCCAAGATCAGTGGATTGCAGGATAACTCTAGCTCCAGATATGCCGTACGTCACACCTACAGGACTTGGTGCACACCCCAAAATACCTTGAATTAAATCACAGGCAGGAGATTTTAAACAAATATACAGACACAGACTAATTAATGCAGAATACTCATGCACTTGTCATTATTTTATACCAGGAAGCAGCCTATTGTAGCCTGTTAAACCTGGTCAACGTCAGATTGAAGGACGCTAATAAGTCTGAGGAGAACATTTTTCTAAATAATTAAACATAATAATTAAACAATGACGTAAACACCTTTGTCATCAAGTCTGATCAAGAGATTTGTTTCTTGTTTGTGGACACCAGCCAGGAGATGTTCAGTCTGCTGCACAGTTCAGTGTTTTCATTATGCACTTTTGCAGATTCTACAACAGTGCATAAATAAAAATGAAATTCTTCTTTAACATCAGTATATTACTGATTAATATTTAGCACAGCGTAACTTTTATGAAAATCAAGGGGAAGAAAACTGGTGCTCAAATAACAAAATACAAGAACACATTTTAATGTATTTCACTGTCAGTTGCCACGGTAAACAAAAGAAAGAACCTTAAAAGGTCAGAATCTAAAAATAATGTGCAGCTCTGCATCTGTCTGTTTTTTCTGTCTGGATTCTACCTTTTCTTTTCTCTCTTTTAGGGCGAACGAGGACCAAGAGGGAATGACGGGCCTCCAGGATTACCAGGAGCCAGGGTAAGATCTGAGAGAGAGTTCAAGGATCAAATCCAAAGGTGTAGTGCTGCCTGAGCGCGCTGGACCTGACCTGGAACGAGCCACAATTTAAACATGCACGCGGGTGCATGCGTGCCTCATAGGTGCACTTTAACAAATCGCACTACAGCTCTGATAATATATAATGTCTCACTCAACACATTGACACCACAAGTATGAAATCACAGAGGAAGTACAGCTGCAGAGGTGGAGGTGACAGATACAGTTGGACAAAGATGAACCTTCAACAACAGAGAGAGATGATACTGAATGTAGGTCAGTAGAACAGAGTCAAACAAGGTTCAGTGTGATTGTGCAAATAATTTGTAGTGTTTGTTTTGATGTGTACAGAGTAAAGGAAAAGGTCAGACCAGAACGTGAAAGGATATATTTACTCACGAAAACAGGTTGTAAGAACAGGCTACAGGGGATATCTCCCTCTGTCACAAATATTTGTCCTTTACAAAGTTCAAACTGATTAAACTGTTTGAATGAGGAGTGGTGTGTGTGTGTGTGTGTGTGTGTGTGTGTGTGTGTGTGGGAGCAACACATAATAATACACACTGAATAATTATGATGAATGGTGAGCAAGAGAAAGAAGACAAGGTGACTAAAAGAACAAGATAATTAGCGGAGGAAGATGTAGCCTTCATTTCAGATGCAATTTCTTCATTTTGAATAAACAGAACAAAGCCACCAACATCCCATTCCCAACATTATCTGTATAGAATAGAAACTTAACATGCATATTATTAAATATAAATAAGTAAGTATAGAGGGGAAAAAAGCAAATAAATGTAGAAAAAAACAAACTGCAAGAGATCTTTTTAATCCACTGACTAGAATTATGTCTCTCCATTGTAAAACAATTGCACATTAAGTTTTTGACAGACAAAAATGAACTACTTTATGTTTCCTTACAGTTACTGGAAAATCTTCTGGTTATATACAGTATGAAGTAGATAAAAGAATAAAAGAAACATGTTAAAAGTGTCATATATAGTAAATCATCAGTCACAGGTGAATACTGTCACTATACCGGCATTTAAGTGAAACCTTTCATTTGCACAATTTTTGTGAGATGTAAACTACACATATAGCACTCGTTTTCACCAGACAAAAGTAACTTATGCAGCTCATACCACTGAGCAGGATAGACGGGGACTCCAAACCTGTTGTGTTTATGTTGGGGTTACTATTTCAGAAGTGGAGTTGTTTCTATTAATGTCTATTAAATATTCTTAATTCCATTATTTATTTCAATTATATAATACAATTTATAATATTTTATTGCATTCTTTGTAAACAATATGACATCTCAATAGCGGCATATCATCATGGTGCACAGAAAGGTCTCAAGTACTTCTCAGAAAGGGTGTGACCCCAGAACAGAAACCTGTGGTACTCCAAACCAAAGTCCGAAGTCACATATCTCTGATAAATTATGATTATGTTATGTTGAAACACAAAGGTATCAAGAAAAACTAGTGATACCTCATGACACTCATGAAGTCAAGACAAGGTCTTCAGTTACTTAAGCCTGCAAACACAGGATTCGGCATTGACTCTCTTTCCCTTTTGGTTTCATAAATATGGATTTAGCAAATGATAATTGTCTCATGGTAAGAAACCTGGATTTTGATTGAGAAAAAACGACTATTACTATTACTATTACTATCTGTGTACAAGGTTTTTTGAGTTTCTGAGATGTCCTACTAACGGGCGAACAAACTAACAGGGTTAAAAAACATTCCTCTTTTGGTAGAACTAATTAAACCTGAGAAGAAAACAACAGGATTATGCTTGTACTGTTACAGGAAAAGATATGGATGCAAAAGACACCATGACTGAATGAAAAAACAAGGATAGTCAGGTTGAAAATATGAAAATATAACAGTCTCTTAGATGTTATTGAGAGTTCTAGGCTGAAGTATCGAGCTGAATCGTTCTCCTCTGTGCTGCTGCAAACGTCGACTCTATCACACTAAGAAATCAGGGCTTTGAAATACAAAGCGAGCAATCAGTGTTCGTAAATATTATCTGCTAACCTCAACGTATTATTCGACAAGTGGATCTATCACCAAGATAAACCTTGTATCTGGGAACTGAAACCTCACACCAGTTCTCTTTATTAAAGAGTGGCAGGTCTTTATGAACTTCAGTCCCTGCAGTTAAGTCTCTAATCTGTCAGTGAGCGGGTATGAATGGCCCCTTGTTCCAGAAATCTGAAAGCCCAAGGGGTTTTTTTTCTGCAGCTCAGGGGGGATACAGGGCAGGAAAAGAAGCTGAGAAAGCCCTGAAAGAGATCTCTGTTCCCCAGGAATGCCTGAGACCCGTCGCGCCCCACTGTACACCACAATC
Organism: Lutjanus argentimaculatus; assembly: GCA_034769285.1. NCBI lineage: Eukaryota > Metazoa > Chordata > Actinopteri > Lutjaniformes > Lutjanidae > Lutjanus > Lutjanus argentimaculatus. Next base: position 10,855,809 of record JAWZSL010000027.1, on the reverse strand, counting down.
AGTGCCCACACACACCCAGAAACATGTGAGGAAAGGAGGGTGGATGAGCAGGGAGGGGGGTGTTCAGGGCTTTCCAGCATCACCTAAATGTTTTTATTTTTTCTGTGGATGTGGTCAGGTTAAAGCGGGGGAGGGGACCTCTCAAAGCTTCACACAGTTGTTCTTGTGTTATGATTCTGAGTGTGCATGTGCGCGTGCGTTCTGTGTATTTAACTATTTATTTTTTGTGTGTATTTTAACAGGGAACCAAAGGAGATCCGGGTCTTCCTGGACTTCCTGGTCCTGCTGGGTATCGTGGCCAAAAGGGCGACAGAGTAAGAGACACGTTTTATTATTTCTATATCATGAGTTTGTTTTCAAATGTACTGTTGCTAAGATCTCAGAAATGCTTTTGCAAATGAGTTCAGTCTAGTTAAAAGGCCTGAGTCTAGTTAAAGGGATAGTTTGTGTTATTTGAATTGGGGTTGTATGAGAAAGTTACAGTAGACGGGTGTCTGCACACCCCCAGTTTGGAGAAGCAGTAAGAGTGCAGGTGTAGGAAGCTAAGCAATGTGCTGCTGTGGACAGGGTCAGCAACAAAATGTATTTTTAGCCACCGAAAATATCAATATCAATGCAAGTGTACACTATATTTGGAATATTTTCACTGCATTACATTGCCATCAGACAGCCCTTTCTGGCAGGAAACTTAAGTTATATAAGCCAAATATCACTTTCTCAAAAGCCACTAGACTCCTTTGACAAAAACAGCAAATTTACCTCACAGAACACAGGAGTTGCTGGTCTACCACTGCCTCGATCTGTTCATTAGTTTGTGTTATTAGGGCCTATTTAGGTGATCTATAGTGCACGGACTAAAGTGCACAACGCAAGTGCATTTAGGGCGTGTCCCACTCCTCTTTTGCTAGTTAAATGGTGCATAATTCTGGCACAAAGTAAGGTGCAAAAGGGTTGCATTTAGTCTCTTTATTAATCATAAGTGTATTTTGTGTGTAACATGAATCAATCAGAGTGTCATCACCCATTCCCTTTAAAATCAAGGTGCACCTGCACCTGGCACACTGCTATTTAAATGACAGATCTGGCAAGTTGGACCCACTAGTAGTGATGCACTGATCACAGTTAAAACTGTGGGCACTGCGGAATAGGACGGGCGTCTCCCCTTTAAGAGAGACGCACTGTGTGCATTCACGCACAAGGCATAACAGCATAACCTCGTTGATCGTCAGGATTTCATTTTAATTAATGATCTGTGTTCTTCTGCACGTTCTTCACGTTGCACACACAGTTTGGCTTCATACAGTGAAATTGTTCATAAACATATTTGCTCCAGTGACATTACTGAGTGCATAGTGACATTTAAAGCAGCCTCTCTAATCATTAAAGTAAATCATTAAATACAACACTCAAACATCAATACAACATAGCAAAGAAATCACCTGGAAAGCTTGCGCTGCTCAACATAATGCAAAAGATGATTTTATTATAAAACTTCGATCATTAAGCTGCTGTGCCTCGTGCGTTAATGCACCCAGTGTTTCTCTTAATGCCTCACCCTATTTCATCCACCTTCAGCCCATCTGTTAATCAGAAGGTTAATTTTTAGAGCAGGTTTTTGTTGGTCAACGGCATAATCTCTTTCTGTTGCTTCAAGGTAGCAATGTGCCAAAAAAGTGCCTATCCACAAATCATTTTAAGACCAACACACGGCACACAGATGGGGTGCAAGTGCATTTGCCACCTACACAATGTGGTCACTTGGCGAGAAAATGACAACTGCACTGGTTAGAAACTAACAACGACAGTTGTGATGTGCGCTGGTTTGTACCGGGCATAAGATAGGGCCCATGGTGTGACTTCGGTGAACTCAAACTACCCCTTTAAAATACTGGTCGCACAACGGCAGGTAAAATCTCTCTGTATTTCGCAGTGTACCCGAATTTTTAAATCTGAAGTGTGTGGTGAACTTCCTGTGCTGGTGCACCAGTAGTGATGCATTTTACATCAACCAGCAATGATTGGTTTGCCAGGGCTGAAGGGGAGCAACTGTTTAACAGACAGGGCAACAGCATTCTTACTGCAAGAAGGGAAAGATACAACTTCTGTGCTGCAGGTTTAAACAGTTTCAGATAATCAAATATTCATTATGTTCTTTTTTCTCAGGGTGCCGTCGGTCTCGATGGTCCAAAGGGAGAGCAGGTATGTTGTTTCATAGGCTGTAATATTACACCTGCTATTAAAACTCTGTTACAGTGTTGAGTTGGGGCTCACAAAGTGCCAAAAATCTGTCATGCATCTTTATTTTAGGGACCTCCAGGTGCTGAAGGTACACCAGGAGAGAGAGGAGACGTGGTGAGTGAGCGACTACTGAAACATCTGCTTTTGACCTTCATGCAGATGCTGCGAAGACTCATTACTTTTGCAACAAAGTGAAAACAGTCTGGCACTATGAGATGATCATAACACGTCTGAACAGTTTCCTTTCATGTAACAATCTTTTCTTTATCCTTTCTCTTACAGGGTGACCAAGGAGAACCAGGAGAGAAAGGATCGGTATGTTCACCTACACAAAACATCATAACCACATCACAACACTTCAGAAGACTGAATAATTCTCATAAGGTCCTCATTTGTTTTCTGATTTTGTTCCCATTGTTGTTTACATCCTGGGGAACCAGCTGCAGCTGCTTCACTGCAGTTTGTACATAAACTGTGAAGCAGCTGCAGGACATTTTGAGTTTGTCATGAAACACAACATTCGACCTAGAACAGCACTCAGAGAGCACAGATGTTCACCAAGACCAATAGCCCAGTCTTCTCTGATATGAAAATCTCAGTTGCAACCAGTATATACAGTTTGTCTGGATGTATTTCCAAAATATTTCCAAATATGGTTGTGCTGAGCTGAAGCCTCATCATCTCAGCTGCACATTTATTTTGTACAATATCTCTCATACGTAACATACATTTGTGAAAAGTAGAAAATACTTTATCATGTACAAATATCAACTGCTTAGACTGAAATCAAAAGCAAAGTCAAAGAAGATGTGCAAGCAGGTTTTAACAGGATCCAAGCAAGCTGCAAAAATCGCTAAATTTTATAATTTTAGGTGACATGAGAAGTTAACTGATGAAAGAATTTTGACTCTTGAGAGTCTGAGATAATACAGCATCACCTTGAGGTTAAAGAGCGTCATTATTCGTGCTGGAGTAGTGGGTGGAATTTGCAACCTACCTACCAATTTTGGTGGGTTGTTGTCTAAAATTTTTTGCCGCTTTTAGCGGAGACATAAAACATCAAGAAGGAAGAATAATCAGAACAAAAACAATAAGGGTCTGCAGCAAGCAGCACTGCTCAGACTAAATACGACTATGTGTTTAGCAATTACGTGAGTATGCTAGCCCACTATAACCTTTAAATAGGCTTATTTTGGTTATATCAACTTGGAAAAAACAATAAGGATGCTTTCAAACATTGTTGATTTATTATTTTTCTGCTGCAGTGATGTTTGAGGCTGTTATGTTTTGTTGCACATTAAGTCGCGACTTTAATCACAACGGTTTCGTGCACGTGGAAACAATTAAATTCAGCTGATTTGAATCTGCTCCAAAATCTCATGGGTTCTTCCTTGGTCCATGTCACATCCTTTCAACAAGTTTTAGGGGGCAGTTTAATTTTTTTCCCCATAATCCTGCCAACAAAAAGACACAAACTGAACTGAAAACACCTCTTTAGTGGCGATAACAACAGCAGCTCCTGAATGAAACTTTTTCCTTCTCGTGTATAATTCTAGAGGACAAATTTCATGGAAATAAATATATACTGACTTTCCTGCTCTCTTAAATGTTTCTGTGTCCCTGATTTCATCGAACAAAAGAATAAATTAGATGTTTGGATTTGTTCCTCCTCCTCTCATTGTGTTCTTGAGGTACCTGTATCCTATTTAAATCCTAAATGTTAGTGTCTTCCTGCTGCTGTTGATCACAGACAGGCCCTCCAGGAGAGACAGGAAATAAAGGACCCGAGGGCGCCCGAGGACAGCCAGGGAAAGAGGGCAAGCAGGGCATGCTGGGACCACGCGGGATGCAGGGCGACATGGGGGTACCAGGCCTGCCGGGCACTCAGGGACCAGCGGTGAGAAATTTTTATCTTCAAACGTTTGTGTGACAGTTTTCTGCTGAATCAGAGCTGCTTATTGCACTGAAGGACACTTCTGATTATTTTAAACCAGGGCCTGATTTTCATGTTCTGGTGAAGTGCTCAAAATGATCCTTCAGCAGGGAGGTTTTCCATGACTTTACTTTAATTTAACATCAGTTTTATGGCATTAAATATATTTGTTTTGCTGAAGCGACACCTCAGGGCTACATTGCATGTGATGTTTGCTCATAAGATTGCTGTATCAACAAAAGACTCATCATCACCATCAACAATCTGTGTTTGTTCAGGGAAAATCACCAACTGATACACACATCAAACAAGTCTGCATGAGGGTCATGCAAGGTAAGTGTTTGTCATCTCACCCAGTCTGTGTGCAATATACTTTTTACTTTATTTATCCATTTATCTTGTTAATTGTCCATAATGTGCTTTGTCAGTGGTAAATCCTAATAAATAATTAATAATCCTAATAAAGTGAATGTGAAAAGTTGGATGATACAGAGTATAATAAATTATATATTGTGATCAGTATTCTCAGTTTATGACACTTTATATTTCTACTCTATTACATTTCAGACAGAAATATTGTCCTTTTTACTCCACTACATATTCCTGACAGCTATAGTTGTTTCAAAAATTAAGGTTTTACATTTATAACATGTGAAAAACTTTCTAAAATGATGATGAGTTGTAAAAAACAAACAAACTACCAAACAATTTAAGCTTAAATGATTAATCAGTCAGTTAGTTGATTAGTTGTTCATCAAAAAATTAATCAGCGTCAGTTTCGATAACGGATCAATGGTTTAAAATATTTTTCATGCAAAAATGACTGAAACATTTCATGGTTTCAGCCTCTTTAATATGACAGCTTGTCGCTGTTCTTCGTCTTAAACTGAATGATTTTGAGGTTTGGACAAAAGAAGATGTGTCACTTTGAGCTCTGGATAATTCTACTGGCATTTCTCACTTTTATCTTATTTTTTTCTTACAAACCAAACAAACTGATTAATCAAGAAATTAAGCAGCTTTATGAAACTACGCTATATATAAAAATAGCTGCATAACGTTAAAGGTCCAGTGTGTGAGGTTTGTAGGGATTTTTATTTTGGCAAAATATGGAATTGGAAATATGTTTTCATTAGTGTTTAATCACCTGAAAATAAGAACCGTTGTGTTTTTGCTAATTTAGAATGAGCCCTTTATATCTACAGATATTTTATCTACATCAACATTGCACCGCCGTGTTTCTACAGTAGCCCAGAACAGACAAACCAAACACTGACTGTAGATACAGACTGTTTTTCAGAAGTTTTGTGGCCACCGTAGATTCTCCTACACCAGTGTTTGGTTTGAGGTACACGTACCACAGTTTGAGAATCTGGGTCCTGCTTGTTGGAAGGGGAGGTAGAGATAAAGTGTTTGCAGTTTGCAACCTCACCACTAGATGCCACTAAACCTACACACTGGTCAATTAAGGCATATTAATGCATGAATAATAATATATAACAGTAACTATTTAGCATATAATCAGATATACTACATAAACTCACAGGGGGCTTTTAAAAAAAATCAGTAGGTACTTTTACTTTTGATACTTAAAGTATTTTTTCCTGATTATTCTTAGATATTTTTACTTAAGTAACATTTCCATCTAGTTTTAGATCTCGTTTTCAAGTGTCAGTACTTTACAGTAAAAAGTAAATAATCTGAATACTTCTTTCACCACCGATAAGAACAGTGACTGATGCTCATCCTGCTTTAAGGATCACCTAGAATTTAAAAAAAACACATATTTTCTCACTCTATAAAAGTTGCAAATAAGAAAATAATTTTGGTTTTAGTTTTTCAGATTTTGAGATGTGTGTCTCTGAGATTTGTGCCACCACTCACACAATAAAATAGTGGAGGTAAATAGAATTTAAAAACATTAAAAGCAGCAGTGTTGCTCTGGATTTTTACTGAAGAAATATCCCTGATTGCAGCTGAGCTGAGTGTCAGCTTACAAATATAAATGTCAAACATGTCCTCCTGTGTCACAGAGCAGCTGGCCCAGCTAGCAGCCAGCCTGAGCAGGCCTGAGTCAGGAATCGCCGGACTACCGGTCCTCCAGGCCCGCCCGGACCTCCAGGACCCGCCGGAGAGAACGGCTTCCCCGGACACACCGGATCACGAGGACTGCCCGGTCTGAAGGGACCAGCTGGACTGATGGGTCGCAAAGGACCCAAAGGTGAGAGTCAGATATGAATATATGAGATCGTTGGACTCAAAGTGGCCTTAAGATTTGGTAAAACACGGAGCAACAACAATTAGCAACACATCCCAAATTATCGATGACGTGAATCACTTTTTTTAGAATTTCTCCAACAAATCACACATTAGAACAGCTGAAATTTGTTGTTGAGGCTCCAACTTCTTATGGAAAAAAAATGGAAAAAATTTAGTTTTGTATTTTTAGAGAAAGGTTGAAAGTTTTCTTGGCTTCCGTGCAGCATCCTCAGCTTTAACTCCTATTTGTTGTGGTTGGTGTTAATTTCTGTGATCTGATTTAAGGTTTTAGAGTTTGTGTCACTTTATTATTAAGAAGATGTGATATAAAACCTGAATGTCATGGATCCAGATCATCATAGAGGATGAAGAAGAAACCTGGGCAAAAATAAACTAGGAATGCTTCGATCTGACCAGATAATGAGCTCATTAAACAGATCAGGTTATCAGTCAGACAAAACGGATCTATATAGTTTGGTAGGTTAAGTAATTTAACCTTTATTGATCCCTGTAGGGAAATTTGTTCTCTGCATTCAACCCATCCTAACTGTGGCCTGATGTTCAAGCCAATTTTATTTATACGGCACCAATTAGAGGTGTGGACTCGAGTCACATGACTTGGACTCAAACAAATTTGCTGACTTCACTTGGACTTTAGCCTTTTGACTTGAAACTACTTGATTCCTTCCCTATCAACTAACATTTATGCTATTTATTCTCAGACACTTAGTTCACCAGATCCTCTTTGTTTGAACTAATCTGGCAGCATCCAATCAAGTTGCAGGAAAGAACAATGAAGAACTAAGATTTTGTTACTGAACTCTTGTTGGAAAAAAATTGATAAGTTAAAATAATTAGATAAGATAATTTTGTTTGCATACAAAAACTTTGAGGTGGTCAACAAAAAGTAAATTGCAGCATGCAAAACCTGCTGCTTGAAAATTACATATAGAGACACAACAACTAACGACTTTGACATTTGAAGTTGCACAAAGATCAGTTAGTCGAGGCTCTGTTGGTACAGTATTACATCTGATGAAAAACTGTGACCTCCAGCACTCACTGGATCGGTTTGCATCCAAGTGTGAAGCGGCTGGGATGAGGTTCAGCACCTCTAAGTCTGGGGTCATGGTTCTCAGCAGGAAACCGGTGGATTGTCTATTCCGAGAAGGAAATGTGGGGACAATGGAGCGTGAGATGGGCTGGAGAATCGGAGCAGCGGGAGCGGTATTGCGTTCGCTTTACTGCACCATTGTGACAAAACAGGAGCTTAGCCAGAAGGCAAAGTTCTTGATCTACCAGTCAATCTTCGTTCCTGCTCTCACCTGTGGTCATGAAGTGTGGGTCATGACTGAAAGAACGAGATCGCGGATACAAGCAGCTGAAATGTGTTTTCTCAGGAGGCTGGCTGGCATCTCCCTCAGGGACAGGGTGAGAAGCTCAGTCATCCGTGAAGGACTTGGAGTAGAGCCGCTGCTCCTTTGTGTAGAAAGGAGCCAGCTGAGGTGGTTTGAGCATCTTGTAAGGATGCCACCTGGTCGCCTCCCTAGGGAGGTGTTCCAGGCACGTCCAGCTGGGAGGAGAGAACAGGGCAGACCGAGGACTAGGTGGAGGGATTATATCTCCACTCTGGCCTGGGAACGCCTTGGGATCCTGCAGTCAGAGCTGGTTAATGTAGCCTGGGAAAGGGAAGTCTGGAGTCCCCTGCTGGAACTGTTACCTTTGTGACCCAGACAAGAGGTTGAAGATGGATGGATGGATAGAAAAAGACTTAAAGTTAAGGACTTGGGACTTGGTACAGAGGCTTGAGACTTACTTGTGACTTGAAAGACAAGAGACTTTACAATCAGGCAGTATGTGACAGCCTCTATCTTTAGACCCTGATGTAGAGATACAGGATTTAAAACTGGAAAGAAGCACTGCTATCAGATCTGCACTCAGATATTCCTGATTTAAGTAAAACCTGTACTCTGTAGGCTCTAATCATTTGTAAATCAACTGTCAAAATTGTGAGACTTTGTTCTGGTCAGGAGCTGGTCAGTCTTTGGGCTTTTATTTTATGTGTTCTTATTTATATCCTGCAGCGTCTCACTTCCCCCTCAGGGACCAATCAGGTTCATCTTAATGTTAATGACGGCACAGATGAGGTGTGAAGTCTGAGCTCCAACTTCAGCTAAATATGGTGACTTTAATTACGAGTATTCTCCTGGTGATTATTAATGTTTCCTCTCTGCAGGTGACCAGGGTGACAAAGGGGACAGAGGACCCACAGAGAGAGGACCCAAAGGAGCACCAGGTGCCCCTGGTCTACCAGGTAAATGACGAGTATGACTAAGAGATCTGATTTTAGAACAAATGTCCTCAATTCCTGATCCTGGTGCATCTAAATCAAACACTTGACACGATTCAATGAACAGCATGTAAGAACATTTATTGTCTGATCGGAAATCGGATCATACACATCACTGAACAAAATATTATAATCTGCATATTTTTCAAAATGATTAAAGGCGCAGAAACATAGTTGATTGTTGAGTCTCATTCACAGGTTGTCAAATACTGACTTTTTGGAAATAAGACTCAAAAAAGTCTTTTTTTTTTTCTGGTGTCCAAAACAAAAGGAAACAGAAATCACTCATTCTTGATTATCGGGGCAAAACCCTATTTTTTTAGGATTAAAAAATTTTTTACTCTTAAATTACGCTGGAAAATATATTTTAAAAGGTCAAACTCTTGGCTATTAAACCTTGTAATGGATGGACTCTGCCAACAAAATAATTAACCAACAATTCCATCACGTGGTTAATTCAGAAAGGGTGACCAACAGTAGATGTGCATTACTGTACAGCGTTACTCTTTATGTTTGTTTAACGGACTAATCTGTAATATATTTACTGTAATACATCATAAAATGACGGCGATATGCCATCAGAGAGTGAGGAGACATGTTAAGTTAAAATACTCCCTCTCTGACAACAAAACTACAGCTGTAGCATCCTCTGTATAAATTTCTATTCCAGACCAGAATAACTGTTTTCGTTTGCCCATTTCATGTTAATTAGAGTTAAAATTAATGACGAATGTTTGTCAAATGAGTAACTGTCTGTTTTTGAGTCCACACGAAATCTTTAATAATCTCTTAGAAGGAGTATATATTATAACAGTTAAATTTAGCAAAATCTTAATGGAGTTTGGCAGGCAGTGAGACAGGCAGCCACTGAAGTCCAAGTCCGGAGCAGTGGGCTTTTGTTATTGTCAGATTACAATGTGCAGTTGTTCCTGCAGCCTGCCTGCGCTTCCTCGTGTCTGGGGAGGATGGGGCAGGGGGCAACAACTTGCCTCAACCATAGATTGTATATTAAACAGGATTTCACCTATTTAATATTCAGTCTATGGTTCCAACTCAGTATTTGGACTGCTCTACTCATTTTTGGACATCCTTTAACATGTGTTTTGTTACTTTTCCTTCAGGTGAACCTGGTCGACCAGCTTACGGCAGAGACGGTCGTGACGGACTGAGGGGACCCCGCGGTGTTGCCGGTACACCCGGCGTTCCTGGGCCTCCTGGCCCCGCCGGTCTGAACGCTTACTGCGAGTCGTCACAGTGCGTCCTGCCCATGGTGGCGTCGCCGGTTTCTGCGAAGGACTCTGGCATGAAGGGCCCCACTGAGATGTGAAGAGGGGCTGGAGCGGAAAACTGAGAGACTGAAGGAGAAACCAGAACTCCAAACGGAAGATTTTATCCGTTTGGGTTTTGTCACTTGGTTTGTATGTCTTTTTTAAAAATTTGGTCCTCTCATTTGGAAAGCAAATTTGTTCTCTTGAAGCCATCTTTGTGTGTATAAACTGACATGAAGGTGGACACTGAACAGCACACCTCACCGTTTGAAACTCCTCTACGTAAAAGGTTTCATTTTACCTCAATTTTTACCATCTCTGTACTGTAAAATCTGAGAAATTAAGAACTCACTGAATATGTGCAAACCTGCCAGCCCCATTTCTATCAAAGCAACAACGAGGAGAGTCTGAAAGTTTTTCTGTATGTTTATGTAAATGTGTCAATACGCAAAATTATACTGCTGGATGACGTACATTTTGTTTGTGAGTATCTTTGTTGTTTATCCACTTAAATGCCCCCCTGTGCCTTTTCCTATAAATGTAGGATATGTTTGATAATTTCTGTCATGACGACTGTTGTTTTTGTGGTTGGAGGGTGGCGATGTGTGAAAACCTCTCTGGCAGTTTTTTATGACTTCTTATTTATTATATCAAGGTTCAAAGTGACATCTTCGAGTTGTACAAAGGAGGAAAATAAACACATTTTGATAACCTCTTGCATGGTTTGTATGGACAAGCACGGCCCCAGAAAACAACCAGGAGTGCACTTTAAAAAATTCAAATTAAAACTGAATTCCTCTGATTAACAGCTTTATGACATTTCTTCCCAGAAACTGAACCTGACGATCTTACTGTGAAGAGAAAAACATGCCAGAACTTTTTAGACTGAAGCGGTCTTTGAATTTGACAATTTTCTTGCCAATCAAGTTTTCAATGTTCCCACTTTGATTTCTCCCAGACGATTCAGTGCACTAAAAAGGTCACATTCTGCTCATAATTTAATTTAATTGGATACTTCTGAAATATATAAAAGAAGAAACGTTCACTGAGACAGTCCACAATGATCAGAATCAGGGTTATTGACAAGTAGGTTTTAACATATCGGAAATTTGCCTCAGTGTTTTGGTGCATAAAGATAAACTGTAAGTAGAAAAATATAAAGAAAGATAAAAAGCAAGCGCTGCAAGTCAAGAAGCATAAACAGGAAATAGAAAATTAACAATAAGATGTGAAAACTATTACAAGAATATGTATAATATGTTATGTAAATTAAAGTTCAGTTGTAAGTATTTGAAGAAGTAACAAAGTTAAAGTGTCGTCGATGGTCGGAATTTCAAGACAATACTCCATCAGGTCTCTTTATGAACCTCTGCCAAGAACCCCACACACACACAGACACACACAGGCACACACTGGCACACACAGACACCCCACACGTGCAGGCGCATGCACACAAAGTAGCCATAAACGCACCCACAGACGACGTACCGTTTCCATAGCAACCGGAGACTCCAAAACGATCTCACATCTCTCTCACCATGAAACACACTCTTCTTGTGTGTGTCTGCGTGTGTGGAGGGAAGGAGGGGGGTTGACAGAGGTGAAAGAGGGAGCTGACGGTGTGTATCATCTTGAAATGTCCGACCAAGTCGCGGACTTTACTTTCACTTTGTCAGTTTACTACGACGTGTAGGAGCGGCGATTGGCTGCTCCTCCTGCTCCCTCTACCTGACTGGTGGAGAATCTTCGGTCGCGGTGGATTTCGGCAAATACGATTACAGGCTGTAGGTGGAGCCAGAGGAGTTGGATTTTGTCCTAAATTACCCATTTAATGTCCGACTATCAGAATATAGTGACAGTTCCAGCAAATATGACTGAATAATTGTTACCTACTGTAGCTTTAAAGTTCAGTGTAAAGAATATTTGAAGATAGTAATCCAAAGTTAAAGGTGTGTGTGATGTGAATAAATATATTTAAATGTTAAACCAAGGGTCATTAAGGGTCATTTGCACAGTAAATTTAAAGGGATAGTTCAGCGTTTTTGAGGTAGGGTTGTAGTCAGTGTTATTACCTACAATAGATGGAATCGAGGAGTCGGCAGACCAGCAGCTACCGTGTTCTCCGAGGTAAAATGACTGTTTTTGTCAAAGGAGTTTGGTGGCTTTTGGGATTGGCAACGACTAAATTGGGAAGAAAAATGAAAATACATAAATAAATAAATATGGTACAGCCCGAACCCGACGTGAGCCTGAAATATGTTAGAAACAAGGCACGACCTGACCCGACCCGATCCTGTCAGGTCCCATCGGGTACCGTCGGGTTTTCTGTACAGATCTCGAGCTCTAGTCTGCCTTCTCTCCAATATAATGTGACTAAAAGGCACTCGGTTTGTGGTCCTCAAAGCACCAAAAAAATACATTTGAAAAATTCAGAACCAGTGTCTCTTTCCAAAAATCATGACCCGGTTACTGACGATCATTTCTACTACTACTACTCTCTACGAGAAAGAGAATAGTTCCTACATGAAACGGCTCACAACAAGGTCTGTGGATTATCTTGAGTAACTGGGTCATGATTTTTGGAAAGAGACGCTGGTTTTAAATTTTAAAAAAATTTTAAAAGTATTTTTTGGCGCTTTGAGCACCAGAAGCTGAGTGTAATCTAGTCAGATTAAATTGGAGAGAAGGCAGACATCTCCTTTGACACTTAGATTTTCTTAAATCATCTTTTAGCAAGAAAAGGCAAAAATAAAACAAATATACAGTACAACAACAACTATACACTACACTATACAACTATGGCACTATATTATCCATAAATTTCGCTCTAACAGACATATATTATGGTACAGGGGCGTCGTTACACATCACTTCCTTTGTACTGAAGGAGGAAGGTAAATGATATTTTTTTAAAGACATTTTAAACCATGTAGATGGTGGAGGGTCACCAGCCACGTTCCTTATTCTGACAGGTATTTTATCCATTTTGTCCATCTTGTGATGTATGTATCTTTTCTCAGTCTCAGATGGAGCTCAGCTCGTGAATTTCTTTAATATCTTCAATCCAATTATCTACCGTACGTGGGCTGGTTTGTAATCATTTATGAGTTATTACTTTTTTTTGGCTGCTACGGAGGGCAGACGTCTCTACGGCTGATTTCTCCAAAACTCTGCCACTCACCAAAAAATAAAATAAATAAATATCTAGATGGGTAAAAAGCACCACAGGCAAGAAGTACATATACCACACTTGAGGTTCTCTTTTGAATGACACTGCTCTCTCTCACTGTTTGATATCGGATGTGATGCTTTAATTGTAACAGTTAAAGGGAAGCTGCTGCTGATTTTGCCACCAGAAAGTCTCCTCGCTGAAACGTTGATCAGGATGATCATCAGAAACAGGAAGGCGACCTTCACTGATGCAGATGCTGTATGTTTGAAAATGACCACAAGGGGGCAGCCACACAGTTCCACCATCCTGATCAATTTAACCCAGTTCATGTGCCATGAAGTGGGCTCGTATATTCTACAATGTTCCTGCTTATTTTTGCCTTTGAGCAGTTTTTGTTCCAACACAAGAGGCTTTTATATTTTCTGAATAAAACTTCTTGTTATTTCAGCATTGAGGATCGAACACCTGACACACCGTCTGCTGTTCATACCTGGATTTACAGCTCATTTTATAACAGAATGTCAGGAGGTTCGGATTTTTTTTATTTTTTATGTTTATAGGATCACATGCTTGCACAAACTACGATACAGAGAGCCTGTATCGAAGAAGTGTGGAGGTGAAACTAGTGCACTGCAGTGATTCACATAATCTATATGAATTTAAAAAATGTTTAAAATGTGTGACTTGACAGAAATGACTGTATGAACTGTATTTTGGAAAGAAGAGCACATGAAACTTAACCAACCAAAAAAATCTATGGAGCCATAACAGTGCCATAAATAAAAAAATAAATCAGATAAATCAGCATAAACATGGAAATATAGAGGAATAAACAAAAGAATAAATTAAAAAAAATGTGGAAATATAATGAAAGTATAAGAGAATAATTACACCCATTTTAATTAACATTTCTGTTCATTTCTTTCTATATATATATAATATATTATATATATGTATATATCATCAATATAATATATATATTTATTGAATAGAATTGACTCTTGTCAGATTTTTTGATATGTTTTTACATTTATTTTCATCCTATTATTTTTTTTGTCAAATTGCTTTTCCCTTTTTGCTCTCGCCGACTCCATGAAAACCTCATCTGCTGACATTAACCTCCAAAACTGGATTTTAGCCTCTTTGATTTTTGTTACAAATTGTTAAAGGAAATATTTCTTCAAATTGAATTTTTAGAAACTGTTGTGGTTGAAAGCTCTGACAAAAATGGCTAAAAGTGGACCTTGATTTGAGACAACAATTATTTCCACAATGAAAATGAACTTAACTCAGACACAAGTTGAACCATTATTTCATAAAATAACCACACATTCACTCTTTTCTTTGTTGTTTTTCAGTGTATCATTTAATGTACTCTCACAAGTTGGTGAACAGGTACAACTTTGTCGCTCACGGTACTAAATCACACATCCATTGATAGTATAAATAGCCAACCTAATAATAATAATAGTACACATTTTCAAATACATAAAATCATCAAGTATCCAAGTCTTAAGTTACGGACATCAAATAAAAAGGCATACAAAATATCGCAGACGTTGGAAGTCCAGTTTGAAGCAAAAAAAAAAAAAAAAAAAAAAGGAAAAAAAAAAAAGAAACAAAAACTGGAGAAAAAAAAAATCACATTTTGGACATGGCAGTTAATTAGTAAACAGAAGGTTTGATAGAGAAAAAAAAAAGTTCCTAGACTTTCAATTGACAAATATTGCAACGAGTAAGCATTTTATATTAAAAAATAGTTACTGAAAGGGCATAAGTGAGTGTAAGACTTCCTGCACAAGACAAAGGCAACGATTTTTTTTTTTTTGTTCCGAGTAGAAAAATGAAACACCTTTTCCAAATGCCAGCGAGAGTCGCCTCCCGCCTCGATTGCCTTTGTTCCACTTCGATTGTAAGGCATTTATGGATGAACCATCTGATTTGAAGGAAGGCATACCTCTTTCTAGTCTGTCTTGAAACGGAACCCTAAGATTGAACGGGGTATGTAATTACTCACGTGAAATTAAAAGGGTCTCCTTATGTTTTGTTTTGTTTTTTTAAGCACATTCTCAGGCTATGTAAACTGGCCAATCGAAATCTTTGGGATGCGTTTGCAGAAAACAATTAATCCAACATCTTACAATGATACACGACTCAGCGCTGCCCTTCCTAATCTTTTTTTTTTTTTTCTCGGGCACATGAAGAGAAAACACGGTGATTCCGGTTCACACAACTCATTTTACTTTCTTTTTTTTTTTTTTTTGACACTTGAGCGGGAAGGGGACGAGGTGAATTACCGAGCATGGTTTTCCAAAGTAAAATACTTCAACACAATGACTAAGAAAACAAGCCTGCCAATAAGCTAGCAAGGTTTAATTAAACTCTTCAGTTGTGGGGCGGGGTGGGGTGGGGTGGGGGGGTTGGCGTGGCTCAGGGTTTGGCTCTACTGGATGCAGCAGTTATTGCGATGGCCGTTGGAATCTTTGAAGCGCAGGCGCATCTTTGGACGATATTTCTCCAGGTAGAACAGCTGCTTGCTGTTGAACGCTCCTCGACGCTTCCTGGAAGAAACAAGAGACATGAATTCAGCTCAGTTTGACAGATCTCCATCATTCTCTCCGAACATCAGCTGTTATAGACATTAAATATCTAAGCAGCACTGAGAGAATACAGAAATAATACTTGAGGTCTACAATTTCAATATTAAATGAAAGATTGATAAAATGGGCTACTCAAACTTTTTTTCTCCACCCATGCCCACGTCCAAAGAAAAAAAAACCCCAAAGACGTCAAATACGTCCCAGTGTAGCTCACAGGCTGTCACTCACACTTGATACGATACAGACTGACAGTTGTCATAAAACCAATCATCTGCTGATCTTTACAAATCAAAACTCAATAGTTTAACGATGGCATTAGTGCTAAAATAAATGTTTAAATCAAATCAAATCATGACCTTAAAACCGGAAGTCAAATTGTGGATTTGAAGAATCGTGACTTCACCATGAATACTGAAAACATAAATTTTAGTTATCCATCTTATCAAACATTTTCTACATCATAATAGAGTGCTGCAGTGATAACGTATTTTTGTAGGTCAGTATTAAAGTTAATATCGTTCTGGTTCCCTCCACAAAAAAACAAACAATGGGATTTTTTGTTGGATTTGTGCAGAAAATAAACTCTGTGGCAAATAAAAGTTTTTTGTACAGCAAGATGAGCTTAAATGAACACCACTTTTATGATTTTGGAATAAACAACTACACCACAGTCACATGACTACATGTCATCGCCACTAAGCGATTAGTGTTCGGTGTGAAGATGTTTAATCTCCCCGACAACCTCGACAGTCTCATTTAGCCACTGGTTAGTAAATGTCTTTTTTCAAGACGCGTAAAAGCTTCAAAATTCAGGAAGTGGGGTATTTACTGACGGGTTTTGTTCTGTATTACAAAACATGAGAATCTCTCACACCTGAATTAACTACAAGCCTTATTTCAGGCATCTAACCAAAAAACAAATTCAAAAACCAGCTGACTTCAACATGAGCAGAAATGCTTTGCTGCAGCGCTCTATTAGGGGTGGATGATACCACGATTTTCTTCCTATTTAAATGCTGTTCCTTACATAACAGAACAAGACAGACAGCGGTAGTTTACCCTTTGACACCTCTAGGTGGACTTGACTGTTGTGGACAACTTTACAGCAATAATGGTTTATACATGATTTAGCATCAACGTCATGAACGTACTTTTGATTATCAGGTATTTAATTTCCTGAATTTGTCAAACACACACATTCCTGTACTGTTATTTTATCCATCAACACTTTCTCAGATGAAATTCCAGAATAATTATTATTATATAAAGATATATCTGTTTAAATATCAATATCATATTAAATATACGGTGATATAATACTGTCAATCAATATTTACTAATATATTAAATGTCCAAATACTGTCATTTTCAGTATTACTCTTGTAACTGTGTATGAAAAATGATTCAACAGCCAACACGTGAGACCTAAAAACATTGACACATCACATACTTTTAAGCACTCCCTCCACCCCCACTGAGTCACTCTTATCTCACTATCTGATATCTGAGCTATTTCCAGTGACATGACTCATCCCTCCCTGCTTTATGTACCACCAAACATTCAGGTTCTGTGAGAAACGGGCTGTGTGTCACAGAACAGTAGGAAGATTGCAAAAACCAATACAGTGGCACGGCTGATATTATCTGACAGCTTATCACAGATACACTGGTGTGTGTGTGTGCACATATGGTGGGTGATAAGAACCTGCTGAGCACAAATACTGAATATACTGAGAGTGGAGGGTCTCTTTCACACAGCCTGTCCACCAGAGAGAACCGATAGGATCATTTTTCAACTGTTAAATGTAAAGTTCAGGACATTTCCTGGTCACAATAACCAAATTTAAGGGACTTTAATGCATTTATGTTAAGAAAATCATATTTGGGGGCCTGATAACTGCACATAACTACAACATCCACAGTTCGATTCCTTCCTGTGTTGCATGTCAAACTGTGCCCCTCTCTCTCTTCACTTGTTTTCTTCCATCTAATAAAGGCAAAAATGCCATAAAATAGCAGATATATTACATTTTTTATCATCCAGTATCAGCCTCAAACATCTTATTTTTTAATGTTCTTTCACTGTGACAATATGAAACACCGGGAGGCCGTATCAGCTTTTCAAACAAAACACAACCTTCTTCTGAGAAAACCTGCAGCCCTGCTCAAAGGGTTTCTTTGTCATGTGAACTTACTGTCGAATGAACTGGACAGCGTCTTCATATTTCATCCCACATTCAATCAAGGCGAGTGCGACCAGAACAGGAGCTCTGCGGGGGAAAACAAACGTACCAAGTCAGTTAAGAAAACAGAACTTTGTTTTACACGGTCCTTTACATTCAGAGCTTTTGTCTGGTTTCATCTATTTTCTTGACATTTCCTCTTCATCCACCGGCTAAATGGCGAGTGAAAATTCAAATTTTCCCAGTCACTCAATAGATTACTGTCATTTTTTGGCTGTTGAGTGAAGCAAATTTACCAGCCACTTGCATATTTAACCAGCATGTAGCTGGTGCTAATTTAGTGCTACTTGAATCTCAGATCAGTTTTAAGCAGACGGGATGAAAACAGACCCTGTTTGTTGAGTTTGTCCTAATTTCCAAACTCAATGAAAACTAATTTATATTCCTCAGAATGAGAGAGTATTGACATTAAAAGTCTAATAGCTTTTCATCAGTCTGAGAACCAGACAAATCTGTGAGCTCTTGTTTCTTTATTTTTTTTTTCTGGGAGACATATCCAACCACCTGAACAGATTTCGACTTGTCCTGGATCTCGTCTGACCAATCACAACAGTTTGTTTAATATGGAAGTACCAGGCTCATGAGACTCAGATAAAACCGTCTGAATCAAGATTCTGTTTCTCTGCACTGCACATTTCTTGCCTCAAATGTTTTTAAGAAAAACATTTTAGCGTACTGTTGAGCTGTAATCTGACAAAGTTTGAGACCAGGCTGCCATTTTTTCCTGCTTGAAAACGGACCAAGCACTGCCCCAAAATGGATGTGACGCTCGAGCCACATCACACATTAGTTGCTCTGATTGGTTGCAGGTCTATCCAAATGGCAGAGGGATTATGGTTTAAAAATGGAAATAAAAAGTGAACTGAGGGATCACAGTGGCGTACATTTGAGTTCTAGCCTGGCGATGTTAAGTTGCTCTTTCATTCTTTCACAATGCATAAAGCTCTGTTACTACGAGGCTTGAGCAATTGGACGAATATATGGGTTAACGGTTGATTGCTGAGTTGTTTTTTGGGGTGATTGTTGTCATTTTATTTTGCTGATTTTCATGGTATGCCTCCAAAGAAAGAGCAAGAGTTGCTGGTCAGGGACAGAGTAATTCAGTGGTACAGTACAGAGTGAGAGGAAACCAGCCTGCAGAGCCAAAATGTTTTCACATCTAATGCGATGAATTAAAGGTTTATTTCGACCAAACCAGAGTCGGTGATTGCTGGAGCAGTGGAAGAACTGACAGCTTTGATGAATTTTATTTTGTTTTTCTGTCGCATGTGAATGAAGTGTGTTTTACGATGAGCTAACAAAGCAGTTAAGTTCGTATTAGTTTGAGAGAAACATGAATTCAGAATGTTTGATTGTATTTTTCAGTTTAATTAAAGAAAATATTTTTAAGAATATTTCCTTTCTTGACATTTTATGAGTACATTTTGTTGACGAAGATGCAAATTTGGGTCGTTTTCCTAAACCAATAGTTGAAAATGTTATCAATAGAGTAATCATCAATAATCAAGATACAAAAATGCATTTTCTCCCCTCATTTTTCCTTATTCAACAAATGCCTCCACCAGACAAAACACTGTCAAGTGAGGCACAATTATTGTAATTTCTAGACAACTGATAAATTATCAATTAATAATCTTAGAAATGTTTAAATTCTTAATTCTTAATTAATTGATTAATTATTAACATCACTTGGATTGACAGACACCGCTGCTATAAAAGTTTTTGATGAATAAATTATTCATTTAGTCCATTAAATGGTAGGAATATTTAGAAAATAGCAACAAAAAAGTTTCCTGGATCCCAGTGTCTTCAACTTGATCGCTTTGTCGGGCCAAAATCCATAAAACAAAGAAATTTACAGCGACATAAAACAGAAAAGCAGCAAATTCCCGAAGCTGGACACAGAATGTTTTGATATTTTTGATTGCTATCTGACAGCTGATCAATAATCAAGACTGTTGCTGGTTAATTTTCTCTCAATCAACAACAAAATAATTATTTCAGCACTAACAGTTTCTGAATCAGAGAATGTACAACCATAAGGAAGCAGCGACAGTTTTATCTGCCACATCCCGACCAACATAAATCACGTGTAAAATATTATCCCGTATGATAAGAACATAATACTTTAATCTGTGTGACAGCGAGTGAGCGCTCACCTCCCCAGCCCTGCCACACAGTGGACAGCGATGCAGCAGCCGGGCTCCTCCCTGAACTTCAGCTTCAGCAGGTTTAGCCAATCGTCCACGATCTGGTTGGAGGGAGGAGCTCCATCGTCGAACGGCCAATCCTGGAGGAGAAGAGGGAGATGATGTCATCTGCCCGGTTTCTCGGAAACCACAACAAAAGAAGTGTGAGGGCTGAAACCAGCTGCAGGGGAAACAAAAATGTTGTCGTAGGGGGAGGGACGGCCGGAGGGTTTTCTTTCTGTATCGGTGTCTTCATTATTTTTACTGGTTACACATGAAGTGTTGATAAAAAATGACCCACTTAATGAAGTTATGATACAATCAGACTCAATAAGAGACACAAAACCTTTGTTTCTTACATCATTAAATGAATTTGTGAAGTTTTACTGACTCTTCAAAGGCAAAAAGTGTTAATGGAACAAAACAAGGAATCTGCAGTTGTCAACTTGGGATACTGGAAATTTTGTTGAGCACATTTGACAATTTTATGACATCTTACAGACCAAAAATAATCAACAGATAGATGGTAAACTTGTGTGATTGGCAAGCAGATCGTGTTTCGATGATTGTTTTTTCCTTCGCCAATATTAAGGTGATTTTAACTAGCCAACTTATTGTGAGAAATAAGTTGTTGGAAAAAAATTAATCTCTAAAATCTGCACCCTACTGTGCATTTAGAGATGTTTTTGGTGGAGCTGCATATCTCCCCACTGAGCAACATTTATTAGCAGAAGTGAATTTTAAATTCTTAATGACAAACCAGTTTGCTATTGTCTATAGATCCGTCACGCATTTATTGTGTTATAGGAGCAGTGTGGCTCACATCTGTGAGGTATCATCGAGCCCTCGGATCGCATTTTTGAACAGTTTTTGCACAGTGATCGAGCGCTGATTAGCGAGGCTGATAGCGAGCCCCGAGCGAATGATGATTTGCCTCTGATTTGGGGGCTTTTGTGGGTGAAAAATCAAAGCTACAATCCTGTAGTGTGAACTCGCATAACCACAATTAGATGACATGAAAAACAATCATCCAACCATAATAAATAGTGATGAACCTAATCATTGTATACTTGCAGCCCTAAATATAATCCACTGATCTGTATCTACTTCACTTCATAATCCATCTTTAAACAGAGGAACGTGTACAGAAAGCACTGACCATCTCACCTTTTTGGATTTAGCAGGAAATAATGTTCACTGAAAGCAGCTGGATTCATTCTAATGTGCTGAAAATGAAAACATTAACACTATCCTCCCTGTGGCGCTGCTAGTTTTTAAAGCAATGCTTTGGCTTGGCAAGTCTAAAATACTCACTGGGACACTGTTGTTTGTTTTGTCAGCTGACAATTAGTGGCTGCTGCCGCTGGATGACAGTTTTCCCTCGCCGTTATGTGTTAAGTGGTGCACCAGTGCGCTGAAATGGAGCGAACCCTCTAAATCTAAGGTTAAAGTCATGTTGGCAACAAGCTGTGAGCTCAATGTTAGATTGTCTTTTGTATGTTTTATTAATTGAAAATCTTACATAACACTGTTATAAAAGTGCAAATTAACAAATCTAACACCTCAGTTTCTCTCTTTATCCTCTTAAAACCCATGGATAAATCTGATCAGGCATGTTCAGGAGAGTAACAAAGAGGAAACGGCAAAAAAAACACCCCACACTGGTTTGGTTTGATGCATCGACAGTCATGAAGGAGTGCAAGGTTTGCAACGCCTCAACTCACCAGAACTTGGATTCCTTCCTTCACCACCAAGGTGGCATCATAGGTGGCCTCGCAAACTCTCACAACGGTGGTGACTCCATACTTCTTCAGCTCCTGTACAAAAATGCATCACAGGATTGATTAGGAAAAAAAACTGACAGGAACATGAAAGCTATCTCAAACACAACATAAGATCAGAGGCAATAAAACTTGAAAAATTAGTCCTTTCTTACTGTTTAATCTTCTGTAGAAACTTAAAATCATTAGACCTCTTATGTTTATGTCTTATCTTCCATTACAGTTCTCTCTTTCGAAATTATTTCCAAACTCATTATCCTTGTATGTTTTCTAATTGTGAACATTACATTCTAGAAACTATTTTACAGTTTGTACACCTGTAAATTTCCCTTGAATCTGACTGAATAAACAAACTTTTAACCAAAGACACTGAGGCTCACCTCGATGAACTTGTTCAGGGTGGCGTTGGTGGGATTGTGGGTAATGAGGAACCTCATGTTTTTGTAGGTGATCTCCACAGGGGCTGGTCTGTTCATACGAGCCATTGTGACAACGTAAAAAAATAACAAAACCCAAAAGTCTTCCACAGAGTAAAAACACTAATGTAAACACGTAGTTAAACTCGGAGGGAATGTCAAACAAAAACGTCCAACGAGCTTCTAGAAACCCAGAAACACAAATCCTCCGGTCTTCCTTCGAGGTTGGCGAGGCTAAACAAAAAAAAAACAAAAAACGAAGGCTGCGACGGGCAAATGGGGAAATTTGGGGAGTTAACGGCCGAAAAAGGGCGGACAATCAGAGAAACAACTCAAAACCCTCTCCTTTGGAATAAAACAAAAGAAAAGGAAGAAAAAAAAAACAAGGCTGGTTCCACCTTGATTCAGGCCAGGCGGAAGCCGACGAGGGCAGTGTGCAGCGGGTGGAGTTACCCCATCCAGGCCGAGTTGTCGCTGGTTCTGGGAGGCGTCCCGGTCCTGCCAACTTTCCGGGGTCCCTCCTGTGGCTCAAGTGCGTCGGATCGATGGCGAGTTTGGCTGTTCACTCGTCTGCATAGGCAGCGTGCTGAGCCTGGCAGTAGTCCCCACTGCCCTTCAGAAACTCCATAAATGTGTGACCCAGAACACCACAGAACTGCTGCAGGACACAGAGGGGGACGAGGAGAAGAAGAAGAAGATGCTTTAAAGACACAAGATTTAAAAAAGAGAGACAACACAGAAGGCTTCTGTTCATGCTCAGTGTGTTAAATGCACTAGAGGTGCTCTTTGTTTTGGCACTGAAATGTGACAAAACAGTTTCTGGGGCTGTACTCTGTGTTTTTCTTCCTCCAGTGGATAACAGGCTGATGTTTGATGGCAGAAAAAGTTTTGCCGATCTCTGACTCAACCACTAATGTCGGGTTTTGGAGTAAACAATATCTTTATTTCAGGACAAGTTAGACCAGTTTATTTTGCGAACATACTAATCATGAGTGGAGTAAGAAAACTAGCCTACTTGAAAGCTTTTGTGATAAATCATTTGTTAACTTTGTTGACTAAGAGAAACATAATGATTCTAATATTCAAGTTAGCGCCGCACCCAGTGATTATATCTCATCAAATAGTGAAGTCCATGGTGACAATTTTGAAATGTCTTCACTTGTCCAACCAAGACTCCAAAATCCAAAAATATTCAGTTTACTATCATAGGATGAGTAAGAAAACCAGTAAAGATTCACATTTGCAAACCTGGAACCAGTTAATTATTGACAAATTTTGCTTATAAAAAGCTTAAATACTTCACGATATTGCCATATTTGTTTCCAATCCATTTTCTGTCAACTGAAAGACAGTTATCAACCAAAAATAGTAAAAATGTCCTCGCTACAGCTTTTGAAATGTGAGAATTTTAGAGCTGCAACAATTTGCAAATTAATCAGTAAGCAATAAATAATCAAATAGTTGTCAACTATTAAATGAATTGCCAACAATTTTGATAATTGGTGAATCCTTTTGAGTCACTTTTAAAGAAAATTCTCAAATTCTCTGATTTCAGCTTCTTAAAAATGATGTTTTTTGTTTCTAAACCAAATAACTTTTGGTTATGAACAAAGGACATTTGAGCTCAAAACTCTGGGCTTTTTGACTTTTTAAAAAAAAAACATTTTATGGACCAATCAACGAACGGATTAATCGAGGAAATGATGAAAAGATTAAATCAATAATGAAAATAATCATTAGCTGCAGCTCTAGAGGATTTTATTTGTTTTTTTGACTGTTAATCTTTGTCTTTAAACTCGCAGAACTTTTGATGGAAATGTGTCCTTATTTTAGATGAATTAAAAATAAAAACAGATTCAACATGAACCACATCATCTATTGCAGCACCATTAATGCTGCTGATGTTGGAGAACTTAAATCTTTTCAGAAGATAAGCTTGTTGACTTTTCTGTATTGTCTCACAGTTGCATCAGACACTCTGAAATCACCTTTCTGCACTCTTTTTACTAACAACACTGTAACTCAATATTGGCCCTGATACTGAAACTGCATCTCCAGTCAAATTCATCAGTCCTTCATACTCAGAGTGACTGATCCTATACAAAGCTTCTATTTTACATCAATGACAAGAAGACATAGTTCATAAACACAGCACAGGTTAGCAACTAATGATTGTCTTCATTATCAGTTAATCTGCAGACTGTTTTCACAATCAATCGATTAATCTTTAGTCTTTAAAAGTTAAAAAAATGTGAAAAATGCTCATCACTTTTCCCCAGAGCCCAAAATCACATCTTAAAATTGCTTCTTTTGTCCATTAAACAGTCCAAAACCCAAAGACTCTTCATTCACTGTCATATACGGTAAAGAAAAGCAGCAAAACTTCACATTTAAGAAGCATGAAAAAAGTATATTTGACATAATTTCTTGACAAATGACTGAAACGATTTATCAATTGTCAAAATAGTTGGCACCTAATTTTCTCTTGACTGACTAACTGATTTATTGACTAGTCGATGCAGAGCTACTGAACATTGACCAATTTCCTGCAACTCCTACTGTCATACACCGCCACCAGTTAAACCTGCCAGAAATAAAAATATATGCTCATAATCAGAACTGAAACAATTCAGCACTCAACAAAATGACTCGCCTGTTCGCTCGGGTCAGTCGTAAAAAATCTTTTAAACTATTTTGATAATCGATTAATGGTTAAAGTAATTTTTCATGGCATGAAATGTTGTTTACAGACTCTAAAATGTGGTAATTTTTTTTTGCCTTTCTCTGTTAATTAATACTAAACTGAATATCTTTGGGATTTTGGCTGACAAAACAGGACATTTAAAGACATCATCTCAGACTCTGAGAAACTAGGATGGTCATTTTTCACTATTTTCTGATGTTTTGTAGATGTTGCAGCCCTAGGATAAATATTTAACATAAAATCAAACAAATTAACATCAGTCTTTGTTGTCACTTAATAACTGCTACTTAATAAAAACAATTTGTAAAGGAGCAAGTAAAAATGGACTTTGGGCAAGAAGATTTCTGACACATTTGCCCAACTGGGCAAGTGATAATTAAATTAATCGCCAACTATTTTGATAATTGATTAATCGGTTTGAGTAATTTTTTAAAGAAAAAAGTCAAAATTTTCAAGTTTCAGCTTCCTAAAAGTGAATATTTTCTGGGTTCTTTACTCCTTTATGACAGTAAACTGACTATCTTTAGGTTGTGGACAAAACAAGACATTTGAGGACGCCATGTTGGGCTTTTGAAAACTCTGATCGATGTTTCATCATTTTCTGACATTTTGCAGACCAAACAACAAGGCAATTAATCAAGAAAATAATCGACAGATTGATCGAAAACGAAAATAACCAGTAGTTGCAGACCTAGCCATAATAATTAAGTCTCCTGTATTTATATTTTTCTTCACATTTAAAACTCACTACACTGAAAACCGGTGGTGTAATTTTCAATGTTTCAGAGAAACTTTCTGAACAACTAACAATGTAAAATCACACAAAGCTAAACTGTAAACTCTAGCCTCTGCCAGGTGTCGGGGTTTGCTTCCCATGCTGAACAGGTGCAGATAAAAAGGTGTTTTTTAAAAAGAGCTTTACACAAAATGTGGTAATACACAGCATAATGCTTCACAGAGGGTCAGATGAATGAATAAAGGGCACAAATGAAAACCCACCTGTCAGTATGTTATATAAAGTCACACTGCAGCACCATGTAACATCTTACCTAATGGCTGCTGGTGTACAATAGAAGGATGTGTCATTTCTGACATCTAGGTCATATCAGTGAAAGCTGAGCTCACCATGAGGCCTTCAGCTGGGCTTAAACACTGACACACTCTGTTATTATCATCACTATAAATCTGACTCACAAATGCTTTCACTGCCATTTAGTTCCTGATGTTTTTGCCCTTTACACTCTTAAGAAGGATGTAATACCTGAAGGCCTACTTACTGGAAATGTTTCCCTCCAGCTTATGATCCAAATACTAAAACCTAAGCTGTTCAAGTATGCTTTGTTAATCCGCTGTTTTTTCAGCTGAAAAACAACATTTGGTAGAAAATGCTGCATGGGAAACAAAATGGAGTGATTAAATGACAGAAGAGGGAGGTGATATAAAAAGACAAAAGATGTGAGAAAATAAAAGTGGTCACTTCAATAGGCGACATGTTCCATTACATTGCAAAGCCTTTTTCCACTTTATTTCTAATAAAGAACGTATATGCACAAAAGCTGTACAAAAGGGAGTGAAAGGAGGATACATTAAAAAAAAAAAATAAAATAGAAGATAAAGATCTAGGTAAAAAATCTTAACATAGTACAGGTTTTAATTGCTTTTTGTTTCAGTGTGTCCAGTGGAATGAATGTAGTGGTTGATTTCCTTACTAAAGGAAACAAAGCATGGCTTCCTACCTGTAAATCTAGATTTATGGATATGGAATTTCATCATTACAATAATGAGATTAATTATGTCTACAATGTAAGTATCTTTTTTTGTACAATTTTCTGGGAGACAAAGATAATACACTCTTCCAAAGAAAGACAAAACCCTCATCAATATTTTTAGCAATAAAAGCACACAGTCATCATTCACAATTGGACAAGTGTTGCAATAATAAGTCGCTGAAAAAGAAAACTTGATATTTTGGGGTTTTGGACTGTTGGTTGGACAAAAGAAGCAAATGGAAGACATCACTGTGGGCTCTGGGAAAATGTGATGAGCATTTTTCATCTCTTTTGACATTTTCTAGATGAACCGATTAACAAGAGCTCTGCAATATAACAACATCATACTGATAATGCGATATCATCTTAGATTTTAGGCGTGGTTGTATCGTGATATGGCACACGTCTTTTCCTGGTTTTAAAGGCTGTGTTACACTTAAGTAATGTCATTTTCTGAGCTTACCAGACTGTTTAGCCACTTAGTCATCATATCTACGTTACTGATGATTATTTATCAGAAATACCATTTTGTTAACATTTGGTGAAAGCACCAATACTCATCTCTACAATATTGTCACAATGGTGACAAATATGTTTGGTCAGAAATATTGTAATATTTGATTTTGTCCGCATATCCCAGCCCTAATCGTACATTGCCACTATATGAGAATTTACAGTATTACTATTTTAGAGAAAAAGTGTATATGTGTAGTGTAGACAACATTTTATATATCTTAGATCCTTTTTCTTAGGTCAGTCTGAATACATATATATTGTTCTATTTCTGGTGTGCATAGCATAGGGCTGCAACAAATGGTTATTTTCATAGTTGATAATTTTCTCGATCACTCTATCAATAGTTGTTTTAACATGTCAGGAAATTAGTGTTTCCCTTAGTTCAAAATTACGTCCTCAAATGTCTTGTTTTACTCACATCGCAAAGACATTTAGTTTAGTTTTCATAGAGGAGTAAAGAAACCAAAAAATATGCACATTTAAGAAGCTTAAATCAGATCATTTGACTTTTTTCTTACAAAAAAAAAAACCCTCAAATGATTTATTGATTATCAAAATAGTTGTCAATTTATTAATAATCGTTAATAATCGGTTAATAATTGCAGCTCTAATGTCACATACATAACAATAAAAATACTGGGAAACGGCCAGGTTTAATTTTGGACAATAAAGTTTATTAGTTAACTGTGAAATATCCTCCTGCTCCTCAATAAAAGCTCTAGTTGAGATATATATCGTCTATCGCGGCACAGCCTGAAAATATCGAGATATCATTTAAAAGCCTTCTTCCTCACCATCATCACATAAGAGTCCAACATGAACTCACATATCGGTTCCTGATGTTGTAACATCTGTTTGGAGCGGAGCTCGCACTGATCTGTTGTTATTACCAGAATCACCGTTGAATCAAATGTTTTCTCCGGTTGAGGATGTTATAATATAACCGGGCCGATACACAGCTGTGAAGTGTCCTTTGTGTGAGGACAGACCGGGCGCCATCATTTACCGTTAGAGGCCTGTAGGCACCGTCAGGGCGCAGAGGTGGACGACAAACACGGCGTTCAGGGGACAAACACGACGCCTCGTTAAGAGCAGCAGACAGCTGCTCCGCGTTAGAATTCACTAAGAAAACGTCATTTACGTTTTGAGCTCATTTCACATAAAAACACGTGGATTTTATCCGAGAGAAAGTTGGAGTGACTGACGTCAGCCAGGAGCAGCTCGTGCTGCCGCTTCCTCACCGTGACGAACATCAAACAAACGCGTTCATTACGGTTAAAAAAAGCGGAACAAACACTCGCTCAGTGTGTTCGTGTTACTGTTGACAAAGAGATTTAACGTTAAAGAGTCAAGAGTCACGGAGGAATTAAACCGGGCTCGTGACGAGAAGGCCGTGATTTCACCGAAGAAACGTGAAGGCCGGCTGGTGACGATAACGTTAACTGATTTAAGCTTCAACACAAAAAAAAAAACAAGAGGAAAACAAAATGGCAGCCACAGAAAACACGTTACTTACTGGGATATGCTTACTCATTGAAGATTGTAGCTTAATCATACAGCCGGTCCCCAGAAAAAGGTAAAAATGTGAAACGGTTCTCCACCATACAGTCCGGTGCTGTTTCTCCGAGCGGAGCCGAAGTCTCCTGATCCGCTGCGACGCCTCCGTCCGGCAGGCTGGAGAGGAGGGAGAACACCACTTCCTGTCACGACTTTCAAAATAAAACACACATATTTTAGCGGCGCTACTCCCCCCCCCCCCCCCCCCCCCACACACACACAGCGTTTCTCAGTGTACATTTTAATATTTCTGGCTTCTGAAATGTGATGATTTGCTGATTTTATCTATTTTGCATGACTGTTACTTGAACGTCTTTGGGTTTTATATGGCAGAGTATTCCGTCACGCCCGAAAACAAAAAACGTTATAATGTGAAAAGTTTATTAGGGCTGGAGCTAATGATGATTTTCATGGTCAATTAATCTATTGATTATTTTCTCGATTAATTGATTGGTTTTTTTTAGTCCATTAAATATCAAAAACTGGTGAAAAATGTTGATAAATGTTTCCTAAAGTCCAAGATGACGTCCTCAAGTGTTTTATTTTTGTCCACAAAGCCAAAGATATTCAGTTTACTGTCAGAGAGGAGTAACAGAAAATATTTACATTTAGGAAAAATCAATGATCAAATCGTTGACGATTAATTTAATAATCAAATATTAATTGAGTAATTGATTAATCATTTCAGCTCTAAAGTTTATTGTTACAACATGCAGAGGCGTTTCCAGACTTTTTTTTGACAGGGGTGGTCCAAGAGGCGCACGGACTCATACAGGTTTGACAGGAAGTATACGGACGCTTATGCGTGCGCACATTAATGCACTATTTCTCATATGTATTTTAATTACTAACATTACACTTCCGTGTTTATTTATTTTTTTTTTTTAGAGGTAAAAAGTCCTACCAATCACAACAAATATAACATAAAGCTTCTTTCTGTAAGTCCTCAAAAAGAAATTGTACCTCCGATGTACCTCTGTCTTCAGGCTGTGAGTCTCTTAAATTAATCCTCCACACCCTATCATGAAAAATTCTTTTATTTTTATTATTTATTGTTTAAATTTATATATATAATATTTATATATTTAAATTAAAGTAGATTACACACACACACACAAACAATGCACATTTGAAAATACTCATCAAACAGTTGGTTCAAACTAAGGCCCCTCACCTCACTGGACAGATCATACTTGAGCATAATGGGCTGGATCTTGGGGTGATCAATCAGATTTTATAACATTTAGTTATAACAAAATGTTTTATGTTATAACAGTATAAGTTATAATGTTATAACATGAAACTTTTCATGATATAGTGCAAACCTGGTATTTCTCTAGTTTTGTATTGTTGGTCAGACAAAACAAAAAAAATTAAAGGCATCACTTTCTGCTCTTGGAATAAGTGACAGGAATCTTCACTATTTTCATTTTATTTAACTGACTATCAGAATAATAAATAAAAGAATCAATAGACAAAAATTTAATCCAAAATAATAATCAGTAAAATAATCCAAACAATAGTATTAATTAATTTGTTATTATAATTGTAGCTATACCACCAAGGACAGGGGGCTGGGTTTTTGTTTTTGCTTTTTTTTAAGAAAAGGAGATTAGTGGAGAATTTAGTTTTCAGTATTTCTGTCATCCTAGACTGTGGGATGTTATCATACAAGTTAGATGGAGAACAAACCCTCAGGCTTTCTTTTCTTTCTTGTGCTATTCAATGCACAATTTATTTATGATTTTGTAGACAAACATGTTTTTGAAGGTATGTATGTAAACTGTTATAATCCAGTGATGTTCTTCTTTTGGTTTTGTATGATGTCTTGATAAAATTTTGGTGCTTAACATATATTGTTGTCTTGTAAGCCATGTAACAAGTAATAATGGACTAATAATTATAACAGTAAGTTTTCATATTTAATAATTCAGTCAACCAGATAATTCTATTTTTTTGTGAATTTTAATTCCCTTTGTGAAGGTCTAAAATCTGCTTTGGCTTGTACACACTGCCTGTCAAACTAATGGAGAAATAAGGAACCTTTTATTTTACTACTTTACACTTTAAAGTAATCAAACATTAACTCTAAAAGTACTGGAAACAGCCTTTGAAATAACCACATTGTGGCTTTTGAAGATGAAAAGGAAGAATCATATCTTTCTTTTTCTTCTGGGACCCTGGTGTGGACATGTGACTGTCTAGTCCACCATCACTTTAGAAACAAACATCACATATCACCAATATGATGCAAAATTCACCGCTGCATGCCAACTTGTTTCACCAAAATGTCAAAACTTCATCAGAGAAAAGACAAAAACAATCTTGTTCTTAGACTGAACTTCCTCCAAACCCGTCAAAAAACAGTTTAATCAGCCTAAGGTGAATTCTTAGAACCTGTGATCCAAAACACAAACACAAAAATGACCACTAACACAAGACAAAACCTGAATCACAAGTTTTTCTCCCCAAACAAAATCTACATGCACTTTTAAGAAATGGTGAGAATGGAGAATATTTTCTGTTGTCAGATATCTGAAACTTTTATTCTTAACCTTGATTTTACACCTGATTAAAACTGTCATATATCACTACTCATCTTACAACAAGCGTACTGAGATGTGTTATATTCTGTTAGTGTCCATGTTTTGTCCTCATGACACACCTTGAGCTCTATTTTGAAGAGAAACCTGAAGAACTTCCTGTCCTCCATATATTGAATTGTCTCGAGCTTGATGCAGCTCTTTAAAACCCCACCCTGAAAATGTGAGGTGTTCTGCCCAGACATCTCCCTGCCTCATGCTGCACAGGTCAGGTGGTGCTGAGGCCTCACTGCTCCTTCACCTCCTGGAGCCACATGTGGACACCAGAAACCATCCAGATTCATAGAGACTGACTCATTACCAGCAAAATATTTATTAACAAAACTAAACAAAGAGCAGGCTTTCTCTGAACACATTGCATCTACTCATATATATTATTAACTGGTGGAACTTATTGAAAAATGGAAAAAACATCTCATAAAGCTTGTGTGTATTTTCACAGTTTAAAGGTCCAGTGTGTAAAATTAACAAGGATCTATTGGCAGAATATGGCAGAGAAGAAGTGTAATATGTTTTTATTCATGTATAATCTCCTGATAGTAAGAATTGTTGAGTTTTTGTTATCTTAGAACGAACTCTTTATATCTACAGAGTGCGTGGGCCCTCTTCCACCAAAGCCGCCATGTTTCACTGCCATGTTTCACTGCCATGTTTCTACTTTAGCACAGAACAGACAAACCAAACACTGGCTCTACTTACAGCCTTGTGCGTTTTTTTTTTTTTGCAATTCACAGCCACGTAGGTTCCTGCATGCTCCGAATGGAAGTGTGAGACGAATGTTTGCAATCTGCAAGCTCACTACTAGATAAATCCTACACAGCGATCCTTTAAAGTCAGTTTGCATGCTGATAAAGTCTATAGGCCTATGTCAAGATTAAAGTTGAAATATTGCGAATAAAGTCAGAATGTTGAGAATAAAGTCAAAATGTTGAAAAGGAAGTCAAAATTTCCAGAATAATGTTAAAATACCATGTCAAGAAGTCGAAATGTTAAGAAATATTGCAAAGAAAGTTGAAATATCGAGAAAAAAGTTGGAATGTCAAGAATAAAGTTGAAATCTTGAGAATTAAGTCAAAATGTGGAGAATAATGTTAAAACACCATCAAGAATGAAGTTGAAATGTTAAGAAATGTCGAGAATAAAGTAGAAATGTCTGAAATGTCTGAAATTAAGTTGAAGGGTTTCTACTTTATTTTGACTTCATTCTCAAATCGCAAAATAATAATAAAAGCTGCTGCAATTATCTCAAAACTTTTGCTAATAAAACTAAAAGCACATTAAATATTTTTCTTGCAGTTTGTGTGAACTGAGCCTTTTTTTTTTTAGATCAGCTTAAAGTTTTGACAGCAGTGGGTCTGTGTAGCTTCATGTTGGTCTGTATCATTAACCAACACACTGAAGTTGATACTTGAGAAGAAGTGAGGCTGATTTCTGAGGCGACTGAGTCCTAATTAAGTTTTAACTTTTCACTTTAACAGGTCATTTGATGTTTAATTCCAAAGTCATCAGAGTCTCATCCTGAGTCATTGATGTTGAAGTCAGAGCTGAGTCATCAGAGCTGGAGATTCAGTCCACATATACAGAAGGTCTCCGAAGCAGAAGAGGGTAACTAGGAGGTAATAGTAGAGAAGCAGGAGAGGTAGAAGTCATAGTAGCTAAATGCATTTAAACGTTGTTTACTTTCAAGAACTGATCATTGTGGAGCTTTGCAATCACTCCAACTTTGAAACAAAGGCTGATTTGGTGGGAGAGCCGGGACCTACGCTGCTACTTACTTAAACGTCTGTCATCCAGTTTAAAGGGAAAATTCACCACTTTTCATGTGGATGTCCAGTCAGTGTTGATGGTAAATGTAATCAATTGAAAAAAGACAGCTGAGTTCTTCTGCTTGCAGAATCACGTGGACAGTGCCTACATGTACCAGGATGCATTGCACACAAGCTTCTGATGCCATACCACTATTACTTTGTTAGCCAAAACATAGCGTTAGAGGACAAAAACAGGGCCTGCCAAAGCTTTTATGGGGCCCTAAGCTGATGTGCCCCCCAACCTTTACAATTAAAAGAGACATTCTTGGCCAAAAAAAGAGGAAAAAAATCTGTCTGGAGCCCCTATTAATTTAATTTTCTCTTTTCCCTGAGGACTTTTCTTTTTTTAATTTAGCTTAAAGAGACTCAAGACAACGAGCCACCATCAAAATTTAGAGAAAAGGGCACCAAGCCATAGATGTAGGCTCGACACACTTTTTAGTTGACAAAATATTCTTTATATTTTTACAGTTAAACAATGTAAGAATCATTTGACACTGTAAAAAAAAAAAAAAAAGAGTTGAACTACTCGACATTTCAAGGCAATGTACTGCAACAGGTTTTTCAGTTTTGAGCCCAGCTTAAACTCTTGAGCTTTGAAATGAATTTTAAAAGTTTTGCTGACCTATAATCTTTAGTTGAGCTAATTTACTATTCTTCATAAGATAAACTTGAATCTTTGAGTTTTAGAAACCCAAAAAAATGTATTTCAAATTGGTCACAGTGAGCTGTGAACCTGATTTGTCTCTATTTTGGTACCTGAAATTTAAATGTTTTTAATTGAAAATATTAGAATTTTAACCATCATTCACTTTCTTTTCAATTAATTTAATCAATGATTTTTTTTTTAATACAGTTTTTTGGGGTTTCTAACACTTTAAGTTTATCCAAAGAAGAAAAGTTAACCATCTCAACAAAAGATTTGTAATTAGGTAAAACTTTTTCAAAACACAAGAACCTGAGTATGTTTTTACAGTGTAGACCTGCAACAGTGACAAAAGAAAATTAAAATGTCAAAGAATAACTGTTATTCTTTTCTGTATAATTTTTTGCCAAAGCCACAGGGAGCCTCTGGCGAGTGGCTGAAGAGCCGCATATGACTCAGGAGTCACAGGTTCCAGACCTCCAGACTACTGTTACTGCTCAATAATTTGCATCTACTGCAAATCTATCAGACCTGTTATCAGTTTATTAGCTGGAGCTGTGTTGTTTCTGTCATACTAATGTCAGCCTGTTGGTGTTAGCTAACACAATATTTGTGTATGTTTTTGTATGATTACCACTGACAATGATACACAAAGAAACAAAAAAACAAACAAAACAAAACACACATTTCAAGCTCTGCTGGGGGCCCTGCAGGGGCCAAGGGGGCCCTAAGCAGGCGCTTAGTTTGTTTATGCCTCAGGCCGGCTCTGGACAAATATACTCATCTAGCACGTCCCCCTGGCTGCCCAGAGGCAGAGTCTGAAGCTGAAAAAGTCTGTAGGTCTTCCTTAACACCAGTGACATCACTGTGACATCACTGGAGGCAGGAAGAAACACAGATTCCAGTTTTCTTTTCTTCTTCCAGATGTTTCAGCTCTGCAGAACTGAAGAAGAGAGGCACTGAGAGGCAAAACATCTTCAAGAACCTAAACGGGCCCAGTTGCCAAGGGTAACCCTAACATCCACATGAAGAGTAGTGAATTTTCCCTTTGAGGTTATACACAGGGTCCATCTTTCTAAAACAAGACTGTCTGAAATTTACCCAGAGGTGGTAGATAATTGTGATCGATGTTTGAAACCACATTCTCATCTGATCTGTCTGTTTTAACATGATGTCTACCATAATAAAAATACATCTACAGCCCTTTCTACTGATTGGCATCTTTGGAACCCTTTGGGATGAGTAAGATTGATTGATTAATTGATTGATCAAAAACATCTAGATAGTTTCGGTGTCAGTTGCAGAGTTTTGGAGATACCGGACATAAAGATGTCTGCCTTCTCTTAATTATAATCAAACTAGACGGCACTCGGCTCTGGATCTGTTCCAGTAGATCCTTTCTACAGTAAAATCCAGTGGAACTATGTTTGTTCTGCAGTAGAATCTCCTGGAACTACTTTCTTTCAACTAGAAAGTAGTTCCCACATGAAACATCTCACAACAAGATCTGTGGATTATTTTGAGTAACCAGGTCATGATATCTGGAAAGAAACATTGCTGTTGAATTGTACAAATGTATTTTTTTGGAGCTAAGTGCCATTTGGTTCCATTATATTGGAGAGAAGGCAGATGTTTCTATGTTGTATATCTCCAAAAATCTTCAACTCACACCTAAAAACAATCTAAATGATAAACAGCACTGCAGGTAAGAGGACATATATAGTATGTACTTTTGTTTTGGGGTGAACTGTTCCTTTAAACATTCATGTCCAGCTTTCCCCCCAAGAAAACAGTGTTGACTGGAGAGTGATTTCACTCAGACAGCAGCAGCAGCTCTTTAATGCACAGACCATCACTAACGGCAGCCATTGTCTGCTCCTCACACTCGTGTGTTTTCATCTCTCTGGAATAAATACTTTTGCTCCCATATCCTTCTGGAAGCACAAACAGAGCTGCTGAGCTCCGCAGTTTTGCTTCGCATTGACACAAAAGCAGCAGTGAATTGTCCCCACGGGCAGCCAATGAGCTCAAAGCAGCAGTGGTTCAGTGTCCACCGGCGGCCGGCAGCTGCCAGTTTCCAGCCGGACTCCCGCGGGTGCTGGGGGGCAAAAAGAATTTTCTAATCCGTCACCATTGTACCAATTGTCTATAAAAATTAATGTGCGAGTGAAGCTCTGCCTTCACATGAGGGCTATCAAATTCCAAATCACAAGTTCATGAAAGAGTTCAAACAAAGAAATGAATGACTCTGAAGATTTCAAGGTAACAACTCCACATCTAACTTTTTCATTTGAATTTTGTGAATGGATGCAGCAGCTTTGGCTTCAAATATATCAGTTTTTATTTGTCTTTGTTGAATTGGTTGGATCTTGATTCCTTGCACTAACTCTTTTCATATAAACTTGACCATCTCTTACCATATTCGTGAAAGACCCATTGTGTGTTTTCCAGGAGGGTCAGAGTAGAGGCAAGGACCAGATAGATGGCACAGGGATGAGCCTGGGCAACAGGAAGGGAGTGAGAGTGTCTGGGAAATACGTGCCTCCGGTGGACTGGAGCAGTGGAGGAGGAGGTCCATCCATCGTCCACTCTCCCAATAGCATCTCTTTACCTCCGGACAGCCCCACTGTGATCTCCATCGGCCCCCTGCCTCACAGGCCCCCAGAGCGAGTAGACGATCCCAGGATGGATGAACCTGCTGGCGAGGACTGGACCAAAGAGGCGTCCTCTCAAACCAGGGTGTCCTTCAGTGAGATGGGCATCCCCCGGCAGACCATGGAGGAGCTGAAGACCATCCTGAGGGACAGTCCTCTGCTCAGCATCCGCGGGAGAGATGAGGGGAAGCCGGGGAGTCCTTATACGTACCTCCACGGAGGCGGCAACAACAGCGGCGGTGGTGCCGGTGGTAGTGGTGGAGGCAATGGAAGGCCTGATGGACGGCAGGATGATGGAAACCCCAACAGGGTGTTCAGCACCTTCAAACCCCACTCTGACGCTTCCAGAAGGGGGCCCAACTCGAGAGAGAGCACATCTATTCAGCCGCCTCCCAGCATGGATTCATCCAGCTCATTCAGGTCTGATGTCAACACAAATAGGCAGCCTGGAGTCAGGGTACACACATATTCAAGCGGCAGCTCCTGCGGAGAGACTGGAGCTTCTAATTCAGGTTGGTGAAGCTTTGGTTAAAAGACAAGTTTATCCCTGATACGAAAGTAGAATTATTTTCTCTTACAAAGTCAAAATTAATCGAATATTATCAGATAAATTAGATAATTCTAGTTCTTTGAGGATAAACCATTAAAAGATGCTGGCTCAATGTGTTTCAACACTCAAGTCTTGTTTTAAAATCTTGGCTTTGTTCCTATTTTGACTTGAATTCAATGATGTATTGACTTCTTTAACCTGAAAATTAGCTTGGGAGTTCTTTAATTTCTATGAATTTATTTGTCAGTTAGTAGAATTATTGTGGCATTGATCTCCACCGGAAGGATCTATGTCTCTTTTCATCCTTAAAAAGCTCCCAAATCATTAGTTTTACATTTGGAATGATGGTTTATTGCCTATTTCGAGGTTGTTTTTCAGTGAGATTTGATTTACTGGATTTTTGTGGCTGAAACTGATATTTACAGGAGAAATATAAACTTGTCAGTGCTCTCTGGTGGGCAAAAATTCCCCCAGGATTTTGTGGGCTTTTTTTGGAATTGTTGTGGCCTCAAATGCCTGATTTCATGGCAGCCTTTCAAAAAAAAAAAAAAAAAAAAAAAAAAAAAAAAGTGATACATGTTGCAATGTTTTATTCATTTTTTGCAATGAAATTGTGGGAGCAAGTGAGCAAGTTTTTTTTTAAATAATTCATTAAAAATCAAAGGCACTTTGTTCCAGGGAGAATACAAGCACACTCTGTCCTGAATGTGCTTTATGTTTTATTTGTGAATGTACCTGGGGTGGTATTCCACAAAGAAGCAAAATTTTTTAGAGCACCAACTAAGTCAAAAACCAAGCGCAAAATTTTAATACATAAAAGTGCACAGCACACTGATAAATGTCAATAACACTGACAAACCGTATGTGCTTCTCAGCACCCCTGGCAAAATAAAAATGAAAAAATTAAAAAGATAATAAATAAGGAAACACTGAGTCGGTTCACTGAGATGTGCTCGTATGACATTTGCATGGAGAACTGTTATGCAACTTCCTGGAGGGACTGATAAATTAACTAAAATCATCCACAGACAAACAGATACCGATATATCTGCAATAAGATAATATCTACTGGGCAGGTTTATCATCCAGCTGTACTCAGTATTGACTGGAAATCAAACAGAACTGCTTTGGGATCTGACTTTGGCTCGACTTAAGTGGTTTTGACGCCACTGGAGCTTTGAATTTTACCAGAAATACCAGAGACGCTTTGTAGAACTAGACACTGGATGCAAAGATGGCGCCCATTCAGCTCAGTGAGAACTGAAAAGCAGAAGTTAGAAAAACTTCCAGGTTTACTTCAGTGGTATGCAGCCCGCTGAATATGTGTAGTGGTGTTTCTCCCACTGGCCCCGCCCACAAGTTCCTGCACGACTTTACATTGTGATGATGTCACAGCTTTTTAAAATAGCTTTTTTTGGCACTAGGAAAGTTTTACAAATATAAAATTCATAATAAAAGAGTCATAGTTGACCATGTTTGCAGTTCAAGGTGTTCTTGTGGGGAAAATACTTTTTGGGCACAGGAAAAATTTTCACTGCAATACCACGAGTGGCCACTGGGAAAAAATGGCAGCAAGGCTGAGCGGCAATGCCCACTCCAGGTTCTATTATGTGTCCATGAGAAATAATAACAGAAAAACATGGGTTTAATATGGTTGTTGTTGGTTTTTTTTTTTCCAAAAATGGGATACTTAGTACTTGAAATCAAACTGTCCACTGTTTTTGCAGATATTTCAAACTCTTTTCCACAGATAACGGAAACGAGGTAATTGAGATCTTTGGGAACCAGAGGTTCATCTCAGCCATGGAGCAGATCAAGCAACAAATTGCCAGAGAAAACATCAACTTCGTCCGCTTCGAGGCCACCGACCTCCACGGGGTGTCCAGGTCCAAGACAGTGCCTGTCCGCTTCTTCCATGTAATCAGCCCACCTGTCTATCTATCTATCTATCTATCTATCTATCTATCTATCTGGAAAGATTGTCGTATGATTCAGAAGAGAAGAAATAGGGGCCATGAAACAGCGCAGCACCCTTATTTTACTGTCTTTTCATAGGTTAAAGAGCCAATGATTAGGGGGATCTATTGGCAGAATGTGGCAGAAATGAAATATAAAATTCACAAGTATGTTTTCATTAGTTTATATTCATCTTAAAATTAGAAGCATTGTGTTTTGTTACTTTAGAATGAGCTATTTGTATCTGCAGAGGGCTTGTTGTTAGTGGCCACCGTAGTTTCTCCTGCATGCTTGGAAGGGGAGGGTGAGGGAAGCAGTATTCAGTTAACTGCAATCTACAGCTTCACCACTAGATGCCACTAAATCCTTTACACTGGTCCTTTAAAAGGTTGTCATCAGTCTTTTGTCTCTGTGAAGCTGAAGCTGATGCAGGGAGGTGGTTAGAACAGGAACGGCTAGCCTGGCTAAATCCACTTTTTTTTTTAAAAACTTGGCAACCAGCATTTCTCACTATTTAGCATATTGCATCTTGTTTGCTTCATTTGTACACAAACAGAACTGCACCAAGACTCTGTGACACTGTGACACTGCAGTGCTTTGAGCTAAATGCTAATGTCACTAATATTAAAATCCTGAGCAGATGGAGGCACTAGATGTTAAAGAAGTTAAATTACTACAATTCATCCTGATGGGGACATGAATGAATCACATTTTAAAGCATCTAATAGCAGTTCAATTAAAACCACAAATGTGATGGTGCTAAAGCAAAAGTTGGGGTATCACCAAAGTCAGTAGGGTTCATTCATACAAAAATATCAGTACAAAATTTCATGGTAATCCATCAAATAGTTAAGATATTTCAGTTTGGACCAAGGTGGTGTACTGACTGACAGGCTAACATGATGCTAGCATGGCTAAAAACTACAGTTTGTTGTTTTATGAGAGTTTCTTGGCAAATAACAGCCAGACACAGTGACTTTGTGGAGTCTGAAGGACTGGGCAGATGGTTTAAGAAAGTTTCAAGAAATAGTAACACCACCTAACTCCTTTTAAAACCACAAATTACCATTTTTGCACCACTGTTTGTGTACAAAATGAACAGATATGATATGTTCATTAGTAACCTTTAGTTGTTGAACTTTGGACAGAGCCATGCTAGTTATTTTTGTTGGTTTCAAGTCTTTATGCTAAGCTAGGTATAAGCACCTCAGCTAAAACCCATATACATTAGAATGTTATTGATTTTCACATCTAAGTTTTGCTTCATTGTGAACGTTGTTTTCACAGGAGAAAGCGGTATATGGGGTACCGATGCCAAGAAGCTACTTGGAGCTGACCCTGAGCCCCAAGAGTAATGAAGTGGACCACGCCAACACTGCTAACTTCAGCAGTGATGTCTTGCTGATCCCTGATCTTTCGACCTTCAGGGTTTTACCCTGGGCCGAGCAGACAGCCCGGGTTATCTGCGACCCGTGCACGGTGACAGGAAACCCCCTTCGCACTTCCCCTCGCCTGATCGCCAAGCAGCTCCTCGGCCAGCTCCAAAGCATGGGATTCTCCTTGCACTCATCCTTCACCTATGAATGCTGCGTCCTCGGAGCGCCGGACCGGATCGGACCAAAGACACTCATGTTCCCGGCCACCACCCTGCTCAGCAACCATGACCTGCCTTTCTTCCAGCAGCTGGTGGACAGCATGTACTGCATGGGCGCAGACATAGATAGCATTGCCTCTGCAAGCGGCCCCGGCCAGATGGAGATCAACCTGAGGCCAGAGTTTGGGATTGCAGCCGCAGATAGCGCCTTCACCTTCCGTACCGGCATCAAAGAGATGGCTCGTAAACACAGCTACATCGCAAGCTTCTTCACCGACGACGGCCTGTACAACGCTGGTGTGCTCTCTCACAGTTTGTGGGATGCTAACGGCCGCCGTAGCCTCTTCCACAGCGGGGAGAAGGCTGGTGAGCTGTCTGAGATCGGCAGGAAATGGCTGGCCGGTCTCCTCACCCACTCCGCTGCCCTAAGTTGCCTGATGTCGCCTGGCCTTGGCTGCCGGAGCCACATCGCCAAGACGATCAAAGACCCCAAACGAGTGCTGTGTGCCACCTGCGGCTGCAACGATAACAGCAGTTCCTTCAATATCAAGTGCCACGGCGGGAGGGAGACGCACATCGACAACAAGCTGGGCTCAGCCATGGCCAACCCCTACATCGTGCTGGCCGCCACTGCGGCCGCCGGACTGGACGGCATCAGACGAAACCTGAACGTCGATAGCAGTCTGAACAAAGCCCCCAGTCAGCAGAAGGAGTTCGCCATTCCCGTGAAGCTCGACGACGCTCTGGAGGCGCTGGGGGAGGACCAGGTCATCCGCAGCGCCCTCGGAGAGCCATTTGTTCAGTATTTCATCGCCATGAAAAAGTTTGAGATCGAGACCCAAGAACTGGATGATGAGAGGAACAAGTGCCTGGAGTATTTCATCTAAAAACCCTCCTCGTTTTGTAACATGAGAAACACACTTCCTCCTGCCTCACAAATAAAAGCATGGAAAACAGCAGCTTGAATAAAAAAGCCTTTTATTTTATATATAATGTTGATACCTTATTATTATTATTATCATTATTATTTTACAGATTGTAGATATTTTTGAGTTATTTCAAAATAAAGGTATAAGTACACCCTCATTGTACAAAGCAGCATTGTGCAATTTTCTTGTTGTGTGTAAACACGTTTTTTAACTTTCAAGAAAAATACTGATGTAGCTGTTGTTCTGACAAGTGTGAACATGGAAATTTAAGTACAACATTATTAATCAATGTAATAAAAAAAGACCTGCACACTGGGTAAGTATGGCACAGAAACAAAAATAAGCTGCAACACTTGCTAAGAGCTCATCTCCCCATCTTCAATCTTGTCAGTACTTGTTACAACCTCTTGGGGTCGCTAACGTGGCTGCTGACTTCAAGTCTTCCTGTATAGAGGTACTTAAATCGTATGCTCAGACTCTTTTTAGTTAAACATTCCATCTTTTCACAAAAAAGACACAAGTGAAAACCTAAATATGACCTTAAAGCAAAAGTGCTTCTGGTAAACAAGTTGGTATCATTGTTTTCACATTGTATATATTATATTCATAGTTTATAGTAGATATAAAAACCTGCAAGTTGCATTCGCTGTTGCAACAATCCACATTTTCACACGTGACTTTGCACAACAGAAACTGACAGAAAAACTGTTAGTTCACCCAATTTACAAAAACATCTGAAAAAAAAAATCAATCCCAAAGTCCAATTGGCCCTTCACTAAGCCCCGCCTTCCTTAGTTACTGTTGCTATGCCTGTTAAGCTTTTTATTTTGAACTGCACGTATTACTTTGCAAGGCAGCTGCATTCACGAGCAGAACACAAGATCACACAAGAATCCATCTGGCTAGGCTTCAAGTAATCTGTTTGTGTTGTTCTGGGGCTTTCAATCATATCACACAATCTTACTCAGCACGAGAGCCCTTAAAAGTCTTCAGAAAAAAAATTCATTTAAACCTTTTATTTATTTTTTTTTATATAGTACAACTGGCAACTGGTCAAAATCCATCTGCTGATGAAAATCACGTGATCTGATCAAAAGCTCCAGAGCAGATACTTAAATAGACCCCAAGGCGTGATTGTTTTCTGCTGTTTCCAAGATTTGTGACTTAACATTTCCCTTAATGGTACTTATCCATGCAGATAATTTCATTTTTATGTGCCCGGATTTAGAGATATCTTGTCTCTGGAAATCCTGCTGCCACTCAAATACAATAGAGGCAAATGGAATGAAATTCAAATATTCAATAGCAGCTTCTGTTTCCAGAAGCAGTGTCCTTGTTACTCTGTAATCAACAGACTTCACTGTGATCAGTTTTCAAAGGAACTATTTCTTCAGTAGATTGTAGATCCGATGAAATCTGTTCACAATGATGTCTGCGAAGTCATTAATGAGTCACATCACATGGACTTTGTGACTTCTGAGTGTGAGATATCTCATTAGTACAACTGAAATCTTGTCTTCAAGGCCACATTAATCAGAGTGGTTGTACTGTATGTTTTGTTTTATCTATTAAACATATGGACTTGACTGTGTTACAGCCATACATGCTTCAAACATGAATATCTTCAATGACAGAGAAAATGAGAAACACAGAGAAAATGTACAAGATCTGTATTACAAAAATATATTTTACAAATCAGACAAAGTACATTAAAGAATGAAGTTGATGATACTATACATTTTTTTTAATTCCACAAAAAAAAACAGAAAACAAACAAACAAAAAAAACAAACCAACAATGTGTTTATCTTTAAATACTTTATGATTTTCCCACCGCCAACTCCACTGGTTCCTAAAGATCTAAATTGTTAAAAAGAGGTCAAAATACATGGTTTTATTTTTTTTTACAAAGGAGCAGTAGTTTCCTAAAAGAGCTGATTTTTTTTAGCAAATGTTACTCAAACCAGAGGAAATAGTGCATTTATTGTCCGATCCATTGGAATTGCATGCCTCCGAGCTTATCAATTCCCTTTATTCATGCCGGCATGTTTGTTTTTTTTTTTTTTGTTTTTTTGTCTGACAGTTGTCTGACTAATAAAAATGAGGAAGTGGCATTGTCCTGCAAGCTAAAATAAGCTGTAACCCTAATGCTAAGAATGCATCTCTCCATCTTCAGTCTTTAGTACCCTGACAGACTCTAATCTGGAAGCCCATTGTTTCCTAAGGCAGAAGTAAATCTAAAAAAA
This sequence comes from Lutjanus argentimaculatus, assembly GCA_034769285.1. Classification (NCBI taxonomy): domain Eukaryota; kingdom Metazoa; phylum Chordata; class Actinopteri; order Lutjaniformes; family Lutjanidae; genus Lutjanus; species Lutjanus argentimaculatus. The sequence goes on along the minus strand of JAWZSL010000027.1, from coordinate 10,811,829 downwards.
AGGTTTTAATATTTTATTGTTTTAAATGCTCAGTAATTTCCTTAAACAGTTGGTCACTGTAACCTATCAAATATTAGTCAAACAGGAAGAAATAGCGAAATGCATTTGCAGCGACCATTTTTGGCAGTAAAATAATCCACATTTAATACTCTGCACAATGCAAAACATTGTAATATGTGTCAAATGATAATTTCAAGTCAACAATGCTTAAACATCTTTCTACAAAACCCGGGCTGAAATTCCGGAGATTCCATGTATTTGACGCTGCCTCCCAACTGAGTAGCATTTCCGCCACACGGGCGGGCTCAGCAGATTTTTGAGAACCGGTTCCAAATTAAACAAAGTGGAGCTTTTGCACACCAGTGTCAAATGCATGCCTGTTTCTACTCTGTTCCTACACTGTGTTCAGACACAGAGATCATAAAACAAATGCACTGATGCTGTAAACCTGTGTAGATTTTTTTTATCCACAAAGAAAACTGATCTGGAATCAAGGAAAGGAAAGAAAGGAATCAATAAAGAGTCGGGCAGATAATTGGCATTGGTATCAATAAAATCTTAGCAATTACCATCCCTACACCAGTGAGTATTTGGGGCAGGAGGATGATGTATGTGCGATTGAGCCAAAAATTATGTTTTTGTAGTTTTGTCAAACAAAAATAGAGTTCTTAGTTGTTTTGTTTTTTATCCTATCATTAAACTTTCAAAAGGAAGGGGGGTTGTTCAGATACTGATACCAGTATCATAAATGCCTCCAATACAGCCTAAAAAGCTGGATCAGGTATTGACGAGTACACAAGTCTATGCATCAATCTGATATCAAGTCATTTATTATCTCAGAAATGGACCCTGCACAACCTGAGCCAGGCCATACAACAATATAGAAAACATATTACATACATACAGGGTTAAGTAGTATACAGTTGTTTAAAAACAATAATAATAATAATAATATACATATTTTACATTTTTTTTAACCCAGTGAAATTGGATTTATACTTGGTATCGACCGATATGCAAAAATCAGGGAAAGAAAAATGGCCTCGAAACACATTCAATATAAACACATGTATCATTTTTACAATTCAACTGATAAAACATTTTTTTAAACTCTCTAAAAGCGCTATTGTTCCAGTGACTCTGCTTTAACTTCATTGTAAACGACTTGCCTCACCGGTATTTTCACATCAACCCTGTTTCCCTGTAACATCCAATTCCAGGTAACAGATTAGACTCTGAATTTAGTGGCAGATACCTGACACATTACATCTTGTTTTTTTAAACAACGGTGGTAAATATCTTCCCGATCTTAGTCACATTATCAAACCAGCTCATTCTCACTCATAAGCATGTCAAGTACATCAGCTTGGTCACTGCCCTTATATGATTCAAACTAAAATACTGTAGGTACTCTTCTAGTGTCTTTCTCTCTGGAGGCAGCCCTCTAAGTGTTATGTTTTGATGTAGTCAGGTGACGTTGAATAAAGGGTGAGAAAATCCACATATGGATGAAGTGGGGTGGATGGACGGGTCAAACACACACAGGACACCTGGGTTTGTGTCTCGTGACATCAAAAGTCAACTCCCTGACTAAGATTTTTTTCTAGTTAAATCAGATTTGGCCGTCCAATATGAATATTCAACATTTGTCCTTTTTTTCTTACAGTGCGCCACACTAAAGTCCCATCTGAGTCTGTATGAGTATGTTTTACCAGTTAGACTCCTGTTTTAATGTCTTTCTTCATCATCTGTGATGTGAAAACATCAGATCTTCACAGACTCAGAGATAGTGAAAGTGTGCATCCTCCTATAGTTCAGGTATAAAATCAGCGGACATGCGGAGCTTCTCTTGCCAGGTTGCACTAAGAATTAAGGGTTTATTTTGACCAAACCAAAGTCAGAAAGACAGTGAAAAGACAAAGACATGGACAGTGGACAGATAAAGACGTTTTTTGGTGAGTTTTTTGATGACTCTGGTTAGTTTGGCAAGAGCAATGCAACAGCTGTTTCTGGTTAAACCAAAATGTACATACTCTTTTAAAAAAGGTCTCAAACTGTCACTATCCTTACCAATAATAATGTTATCAGACACTTAATATAACAATCTTAGTCTGTCAAAGGCAAAAACAAGCATAAGCAACAAGCCAACAACCAAGCGTTAAATGCCCTGCATGCTCTGTGGTTCGCCTCTGCTGCAGCGCGTCAGCTGTGCTCCCTCTTCTCTTCTTCCATCACAGTCAGTTTCATGGTTTGTGGTGATTTTGAGACTCGGTTTGTAAAAGTTTAGAGCCTGTCATGCTGTTACATTGCACTGTGTACAATGATGCAGCTAAAAAAAAAACAAGAGCAGAAACTTTTTAACTGACCACTCGTTTCTCTCTCACGATTTAATCACCAGTATGTTGTCATGAGAATTTTTTAATAAGTGCATCAGCAAAAATAAAAATATATTAATGATTCCCTTTAATGTCTCATTGAAATGTTCTCCCTGTGCATTTTTTGTAAGCTTCTATCTGTTTTATCCTGTAACTGTGATGCACACTGACTGACAAAGGCAAGAAAAACCCATCTAAACCTAACCAGGTAGTTTTGTTGCCTAAACCTATTTTGAAGGTCTACCCGGAAGTGCATGGAGCCGCTGACCAAGCTGCTGTATTTGAGTGAGAACGTGTTGAGCAAACCCATCAAAGTAAAAGTGCAGCACTTTGCAGTGGTGACTAGGGATGGGTATCGTTTAAAAAATGATGATACCAGTACCAATACTGGTACCGTTAAAGTGATACCGATACCCATAGAGTTCTTCATTCGATACCTTTTATCTGAAGGTTCTTCTTCATGAAGAACTTTGGTGATTGGCTGCAAGCAAAGCCATATAAATAGTCTTTTCTTCCCTAGATCTGGGAACCAAAAGGGTTGAATGCATCATTTAACTGGAGAAGTTTGGATACGACTTGGTTATTTCAATCGATACCTTAAAGGTGTTGAGTACCGATACCCTGCTGTAGTGGGGACCATACACAGTCAATCACAGAATAAACAACAGAAGCACTACAGACTATCTTTGCCTTCATTCTTGAGCATGGCAGCCTTCTTTTTCTGCAGCTCTACTTGTTCTTGCCCATCAGATTTCCTACTCGCTGCATGAATCTTCCCAGTTTGTTGTCAGTGCCACTTTGCACCTGATTGGCAGAGTCAGTCCTGTTCAGTGAAGAGCCTCTGTCTTTCGGAGTACTTTCAGTGCTGAGCAAATATTCAAATCGGCTGTAGACTTTCTGTCTTTGGTAGACGGTCGCTCCCTCGTCGTCCAGGGTGCTCCCTGAGCCTCGGTCCTGCTCCGCTGAGAGGTTTGCCTTCTTTTTGCTCGAGCGCTGAGGAGATAATCTCGGGAATGGAGATTTTGGCTTCTCTGTCTCCGTTGGACTGCCGACAGACTTCTGCGACCTGGATGTGCTCGGCGAGTGACCTTTCTTGGTTGTTTGGTTTACCGCAGGTGCCTGTGAGTGGTCTCCTTTAACTGGTTGGTTTGATCCCGAGGGATTTTTTGATCTCAAAGATGGCTTTCTCTGAAGTGTCTTCTCATCTTTTTTGGATGCTTTCTTTTCGTCTGAATTAAGCAGGGAATATACTTTCATTCTCAAAGAATTTTTCCTTTGAAGCGTTGGCTCCTCGCTCTGTGTTTGCCCTTTTTCAGTGTGACTAGCCTTAACCTCCGCTCCATGCTGAGATCCTGTAGAATTGTTTGGGACAGCTTGTGCTTCATTCGATATTGGTTTCTGTCTTTCTTTTGGAGCAGCTGAGCCTGAGCTGTTGGCCACCTTACCTACAGAACCATGACTTCTTTTGGCTTGATCCTGATGCTGCTGTGGTTCTGCAGGTAAGCTTGTTTTCACAGGGTTCTCTTCTGGAACCGCTTTCTCGTCTTTGTGAACCTCCTCATTTCCCTCCTTGAATGCAGCAGAGTCTGAACTGTTGACACGAGATTTCGAACCCTCTTTCTCTTCAGGGATTTCAGTCAAAGACTCCATCGCCCTGATGTGCTGGAGAGAACCAGGCTGCAAATGAGAAAGCTTGAGCGACGGATCCTTTGGTTTCATGTCCAAATCACCCGCTGAGGTTGTCCTGGAAAGAGGCTCATTCCGGTTGAACGTCTGTGCCGTCTTTCGATCTGGAACCATTTTGACATCATAGTAAGAGGCAGAGCGGTCGCCATCAGTGAGAAGTCCTTCCTGATTTGGCTCACTGTCTTTGTGGTTGGCTGGTTCCAGGCTGCCATCGTTTTGAGTGTTTGGCTCTATTTCTGCCACACTCATGTCCAGACCTCTTAACGAAGACATGAAGGAAGTTCTGTCCGTCGGATACATAGCCCTCAAGGACTCTTGGCTCTGCCGGAGATTGCCGTACTCCTGCAGACTGAGCCTCTTCTGCCTCATATCTTCCATCCTGGACTTAATGTCCCTTGACCTGCTGTGAACCAGCTGCGACTGATACTCGTTTAAGCCGGTGTGGCTGCTATATGGAGATGCCAGCGGGGATATGCCTCACATGATGCAGTCAAAAGGCATGTCGCTGTCTTTGAGGTATGTGTCCATCTTCCACCTGTGCAGTGATGATTCAGAGTTGAACGGTATCAGATTCTGGTCCGCTCCATAGCGAGCCCGGTGCCTCAGGTGCTGCTGAGACAACCTGTTTGAGATCAACATGTCACCAACCATCCTCGGGTTAGGTCCAGTCCTCTCAGGAGGAACTCCGATGTCCTTGGTCCCCATCCTCAGCCGAGTCAAGGAGTTTAACTTCTGCAGTTCTCCGCCGTAACTGTGTCCCCGCACCAGATTCCCCATGTCAGGACAGTGAGATTGATGCAGCCTCTCCTGCACGCTCAGGCCCCTGGTCAAAATGGCAGCATTGTTGAACCTGTCATCCTGAGCAACTCTCAAGCCGTGCATCCCTCTGGATCGCATGTGAATCTGATGGAGGGAGAGGTGGCTGGAGCTTGGGCTGTGCAGGGCCGGCGGCTCTCTCAAGTACTGGACAAATGATCTCTCCCTGGAATGAACCGGAGGGACCATGGAGCGAGCGTACAGTCTGCGAAACTCCTCGTCATAAGAGCAAACCAGCTGACCTGTGATCACCAGGACCATGCTGAGGTTGATCTTCTCATACGTCCATGTGTAGCTGAAAAAGAAGAGAGAGAGGAGAGCCGGCAGGGAGGTGATGATGAATAGATTCTCCATGTTACTAATAATGAACTGATGTAAATCTTAATTATTTCAATCAGAGGTTTTCAAAGTGGGAGGCGGACCCCCCCAGGAGGGTCCCAACCAGTTTTCTCAGGAGGCTCAGTGAATGGAAGTGAAAAATGATTACATTAGACATTAGTTATCAAAAAGAGATCACAGAATAGTTTAAATTTGTGAGATTTGGTTAAAGAAATACAGTATTGGGGAAATTCACTATTCCCTGACCATGACAATGGGGAGCATAGTTGTAAAACACCAGATGCGATGTGTTTGATGACAAGAACCTTTCCTCAGGTTAGCGAATATGAAGATAATGAGGATAATATGACCATAGATGTGCACGAGAATTAAAGCTTAAGTTTTAAACTGAAGTTTGTAGACTGTAACTGTTACTGCAGTGTTACATTAGTGCATTTCAGTTAGAATTGATTTATTATGTGACTTTGTTCTGAAAAATTAAGTGTTTTGTATTTATTTATATATTTAAGTAAACGTTTAACTGTTAACAGTTAATATGTTGTTCAATTTCTAGTTAAAATTTTACTTGGTAATGAAAAAAAAAAACCTTCTTGAATGTCGTCGACCATGATTTTGTGCTTCTTTTTAGAAAAGTATTGACTCATGTATCGAGAACAGCTATTTTCATTTTCTAATTGTATTAAAATCACCACATAAAATTAGATTGAAGCCAACTGTAAGGAGTTCTTTAAGTCTGTTAAATAACTGAGATTTCTTTCTGTCTTCAGGGGCAGTTTATACATTAATTATGTGGTATTTTTCATCCCGATAAAAACAATCCAACATTGAAAGCCTACCTGGAATTATTTCTCTTTTTCTAATTATAACAACATCTTGAGATTTAATTTTGTTTGAATGAAATAGGGAGAGTTTGCTTGCTCTTGCTACAGAGCGCCTGGATGACGTATTTCTGCTTTTACATCAATCCCAGTTGAGAGCAGGTACTGTGGTTGGTTTCCTTCTGTGAGGAACACAGCATGTGGCCAATCACTTTTTAGAAAAGAAAAAACAGCAACAATTGACTTCAAAGATTTGCTTCGCCTAAAAGTAACGAGTAACGACAACCTTCCTAGAAATGTAGTGGAGTCAAAAGTACAGTATTTGTCTTTGAAATGTAGTGGAGTGAAAGTCAAGTACTCAAGTAAATGTACTTTGTTACAGTCCACCACTGCATTCAAAGTATCATTTTAGCAACGTTATTGGAAAAAACCCACATGATACCCAACTCTAGCAATATAAGCAAGAAAAGTAAGGGAGGTACCTTTTTCTAAGCTTTGTCTGAGGGGAGGCCAACAGTTTTAAACCCCTGATTTAATGAATTTTAAATGTACTGTATCTATACAGTAGCTTTGCAAAACAGGACTTAAAAATGACAGTAGTCACACATACTGTAATGAATTGTGCTCTTTACTAAAAGAATAAATGTGAGAGAGGCTCCAGAAGTGACTAAAATCCCAAATCAGTTTGCAGTTGCTGAGGATTAAAACATTTGTAGACTAAACAGAGAAGAAACCAGAAATCATGGACACTGTTTGTTACTTGTAATCTTTTGATTTAGTCACGATTTTTTGGTCAGCTGACCTGTAAAGAGAACATAAGGCCACATTTTCACCTGGTATTAACATCTGATCTGTATCTGGATACAGATTCACACCTGGTATGAATACATGTTCATGTTTCTGCCCTGTTGTTACAGCTGCCTTAGTTGTCTTCTCTGTCCCTCCTGACAGCCACATTTCCTCTTGTCCACGTTCCCACGCCCCACCACGATGTCCTCGGGCTGTCCACGTCAATCCTCGTCACTTGACTCTCACGTCCACCTGCTCACCTCTGTCTCATTCCTCAATAACGATGTCAATACATTTCTCCAGTGTTGGGGAATAACTAACTATGCAATTAAAATGCATAATCAAAATATTGGTAACCTTCCCAAAACTGCGTATACGAGCCCCTTTTCTACAATCAGTTTCCATCAAACCTGAACTCAAACCGGTTGCTGCCCGACTCCTTTTTCCTCCCCAGTTCATGCTAATCTGTGGACTCTAAACTATATTTATAACCATATTTCAAATAAATCATTAAACAGTTTCCTGTTGGCCTGGTTGTCTGCATTTGTGTCTGTTTTCCTGCTTTGTGGTTAGATTTAAATAGGCAAATTAGTTGGGTGGGAGCAGAGACATGTATACTTAGATTGGATCATATGTCAGCGTCGTCGCCATATTGGACAGAACAAGACTGTAAACAAATACAATTTGACAAGAGGAGCTGCTGTTTCTCTGGTTTACATTTCTCACCCAATTTCAGTGAGTCGTTATATATGATCTACGTGGAGTAAGTTGGAAGAAAATGACCATTTTTTCCATGTAGATCATAAACCCTTGAATATAACATGACTCACTGAATTGGCTGAGAAACGTAAATCTAAATGTTCCCCTGTTTACTTGTATTTGTTTGCAGGACAGTCTTTTCCTGTCTAATATGGCAACGATGTTAATGTATCATAGCAAAGGGCTGAAGCGGTCACTGCAGCGTCTACGTATTTAATGTCAACACACCAGATGATCTCGGACTGTCCCCATCAATCCTTGTCACTGGAGTCTCACATCCACCTGCTCACCTGTGTCTCATTCCCTCAATCACCCTGTCAGTCCGGGCAGTTTCTTAAATCATTTACCAGTTTGTCAGTGTTGCTTCATGCCTTTGCTTTCCAGCCACCTGAACCCAAATCTGTACCTCCGTACCTGCCCCTTTTTCCTGACTTATTCCTGTTAACCTGTGGACAGACTACGCTTGCCTGTAAGCTTATCCATGAACATTTTTCTGTTCCTGTCTGCCAGGTTCTCTCCATTTGGGTCTTTTTCCCGTGTTGTGGTCAGATCTCAAGATGCAAATGACTAATGTGGGACCATAAACACGCATATGTAGATGCTGCATTGCCCTTTGTGCGTCAGTGTTGCCACCATATTGGACAGGCCACAACTAGCATGCAAACAAATACAATTTAAGGGGAGCAGCAGTTTTCCTGGATAAAAAGAATTAAAATGTTAGATTTCTCAACTGATTACAATAAATGGTTTTTATATTTGAGGGTCATGATCTTTTGTTTCCCTTCATAGATCATAAACCCTTGTTTGAACATAGCAGGACTCTTTGAAATCAGAATTGTAAACATTATAGTGCTTTTCATGCAGAAAAACGCCAGTTTCCCCATCTGCATGTATTTGTTTACAGGCCAGGCAGTCCAATATGGCGGCAACACTGATATATTGCAGCAACAGGTCAAAGTGGTCAATGCAGCGTCTACGTATATATGTCCAGACTGGTGGACGTTTCAGCAAATATAGCTATGAAATGGATGGATATTATTATTGTCACTTTACACAAGGTAGATTCAAGACTTGCTATCGACCAGCAACTAATTCTACTTGTAGCTTTTGCTAGCATTGCTTGAGCCGGCAGGAAGATGCAGAGCTAGCAAACCTCTCAACTTGCCAGGCAGATTTTGTTTCTTAAGTCTGTGGTCATGCTGTGCAGATTTACCCCTGATAGAGATCCGACCACAATGCAAGCTAGCAATGCAATACTAGATGTGGTCTGACTGATTTTAATGTAACTTGATCACAATGTGTTCTGCGTGCATTTGCAACTTGCACTAACCAGTTTTTTTTTCCTTATTCAGATAGGACATCCAGATTCAGATCACATTTTAATGTCAGGTGTAAATGAGGTCCAACTGATCAACAGGATTTCTGGTTTCATCTCCGCTTTTTTTTGGTTTGTTTGTTTAAAAAAATCCTGAGCTGAACAATAAGAGGCACCAGGTGCATTAAAGAATTTCAATTAAATCACGGCCCCTGAGCAGGTAAAGGTAGGACTGACTCACCTGTACGTTCCATACAACACTGTTCGACAGTCCACCAGAATGAATTTTTGCTCCAAATCTCCGTGGAACTTCACCCCAGACCGACACCGATACTGTGGCCCCTGAACCGTCCGAACACGAATGTTCTGATGAGGGACACAGAGAGTCAAAGAGTTAGAGTCCTCAGACAGGGATAGAAACAGATTTTATTTTCCAGTACTTGTTTATATGCTAAATGTACCTTTTCAAATCAGTAAATTTATTTTTACTTAAACTTGCTGTAACTGATCTTTGGCCACCTGGTGGCAACAGAAACAAGCTGTGAAAACAACAGTTGTTCTTGTTAGCAAACAATTACTTATTTACACATTCAGCACACAGACTTATAATAAAACTAGCCCGGGCGTTGCCACTCAGTCTTGCAGCCAGTTTTTCCCAGTGGCCACTCGTGGCATTGCAGTGAAATATTCCCCACCAGCACTAAAAGGAATTTTACCTGAAAACTTTCCTCAAGCTGAAAAAAGTCATTTAAAAATCTGTGACATCACAATGTAAAGTCTGTGGATCAAGCGGGAACTTGTGGGCAGTGGCAAGTGGGGGAAACACGCCTGTGCATATCTAGTGGGCTGCCTAACCAGGAAGTAAACCCAGGAACCAGGAGCCGTCTAATCAGGAAGCTAGAAAACTTTTTGGCTTATGCACTAGGTGAGCAACTCTCACTGGACTGAACAGGTGCCATCTTTGCATTCAGTATCTAGTTCATTATAATATGTCCACAGAGCAACATTAGTAATATTTGGAGTTGTGTTTCTGGCCACCTTGCACATGTAAGTCTAATATTGACTCTCATTTTAGCTTTATGATTTTCAGTAACTCCTGAGGGAAATATCTGGCAATGACTGTGTGCTGTTAAATTGGTGAGAGTGAAGCAAAGCAGCAAAGTTTCCAGCTGCAAAACCAAAACAATGGGCTAAAAAGCTCTGTAGCACTGACAGGAACCAATCTGTTCTCATCCAAACTTGACAAATACCAACGTTTTGTCACCGGCCCTCAGCGTTTCATACTGACGTTTTTCCTTGCCTAGATAGAACATCCACCTGACTGTATGTACCTTCATATATTTGATATTAAAGGTACACTACGCAGGATTTGTCTGTTGCTGTTTGTAAACACACCATTCAAAGTTGGCCCCTCCTCCCCAGAGTGAGCTTGAGAGTGAATGAAGAGAGGGGGAGCGGCGGAGAACAAAACAGTGAATCAGAGAAATAAAATCTTATTTTCTAATTGTTTCACAGCTGTTAGTGTGTGTGTAGTGTCTGTTAGCTCAGCTCCACCCTTTTGTTATTTTGTTTTTCTGTCGAGTTTGAAGGAGGTGTGTTTTACGATGAGCTAACAAGCTTTGTTCATTTTGTTTAACGGACAAAACAAATGTACATAGCATACGTAACATAGCAAACTCGCCACTCACACACACTCCTCCCCGCTGAGACTCGGGAGGACGGGAGGAATCGCAGGGCACATTCACGCACGTATGAATAAATCGACTGATATGCAGACAGGCACCAGGTTGGAATTTATAAATATCGCCCTGCCCTCTTTGGTAGTACATCCTCAGTCACTTTTCAAAACAAAAGCATTGTATTAGAAACTGGAATGTGACACTGCCTGTTGAATGGGAATGTTTCTGCTTAATTAGACAATTAATTCAGGATTAAAGTTTTGTGATAGCGGGTTTAACTGGTTAGCTAGACATCTAATAACAAACGGGTCGGTGTATGAAGTATAAGTCATCTTATGTTGTTCACATTGTATAAATGACAGTCACGTCAATTCAATCGTTTTTCTTTCTTAAACAGAAAAGCAGCTGCAGTTCTTTCTTTGTTTTTTATGTCCATCTTAAGAAATATAAATTAACATGGTATTTCAATTTCAATTTATTTATTTGAAGGGACAGTGCATGTTGATGAACATCATATACAAAGTGCAGAGACGTAAACAAGCCAGATTGTAGCCATAGGCTAATTTCCATCTGTTGTCCCCTGGCAGATGTTCCCTAAATTACAAAATATAAAACATAGTAAAACACATAATCACATTATTATAACAGAAGAACAAATACACTAGTTAATACATCCAAACAAAGTGCCAACATGCCTCAATACAAACCATAACAAAGTGCAGTTGGTATCTGTCTGTCATGATATATATAGTATTGTGAGTTGTGATGAGAAGCACAGTCTGTGTGCTTTACCTTTCGCTTGGCATTTATTATTCAAATTTCAACTGAGGTTGAAAAATAATAAGCTGAAAGTGAAATGTGTGTTTTTCACAAACCGGGACGTACACACAAAAGAAACCCCAAAATGCTGCAGCAGGTTCAGGCTGTGGCGACACGTTCTCATCCAAACTCCTCAGCGTCTGATATCGAAGCACAAAGTAACCTTCGGTGACTGTATCTGACACGGTCAGAAGGTCGTTTTAAAATGGTCACAGTCTGGTGAGGTTTAGGCACTAAAACTACATGGTTAGGTTTAGAAAAAAACATGTTTGAGGTTACAAAAACTACATTATTTTATGTACGTCACGTGACCTCACTGAAGTGACTTGAAAAATGAAAGTAACATGAGAAAAGTGAAGTGATGCACAGAACACTATGTGCCTTACAACTCTTCATAATGTTTTGGTGTCACATGAGACATGAACCCTGGTCTCTGGGGTGAAGGTCCTGTGTTTGTTTGATCCATCCATCGACCCCCACCACCTGAAAAATCTGGTGCATCACTTTCAGATGTAAACAGGTACCCTTTGCATCTGTATAAGTGGCTGAGGGACGATGAAAATGGGATCACACATCTTCTGTATTTCTTCGATTCATGAAAAACTGTCGTTCTTTTTTTCCTTTTCATCACAACCAGTTTCTGACACGGCACAGAGTGTTTACGACTCTAAAAGTCTGCGCTTTCTCACAGACAACAACACAGGTACACCAAACCAGACTTTGTAAGACGTTTCCTAATGAAAGCTTCAAAGGAAAGAGCGATTTTTAAAAATCTGTCACATCAATTTTCTTTCAGGGGCAGGGGCACAAAAATAAATAAATGAAAGGATGAATATTAGTTTGTGGCAGGGATTTATGCCAGTCCACATTCTGTATTCTTTCCTGAGAATTAAAAGTGAAGTTAATGTGGATGCAGTGGACTTTGTGCTTTTATATTCTGGGATTGAAATCAAGGTTGGCAAGTATGCTGAACAAATGATTATTGTTGTCATGGCAACTGAGCAGAGTTAAAGTTCAGGGTAAATTAACTCATCACAGACTTCTGCCTCCGTTTCTAACTCAGTCTAATTTTTTCCATTTTCATTTCACAAGTCTGATAATGAAACGAGCTGATTGCAGTCACTGTCCTGTTTAAGAAAGGAGAACCTGCATTTCTTCAGATGAAAAGGAAAAACCAAAAAATAATTCACTTTCTTTCAACTGCATGATGAATTATATTTCACACACAGACCCAAACGACAGTCATTATGATAATATCGAGTATCTGAATAAATTCTGCTTTGTCATTTGTCATTTTTCTTTCTAAAACTTTGTAGTTTGAACTTTCTGACCTCTTGTCCTGCACATTACACAGTCTGTATTTAGGTATCATTTCCCATTTGAAATGAGATGTATTTTACTTTGCTAGATTCGGGTTTTTTAAGTAAATTCTAAACAAAGTAATTCTGGGAAATTAGCATACTTGTGAACCTTAAGACCTCCTGCATTTTGGTGACTTTTAAAGAGTGAAGCTCAGCATAAGTTCTCTATCTTTATGTCTCATTCATCCCTAACTGCCCCCCCTCCTTCCCCCACCCTACCCACTTATTCTCAATCAGCTATCCATGGGTGTTCACTCTTTCAGAATGACGTTCTCTCTTGACTGAAATAAAAACAATAATATAATAACTACACTGCTACAGTGTTTCTATGTTAAATACATTTTACCTTTAGTTCTTAGAAAAGCATATAAAATAAGTCGCCCCTCTGGCGTGAACTTGTGCTCATCTCTGGCATAAACTAATATGCATAAGTTTTTTTTCATGCATTTATTTTTTGCTCTGCCCTTAAAAGGGTTGACACAGTAGATTTTACAAAATACATGCCCCTTTCCTTTAAAACAAGTGTGTCCAAACTAAACTATTCATGCAGGTTTTCATGCTGGAGAACACCAGGCTCCACTCATTTAATCACCTGACTTCAGTCTTTCAACAGCTGATTAGTCGAATCAGGTGAGCTGTTGATTGGTTGGAACAAAAACCTGCAGTCACTCGGCCCTTTATTGAAAAGTTTGGACATGCCTGCTTTGAAACTTTCCTTTTAAAAAAACAGGAGTTCTTCTTTCCAGAGAGTCTAGTTTTGTTGTGGCTGTATTGTTGTCCGTGTGGAAACAGGAGATCTTTGGAGTCGTAGGGCGTAAACACACTGTGCCAGACACAACTTGTCACAAAGAAAATGGAAAAAAAAAGTATGATAATTTGTCAGAAATCAGGAGAAATACAGGAGAGCTGTGATGGAGGAGGTAGGGACAGGCCAATGAACAACGGGAGTCTCCTGGAGATCAGGAGGTTTGGCAAATCAGGAGTTTTATTCTTCATTTTCATTAGCTGTAACTTTCACACCCACCTACCCACCCACACACAGGAGATCACACACACTCCCTCTGTGATACTCGACAAGATCAAACCTGTGCGTCAGTTTCTCTGAGGCTGTTATTTTGAAGTGGCTACTGGCTAAGCAATTTGCACACAGGGATCACAAAGCCGTCGCTGTGTTCGCTCTGACGTCTCGTCGTTTGGCCTGTTGTGTGAAAACGTCGTCCCGATGCCGCTCGACAGGAAAATCAGGCCCTCGCTAACAGATCCGTCCTACGGCTGCTGCGGTTGTCTCCGTATGATAATGACGGGTAGAGAGGGAATGCTGGTAAATGACAGCATTTCCACGAGGGTGTGGAGCAAATGTCAGACTTAATCCACTAAATGCTCCTGCCAATAGAAGAAAGGTCATGCCACAGGCGAAGCTTCCTCTGGCAGAATACAAATCCACAAATAATAGAGCTGCAGGAGCGAAGAGATGGGTCGTTTTTTTTTTTTTTTCCAACCAAAATGTCAGAAAATGTCCACATCAGATCATATTTAACAAACTGTACGTTGTCTGCTTGTGTGTGTGTGGTGCATTCTGGCTCTGAATCGTTGGTGTCTGTGTCTCTGTGTGATAATTTCCCAGCATAATACCTTAATCAGCATTTTCTAAATCTTAAAATCCTCTTTAACTATTCATATTGAGCACATGAGCCTCAGTAAACAAAAAGGGAGTCGATGAAAGCTGCTTTTATTCCTCAGCCTGTTCTTTCTTGGATGAGTGAAGTAATTTAATGTATGATGAGTGAATTTAGGCTGTGTTGTGTTTAAGAGGTAAAATAACACTGAGGTATTAAAGGTGCCACTTGGATTTTCTGTTTACATTCAGCATTTCTCACAGAAACACAGCGTTTGCCTCCCTGAGGTCTAACAAACCTGTTGAATGCATTTCCTTCCTCATTAAACATTTGCAATTTTTAATTTTTTTAAAATCATACATTGTTTGCATCCATTTTTACAGCTAGCAGTCTTATTTCTTCGTCACCGTCTTTGTCTGTACACTGCTGTGTTTCTTGGAGCTTCACAGCCACCTGTCGGCTGGTGGAGACTATTCTCATCCACGCGGCTCTGTGTGTTCATCGCCATGCACGAGAACAAACAACCTGGGGGTCTGCTCATGTAAAAAAAAAGATCCATAACCCTAATAAAGGACAAAAACTCCACCTTGGAGCCTCTGACTACTTGTTTCTAAGGAAAGCTGAGCCCCTGTGGGTCCACACAGACAAACATGTTCACCAAAAGAATAAATGATTAATTCCAAAGCATTACTGCCCAAAATAAACATCAGTTAAATTGCTTTCATTTTCAGAACCTTACCTTTGTAATGTGTTTTTTTTTTTTTTTTTAACTCCCCAACAGAATCAGCTTCTACACACTTAATCTGACCAACAATAATGATTCATTATCACAGAATTGACTACTGAGACGCCTGTAAAGTCACCTACTATTTTCACTTGAGGACAAAAAACATATATCTTTTTAAATAGTTTTCTATGCAGACCTGTATAAATTGTGACTGCATCTATCTGGCGCCTCACTAAGAGGTGCCCGGACCCCAGGATGGGAAGCAATGATTTAAGACACCATCATTTCATATTAGGGCGTATTCAGTTAAGAGCAGATTAAGGTGTTTTTGAGTCTCTCATACAGATGTGATGCTGTTATTTCTGGCTTTTCAGGCTCATATTTTGGTTTCAACCAAAAATGCAGACTCACTGCAGTTACAAGATGCTTCTGACATCACCAGCATGAGCACTTTTTTTTTTTCAGTTTTCCAAGATTCTGCAGGATAAACATCACCTTGAAACACATGTGTCTGCTGTGCATGAAAATCTGAGAAATCCGTGTGGAAAAAATTCTACAAGGGACGGAAAAAGTCTGATGTTGGAATCATTGTGTGGAAAATAGGCCTGTCACAATCATTTTGCATAATCGTTAGAATCACTTCCATTCAGAAATATCATATTTCCGTCACTATTTCCATAGTTTGAGGTTTGACTGGTGCTCTTTTAATCATCTTGTTGTGTCCGTGTCTTCTGCGAGGGTTTAGTAGAGAATTAGAGGCACCAACTGACACTTAACTTCTAATAATTGCAAAAATTACTTGGCTATCAAAAAAAATTACTTTTCTATCAATGTGTTTAAAATTTGAGCTATATGTTTGTGCCATGATGGGTTTAAATACATACACTATTACAATAAAATTCAACTGACGTTTTAGTTTCAGTTCCTAACTGCTGACAACAAGCATACAGTGCCTTTTATTTAAGAAGGTTTTCCTTTTTAACCGTAACCAAAGATTTTCTTGCTCTGCTGGATAATATTTTCACGGGTTTAATACATTAAAATGATGTGTTGTGATTCTGTCATGTGATACAAATAACATCTCAAATATTTGGTGTCCACAAAGTAAAATATATATTTCAGAGTTTGAGGCTGCTGCCAAACAGTGAAACTTTAAGACACTTTCAGTGGATTTTCTTCATAAACTCTAAGAAAACTGAAATCCCTGAAAATCTCACTCGTGAACACAAAGTCTGTTAAATATTGTTTCACTGACATGGATCAAGTAACTAATTACAAATACTCAAATTACTGTAATCAAGTAGCTTTTTTGGGTTCTTGTACTTTTATGAGTAAATTTTTAAGTCTATACTTTTACTTACATTACACCATGTAATCTACTAAGTTACTTTTAAAATCATAATTGAGTATGAGTACAATTTGAATTAATATCCAAAACTTTCATCTGCAGTTTTGCAGCCAATAAGGGGATCTGACTGAAAACAGGCCGATGAAAACAAAAAACAAAACAGTGCAGCAGCTCAGGTTTGAAATAAGGATGCTAATAGTTAATGATTGATCATTAATCGTCTCTAAGAATTTAATCAATTAAAAATGTATTAATCAATATTTAAGCAATAGCCTGGAAAATGGGAAGGAAAATGCACAAAATTTGTAACCCTAGTGTGGCAGAACAGCAGAGTTTGGAGTAATTTAGACTGAAGATTTGGAGAAACAGAAGCTCCTTTGATTCAATGGCTGCTATTTAATTAACGATTTAAAGTAACTAACACTCTGAGTAGTTTGTGAATACTTTGTACTTTTACTTGAGTATTTTTCTAACACCTGGACTTTTACTTGTAACTGAGTAATATTTTCATAATGTAACAGTACTTGTACTTGAGAACAGATTCTCAGTTCTCTTGTCCAAGTTCGTCTGAGAGTCTCAACACATTAATAAGTTCTGAAACCCCCAAAAATAAAAGTAAGTAGGTATTTTTTCTGGTTGTATTTGACAGCAGTGTGTGTTCTTCTCACCTTGAAGTCCTGGATGTTGATGCCCACCCTGTTGGACATGGTGAGGAAGCTCTTGAATTGGGAATCGTCCAGCAGGATGTAGACGACCACGCCCCTCAGTGCGGCGGTGATGATCTCTTTGAAAATGTCGATGTCGGTGAAGACATCCATCGCTATGGCGATAACCTGGAGACAAATTAAACATTTGGAAACACTCTGAATACAGGAGAAACAATATTTATTCAGACTTGAGGAGTCAAAGTTAGTACTTTCAAATACATTTACAGTAAGTGGTTATATTATACTAAAGTTCTACCAATAAAATACATCTTATTTTTTTTTAAAAGTCTTCCTGAACTGACAGATTCCTCACCAGGAAAAAGATGCAGACGTCGCCTTTCCTTCTAATGACTTGACTTGACTCGTTTAACTATTATTATATCTGATGTTTTAATATTACTGCTGCATTAATGTGGATGTTGCATTTTACTCCCGTAGCTGTTAAAACTCATAGCTAGTTTAATCTGCAGCAATGCATCATGGTCTATAAGATCATCATATGTTTGTAGCGTCTCTGTCCTGCGACGCTACAACATGCGTATCTCTGAGAAAATCAACTTTTCATGCTGTTAGAAAACAGCTCTGATCCACCTGATCCAGAGGGTTTTAAATAGTTTACTTAGATTAAAGGGACAGTTCACCCTAAAATCAAAAATGCATATTTTCCCCTGGCATGGAGTGGTATTTTTTATCCATCTAGATTTTTTTAAGTGCAGAGTTTTGGAGATATCGCTTGGATTGTGATGCTCAAAGCACTCAAATCAGTGTCTCTGTCAAAAAGATCATTCACAGACTTCATTGTGAGCACTTTCATGTAGGAACTACTTTCTTTCTGCAGTAAAATCCACTGGAACTACTTTCTAACTTGCTACATGAAACTGCTCAGAGCAAAGTCTCTGGATTTTCTTGAGCAACCAGGTCATGATTTGAATTTTTCTAAAGTATTTTTTTTGGTGCTTTGAGCATTTAATCCCAGTATATTGGAGAGAAGACAAACATCTCTACAGTTTGACATCTCAAAAATCTAGATGGATAAACATCACTGCAGGCTGGGGGAAAATATGGATTTTTGATTTTGAGGTGAACTGTCCCTTTTAAGAAGCACCACTTCATCCTTCAGTTTATCCCAAACATTCAGAATCAACAAATACTTGGTTTTCACTGGACAGGTAGGGTATGAAATATTGTAATCTGAAAAGTAACTAGTAACTAAAGCTGTCAGACAAATGTAGTGAAGTAAAAGTACAATATTTACCTCTGAGACTTACTGAAGTAGAAGTATAAGGTTGCAAAATGATTCTTGGCTCTAATAAACATGAGGCAATATTTTTAAGTAACATGGAACTTAATGTCTGAACGCCTGCAGGATTTATGGTATTTGTCCAGATAAAATCAGACTGGATTTTACGACTTCTTCACTGTACATGTACGTGTGTACACACTGAGCAGTACGTATCACGCAGCTACACTGTGTGCATTTAATCAATCATTTTCAGATGGTTGATATCTGTATAATTAAAGTCCATTTCCTGCACACTCAGACTAAAACACACTCTCACACACACACACACTCACACACGCCCTGCTGTAATTTCTGAATTATTAGTTTGAGCTGTGCAGACGGTGAGCCGGTAGCTGAACACCGAGAACATTCAAGCTGAGACACGTTAGCTGTTAATGTCATGAGTCTGACAGTGAAACGTGACCTCCACGCTAACCTTTTCCATTAAGAACTCATTTCACAGTTGGCAGATTAACTTTTTGTCTCGGAGCTGAGTAGAATCATATGTATTCTGTTCTTTACATGTTGAGTTGTATGAACCTCATGCTGCGGCAAGATCTCTTTTTATTTACCCTCGTAAACGGAGTAATGACTAATGATTCGCCTCAGGTGCTTAGTTTTTCCTGCAAGTCAGAGTTCTGCCTCCTATAAGTCACTCTTTAATAGCTGCTGGAAACACGCCTGGTCACTCTGCTACATTTTCTGTACAAAATAACCCACAGCAGTTGATATTTTATATTTGTACTACTTTGCACTGTTCTGCACAACAGTTTCCCTCAATAAACTGAACTGAACAGATTCAGTTCTGGGGTGGTTCAGTTAGTGGAGCGTGCGCCTCATGTACTGAGGGTATCAGTCCTCTGGGGCGGTCCCAGTCCAGTTCCAACCTACAGCTCTCTGCTGCATGTCATCTTCCCCTTTCCTATCAGCTGTACTGAGTGCAGTGGTTTGTGCTACACAACAGCATCAAACAAAGTGGAGCACGTCACACTGAGTGCTGCTCTGTGAGCTGCTGAGTGAGCTTGTGCCCAAAGTTGACCTGGGTTGAACTTTTGGTGGAGCTTGTGCTGAACCCAGCACTGAGAACAGCTCAAGCCTCATTTTGTCTGAGGCAGTCACTCCCAGAGACCGGGTCGGGACCCACAGGTGGGTTTTATTTGGGTTCCCCCCAAAACAGAAGACTATGGAAAAAATTTTTATATCTTAAAACTTTTCATGAATATTGTTTTACTGATGAGAGGGCAAAAAACAGAGCTTGTTAATTCCACTAAATGCTGCTAAATGCTAAATGCTACTTAATTTATGAAGTAGAAGTAAACTGTTTTCCAGATGAGAGGAAATAAAAACAGTGAGATGATGCAGAAATGGCAGAAAAAAACAATCAGGAATGTTCATTTATGCACAAAGTAAATATCCCAAAATTTATTGATGAGCCTTGCTGTGAATTGGGTCGCGGTAGTTTGTCATTTTAAAAAAGTGGGTCCACAGAAAAAAAGTTTGGGAAACGCTGGTCTAAGGAACGTAACCTGGGCGCTGTAATGAAGCAGGCGGTGCTTCGTCACGATTCTCCCTCCTGTGTGTCCGCGGCATTAGAACTCTTTACAGGTGTGTTACTGCAGCTGTTGAATTATAATTTGTTTATGCTGTTTTTTCTGCTATCAGTTTATTGCTAACCAAGCTAGCCATAGCTGCCAGAGGCTAATGTGTTGCTAATAGGACTGCACAGTATGGTAAAAAAAAAAAAAAAGTGATGAGTTTTGCATCAAACTTTTGTTATTTCCTGAAAAAAAAAACCTCTATTAAAATCATGATGAAAACATGATGATGACATGTTTTCTTACACTGGGAGAACAAGATTTTTAGGTCAGGACATCTCTGCAGCACAACAGTACTTCAATATAGTGCTTTTTTTTTTTTTTTTTTTTTTTTTTTCCAAAAAATTGCAATTTGTTTCCGGTTCTGCAGTTTGGAAATTGCACTTGACCATATTGTGATTTCAATAATATTGAGATTAACTGTGCAGCCCTGGTTGCTAATACAACATTCTGAGTATGCTCACTGTTCAATAATGACTTTTTGTAATTTTTTTTTTGTAATTATATTTTGTAATTTTACTTTTTGTAAAACTTTTGGTGCTGGCTCAGATCTGGAGTTGGTCCCCGGATGCTGAATCTGACGGTATAGTTCTGCTTTGTATGGTTGTATATGTCACAATAAACTCAACCTTTACCTTTAATGTTGATATTTCACTGTTTAATTAACATTTTGACAGCTATATACCTCTGTGATTCCACTGCTCTGTCTTGTTACTGTACTAATGCTTATTTATTTTGTTCAATACAATAATGATCAAAGTCTTGTTGATGGTATCTGTCATTTTCTCATTTTTAACCCTGATAGTTGAATTTATCTTGTTTTATCTGACACAGTTTTCACAGTTATTAAATATATTTTAGTTGTTGTTACTGAATCACAAAAAGTTCTTTTTGAACTGGCCTGATTTAATCCAGTTGTTAGTTTTGTTTTGTAAAGGTTTGACATTTTAAAAAACCTACATCAGGATCATGAACATCTCTGACTGTCGCTTTATAACAATGAATGAGCTGCTGCAGGATTCAGCAGGTCTGACCTTATAGGAGAGCAGGAAGCTGCGTTGTAACGTGTAAAACAACACACGTGTCTGCTCATGAGCTCTGACAGGCTCGTCCTTAAATGAGGACTGAGTCAGATGAAGTGAATCTAACCCAGATTTTGTGATTTGTTTCTGCACGTTTCATTTGAACGATGCAGTCATCCTCATAAACTTCTGAACCGTCTGAGAACAATTACCTGATCGCGTAGTTCTTTCCTGGAAATTCCACAGAAATTATTAGGAAATCTTTTTAAATGAACTGCAGGCATTTCATCTCTCATCAAGAAGGATTTATAAATGATAAAACAAGAGGGGCCATGTTGCTAAAATCCCCGGTAAACAGAACAAATATGGAGGACATGATGGTATCTACAACCCTGAGACTGTGGGGTCTCCTGCCCCGCAGGTGCAGGGGTGAAAAAATAAAAAAGGGCAGCAGAGGACACTTCATCATGTTTTCTCTTCTTTATGTTTTGATGTGTGTTATTGAAAACATATACACATGTTAAATACTTCATATAAAAAAAGATAATAAATGGATTTATGCTGCGTTAACAGGCCATCTTACTGTTTTTATTTTCTCTCATTGGGAAAAAATATGGACATTTCAGCCTGCTTCATAAATGAGACAAAGTAAGTCCATTTAGGCAGTTTTTCCTCTCATCAGTACACATTTTAAATGCTTATAAAAGGTGTACTGCAGGTATAAATCTTAAATTTGCAATTTTTCTTCCATTGTCTTATTTATTCGGCGATCCAAATCGGGTCAATTTCCTGTGACCCGCCTGTGGGTCACGAGCCAGTCCCTGGGAATGACTGCTGCAGAGGGCCCTTTATCGTGTTTTCTCCACTAGTTTATCGAGTTTTCTCTGCTGAAAGGGAAGTTGAGCATATTTTCTCCACTAGAAGGACACTCTACAGAGCACTTTATTATGTTTTCTTACAAATTGGACCACCATAGCAGGCACTTCATCATGTTTTATCTACTGAAAGGGAAATCTATTATGTTTTTTTCCACTCAAAGGGTACTCTAGACAGCTATTTATATTGTTTTCTCTGTAGGAAGGGCACCCGATCTCATTTTCTCCATTGGTACGGTCCTCTAGAGGGCACTTTATTATGTTTTCTTGCAGATAGGGCCACCATAGCTGGCATTTTATCAAGTTTTATTGACTAGAAAGGCTATCCGTGATATTTTTTTTTACTGGAAGGGCACTCTAGTAGGCAATCTATCACGTTTTCAGTTCAGTCGATCTCATTTTGTCCACTGGAGGGGCACCCTTGAGGGCACTTCACCACATTTTCTCCACTACAAGGTTACTCTAGAGGTCACATTATTATGTTTTCTTGCAAACTGGGCCACCAGAGAGGGCAGTGTATCGTGTTTTATCTACTAGAAGCGCTATCTATCATGTTTTCTTCACTGGCAAGGTCACTCTAGTAGGCAATCTATCATGTTGTCTCCACAGGAAGGACACCTGAGCTCAGTTTGGTCACTGGAAGGGCACCATTGGAGGCGTGTACCACATTTTCTCTACTAGAAGGGCACTCTATAAGGCACTTTATTACGTTTTCTTGCAAATTGGGTCACCATAGCAGGCACTATGGCACCATAGGACCACACAAGAGAGCAGACTCTTGATACTCAAAGGACAGTCACTTCAAAACCAACTTAATCAGAAGTTATTATTAAATCAGAATCAGTTAAATCAAGTGTAGTGAAACTGCGATAACAGCAGCAGACTGTGGAGGGATTTTGTGATTCGATCTTTTTAGAGAATGAATGACAAAGTTTCCTGTCACAGTTAAACAGAAGACAGAATGACTTGTGTACTGAGCTGTCTCTGATAATGTATAGACCTGGAGAAATATGTGGAGTGTGTGCAAAGTAACGCCTTTCATTGTGTGTTTGTGCTGTAGATTAACTGCTATTGTCCCAGTTCTCCATTTGTAAATATAGTATGTGTGCAGTGCACCAAAGATCAATCTATACATATACATCCACCTGACAGTGATGGATAAGACTGCACCTTCAGAGTATGTTTTCATATGTTTGACAGTGTTTGGTTCTCACCTGCTTCGCCTCCTGTATCTGTTTGCGAATCACATCTTTAATGCTTGGTGTGTTTGGTCTGGGCGGGTGGAACAGCAGGCTGATGCTGGTGTCTGTGCCCGTCCAGGGAGACCTCGGGCCAGCCCAGGTCCAGGTCGGGCACCTCCTCGTCCGACTCGATCGGGAAGTAGGTGGAGGGGCTGGCCTCGTCCGTGACCTGCTTCCCCTTCGTGGACTCGTCCTCCACCAACGGCAGCTCTGCATTTTCCAAGATGAACAGGATCTCCTCCTCGGACAGAAAGTGGTTGATCTGTTCGGCTCGGAGGAACTCCTCGTAGGCCTCTTTGCCTCCACACAGCAGGGCATAAATAGCAAGGCGGTAGGTTTCTTTGTAATGTGGCTGGATGTAAAGCGGAGTGTTGTCTTCTTTCAGTGAAGACAGGCGGGACAGATTGGACTCCATGGATGCCCGATCCCCTCTGAGTCTCTCTGTGCAAGAGACCTCTCTTTCACCTTCAGTGTGACAAGTTGTTTGACTGTTAACCATCCTGTTCAGACCAGCACTCAACCATAATGAAGCAACTGACACTCAGAGAGCAGTTCACATATATAAAGGGACACAAAAAAAACCTGTCTGACTGGTGTGATTCACCACAAGATAAACAAAACAAGGCATGTGGTGACTTCTTGAACATGATGATTGGCATGAACTGAACAAAAAACTAAAAAAAAACTGAACAAACTTACTTCATGACTGGTGAAAGGGTTTTCCTGAGTCCTGAACCTTGAAGAAAACGGCTCAAAAAGAAGAAAGTTGAACCCTCCAGTCGGCGTGTCTGTGCTCTCTGCAGCATGAACCAGCAGCACTAAGGTGTGGATGTGAACTGTCTGTCGGGAAAAAAAGAAAAAAAGAATAGCTCGCTGTACCTGCCCTGTTGCTCACATACTGTAACAAGCCCCGCCCACCTCAGCTCACCTGAGTTTCAGCAGCAGGAGCAGGTTTGTCTGCCTGTCCAGCTGTCACACAGTCCACCTGAGCCTGGATCAAACACAATATGTGACCATTTTCACTTTCAGCTTTATTCAGAGTTTCATCCTGACACGTCTGGGGAATCCTGTTTCTGTTCATGTGATAAAAAAAAGATCCTGCAGGTCTAAATAATGACTTTAAAAATGTATTCCAATACAGTTTAAAAAAGTTGTCAGTGATCTAATCCACGTATCACAACGTTAATGTTACTTAATTACTTTCTGTTACTTTTGAATTACCTCAATATAAAATATGATGAAATTGTTTAGCCACGTGTTTCCCAAACTTTTTTTCAGGGACCCACTTTTTAAAAATGACAAACCATCGTGACCCAATTTACAATAAGTCTTATCAATAAATCCAGGGGGTGGGCATTTCTGCATCTTTGTTTTATCTTATTATATGTTATTGAAAACATATGCACGTGTTAGATATTTTATAAAAGATAAATAAATGCATTTGTGCTACTTCACAAGCCATCTTGTTGTTTTATTTCTTGAAAACAATTTCATAAATGAGACAAAATTAGTGTATTTAAGCAGAATTAACAGGCTCTTGCTTGTTTCCGCTCATTAGTAAAACATACACATTTTAAACGCTTTTGTATTGCAGATATAAATCTTAAATTTGCATAATTTCTTCAGTAGTCTTTGATTTATTTGAGAATCCAAATAAAATCTCCTGTGACCCACCTGTAGGTCTCCATCCAGTCTTTGGGAATGACTGGTTCAGCCTCGTGTAATGTTTCACTTTTTGTTGTTAGGTTCATTAGTTTGACCAACTATCCCTTCTCTTGTTGTGTGCAGTTTATTGATGGATCGACTCAAAGGGCAAAAAAAATGTGGAATTTCAACCCAGTGAAGGATTTCTCACTGGAGGTCATGATAATGAATCGAGCTGTAAGTTATCTGTGGTTTCATGAACAGAGTGTGAAGTCTTCAGTGTGTGCACCTGTGCATGGTGGGAAATCCTTTATTTCACAATGGATTTTAACATTTCTACTAATAATACCAGTTTTTACTAAAGTATCTGTAATCTGATTACAAATTTTTACAGTTATCTTTCTTGTATCCAGTAGTAATCCCATTACATGTAATCTGTAATCTGTAATCCCCAGGTCTGCCCAAATGATAACTCTCTAAAAATAATTATTTATTAGCTCAAAATAAGAAGAAACTTTATAAAAATGATTTACTTATCACAAAATAATGAGTTAGTAAGCTCAAAATAATTAGTTTCTATCTCATAATAATCAGAAACTTTCTAAAAATAATGACTTAATATTGCAAAATAATGATGTAGTGTTTCAATAATGACTTAGTATCTCAAAATAAATGTACTTAGTATTGCAAAATAATGAGTTAGTATCTCAAAATAAAGACTCATTTTGAGAAAGTTTCTCATTATTTTGAGATATAAACTCATTATTGTGAGAACT
The DNA here is from genome assembly GCA_034769285.1 of Lutjanus argentimaculatus. Taxonomy (NCBI): domain Eukaryota; kingdom Metazoa; phylum Chordata; class Actinopteri; order Lutjaniformes; family Lutjanidae; genus Lutjanus; species Lutjanus argentimaculatus. The sequence continues at coordinate 10,786,240 of JAWZSL010000027.1, read as the reverse complement.
ATAATGACTCACAGGATCATTTTTAAATGCACTTCCACACACATCTGAGTTAAGGAGAGATGACTCACAAAGACAACAGGACGAGGTTGATAAGTAAAGTTTATTGCCATCACAAAGCATTGGGGGGGACGCAGACAGACAGACAGACAGACAGACAGACAGAGACAGATTTCTCTGGTGTGGAGACCAGGGCAGGTTTATCATCAGGATCATCACGTGATGAACTCTACCTGGGACACAATGAGCTGTTGATAAAAGGAGGAAAACTTCACCATCCCAGAGCAGAAAAAAACAACAAAATGATCTGGTATCTGGTGCTGTTTTCCACACCCAGGTGACAACAGAACTCCAGCTCTGTACCTGCTCACTCCCAGCTCATCCAGCTTCAAGAATAACTCTGGTTTATAACAGTTTGGGTTTTATTTCCACATATTTTCCACCTAACTTTTAGTTGTTATCATAACTCTGTGCTCATGCCCTCTTTGTAATAAACAGGAATTATCCTTTAACATCCATGAATAAATGTATACAGGCGTTCCACTAACGTAGTGAAGTGGAAGGTGCAGCTTTAAAAACATAGAACATGAACATCTACCCTGGTTTTTTATTTTTCTTGTGCCTTTTTCCCATCCTGTGTCAAAGCACAGTGATCAGTTGAATGACATGAAATAACTGATAAGGACATCTACTGCATGTTAGCCACTGTTAAAGTCCCTGTTTTGCAGTTTTTTTCTTTCATATATCCTGCAAGTAGCTCTTAGAAATTCAGAACAAAAAAACCTAACTGGTTAGAAGCCCGTTCTTTGTACGTGTTGTCCAGAAAGTTCAGAAAATGGGACTTTTAACAGCGACTACATCTACATAAACTTTAAAGTAACAGCTCATGGTTTCACACTCATGCTTTGCTAATATTTCCCCCTCAGACGTCACCCCCGCCGCCACCGTTTACTTCCTGGGTGGGGTCGGAGACTTGGCGAACCTGGGTGGGGTGGGCGACTTGACGCCGCGAGACGGAGTCGGGGTTGGAGATTTTGGGGTTGGAGTTGGAGATTTGGGGGCCGGGGTTGGAGATTTGGGGACCGGGGTGGAAGCCGGGGTAGAGGCTGGAGTCGGGCTCTTCATGGACGGCGCCGGGGTCTGGGACTTAGAAGGGGTCGGGGTTGGGGTCTTGGAGGGTGGGAGCTGGGGACTTCGGCGGCACAGGCGTGGCTGCGGGCGTTTTGGGCTGTCCCAGTTTGGGCTCGGGGATCTGCTCGCCGTGCCTGTAGACGCTGACGGTGATCTCGACGAACTCGCCGCCGTACTTGTTCCGCACGTTGATGCTGTACTTGCCGGAGTCGTCGGGAGTGACCTTGTTGATGACGAGGCTGGAGAACTTGCCGCCGTCGAACGTGACCTTGGTGTGCTCGGTGGAGGCGACTTCCTGCTCATTCTTGAACCAGGTGACCTCGGGGGTCGGCTCGCCCCACACGGTGCAGGTCAGGCTCAGAGACTGCAGAGGGTCAAGAGTCAACTCAGGTCAACATTTACTCAAAATAAAAGTTTGTTTACTGAATGCAAAACTTTATAGAAAAATATATTTAAATAAAACCCTTAAGAGCACTGAGGCCTCATTAAAGAAGCTTCTTAAGTCAGAAATTCTATCTTATCACAGTTTATGATGACATTTAAGATTTCTGGTATTAAAGAAACATCTTTAACTGCATTTAGGGAAAAAGACAATCTTATTTTAGGATTTTAGCTGTTACAGAACCATCCTAACTGAAGAACTTCCAAAGTTAGAAATCTTTAATTCAGTGTAACTGTAAATAAAATGGCAGCACCACTGTTGTTAGGTCCATGCGTCCATGACGATGAAGATGGGGAACAACTTGAACACATATTATGACTGGAGAGTGACTCAAACTGTATGATGATGCTTTAAATTTACAGGGCCATGCATTAGAGCATTGGTTCCCAAACTTGGGTCCGGGTCCTCATTAGGGGGGCACCAGGATTCACAAGGGGTCCCCAAGACTTTGTCAGCTCTGAGGTTCTCAAAACTAGATTTGTATATGTCAACTAAAATCACAATTTCAGGGTTTGTACATCTTTTCCAAAGTCAAAGTCAAGCTCTTTTCAAGTATTTTCAAGCTTCTCCAGCAGCTGATGAATAATATATTTAAATACAAAATGATTATTTCACCTCTTCATCGCATTAAATCAGATGTTATTGTGTTTATTATCAACCAAAATTATGTTTTGTGACAGAATTCTATAGACGGGTGACAAATTAATTCCTACTGGGGCTGAAAGATGCCAAAAAATGTGTGCAAATACGCATTTATTTTTTCTAATTTTTAATTTTTAATTTTCATTTTTTTCTTGTTTCTTTTTTTCTTATTCTAAGTTTAATTTAAGTTTTCTTATCCAGTGAATGGCTCCACCAGACAAAACAATATCATATGAGGTGCAGTTAATGCCATTTCTACACTAATAAACCTTTAATCAGTTAAATTTGGCAATTAATCAATTAATGATTAGTCATTAACTTCCTTCACAATTGTAATTGTAAAAATCCCTCTAACTCAGGTTGATGGAGGCCTAAGTTATAGTCTTGGTGTGGATGGCCCTTAAGTCATTATAATGGACTTAGTATCTGACTTATTATTTTGCGATATTCGGTTATAATTTTGAGAAAGTTTCTCAGTATAATGACGTACAGGATCTTTGTTTTCTCCATCACATTGACAGAAACAGGCTTCTATAAGCTTGAGGCTGAAAATTTAACTCTTTCTAAAGTTCCTCACACCACCATTTCTGCATACCTTCCCTCTATTCTTGTAAAATACATTCTGCCTCTTTAGACTTTTTTTGTTTCGTGAAATCAGGATCACGTGACAGCTTGTAGATCTTATTTTTACATTTTGTTTCAGCTCTCACGTCACAGGAATGCTGCCAGGGCACCCTGACCCTCTGTACTACTGCTCCTTTGCAAACATGTGAAACAAAGATCTAAAAGTGATGTTTAACACCCTCATCTGACATGTTACTGACACTGTTGATTTATATCAACACGTTCCTCACCTTCTCTTCCATAATAGTGACCACGTCAGGCAGACCACCGAGCACTCTGCCACGGTCTGAGGAGAGACGACAACAGGTACGTTAACTTCAGAAGAACTTAACTACTTCAGTGAAGAATATCACCCTGTTTGCACAGTGAAGTGAAGTAAAAAAACTCCACCTGTCACAGTGTAAACAGGAGGAATGTAACACTGTGACTCTTTGAACTTTCAGACACATTATTCAGTTGAACTTTGCCTTCAAAGCAAATAACTCGCAAGTCAGACTCATCAGAAAATGTTCAGAATGCTCAAAGAGTCGATGAGGTCGTTTGAGGAGTCTTTAAAAAACCTCATCATGATGTGATGATGTGACATTAAAAATCTGAAGGAACAAATACTCGACAGTTTCAGTGTAATAAATAATGATACTCACTCTTCTCTGCAAATGCAGCTGCCCTAAAAGATAAAAGAACGTCGGTATGATTAATATATTTTAGATAACATTTAAAGATGCATGTTCACAAACTGACTGTACTGTCAAATGACTTACTTAAGTCTTAGGTACTCTTCATAGGCATCGGTGTATGCTGCAGAAAGAGAAATAATCTCATAAGATATTTACTGATGACTGACTCAAAGTGACTCAGTCAAGAAAATAACAAAAGTGAAATAAAAATACATCAAAACAAATACAGAAATTAAAAGCAACTACTACAGACTAAAACAATGAGATAAACAATAAATAAACAAATAAATTACAAGTAAAATGAATGTACTCATCAGTGAGTACAGATAAGTGTTATTTGCACATTACAGACCTTGTCCAGAGAGGTCAAAGGTTCTGGTGTGGGTCTGCACGCCGTCTGAGATCTCGATGGAGTAGTGACCCTTCTCCTTGTCAGATGGATCACAGATCTGCATCCAGGCCATCTCGGCGGTGCCGCCGATCCTCATCTTCTCAGAGGAGGCGATCTTACTCTCCCTGCAGGGTCACAGTCAAGGAGTCAGTCCTCAGGATCAAAGGCTGAACTTTCTACAGCAAAGTGGCTGCGATAACATCTAAAAACTGATGACTGATGAAGGATTTCTACCCTATTGAGAAAAACACGAGTGGAGTGCAGTAGAGAGAATAGAAAGCACTGTTGTACCGTGTCAGAAATGTGTAGAAAGGACATTAATGTTTTTCTCAGTAAATAGTTTTTACAACAGCTTCATTAGAAAGTGTCACATTTCCTGAACAAAAAACACTAAATAATAAATCAACTTAAGTATTTCTGCACCTGACAGAAAACACCTGCTCAGATGGGACTGAGCAGCAGAACGACGACATAACATGGCCTCTGGAAATTTAGCTTGAAATAGTAAAAATGTGCACATGATATCAAAGTTGAGTGTCTCATTAAGCTGAGTGGCTGATTTGTTGTTGAGACCTGTGAACTGTGCAGGTGTAGTTACTGCCACTGAAGCTAAACATTACACAGCTGCAGCAAAATGTATTTTAGCCACGTTAAAAAAAAACAATATCAGTTTGGCGCTATATGCTGTATTTAAAATATTTTCATCGTCTTGTTTTGCTGTTAGTCTTTTCCAACAGGGAGCTGGAGGCGCTGTCTCTGTTCTCTTCAGACTCCTTTGACAAAAACAGTAATTTTACCTCACAGAACGCGGGAGCTGCCGGTCTGCTGCTGCCTTCATCTGTTCGTTTGTTTTAACACTTAAGTTACTCGCTGCAGATCGAGGCAGCAGTAAACCAGCGACTCTCGTGTTCTGTGAGGTAAAATTACTGTTTCTTGACAAAAGAGTCTGGAGAGGTATAACATTAGAGGCCTCAGTTCCCTGTTGTTAAGCAGAGAGGTTTTGTCCCACCTGTTTCAGTGTGTTTGTAAGTCACTGTTAATGCAAGTGCAGCTGAATGTGCCCTGTTGCTATATTTAAAAAAAACCTTGAGTAGTAGTCAATATTTCTAAAATCTGTTATCTGCTGTTTTTGTGCATTAAAGTTGAAGTAAAGTTTTATTCATAGTGTTCTGTGTTTTTGACCTGAACATGGATGAAGATCTTTCTAGTGAACTGATCAAGTATCAGTATCTTGTTGTAAATATCACTGAACGAGGATACAAATATAAAATACAGTTGGAATCACAGGTTTTTCTGCCCTGTACGCTACTGAGTCATTTCAAAATAGTTTTACACACATGGTTCAACATTGTTATGAAACATGTCTTGTAAACTTTGTAGTGATTGGACAAACAATTTCTGATTTACAGTCTGATTTGTCTCACGCCACACGCATTTTTTTCTTTTGTGGAGCCTTAGAGGTGCTTAATGTGGACATATGCTGTTTTGTGATAATTGGCCCAATGGTTGTTGACTTTGGTCTATTTATGTCTGAAGTTTATTTGTCAGTATCTTGAAAACTAAATAAGATTTCAACAAACTTTATGTACTTTTTGATGAGCTTGGTCAAATAATGATCCACAGAAAATCTGATGGGAATCTGAGCTACAGTTTAGGATGAAATGTCAAAAATGTGTCAAAAAATCAACATGGCGGACTATGGTTCAAGAGGCTTTTTTGGAGCTGAGCTTATGTGTGAAATTTCAAGTTAATGACACTCGAGGTGTGAGGGGCGTGACCTTTCTTCATATTTAATTTTTGGGCCTTAATTACAGCGCCACCATCTGGCCAATCAGGCTCATATTTCCTGGGAAGCACATGCACATCATTTCCACTTATTGAGCTGAATTTGTTGCTCATTCTAGCTTGTGACAATTTGAGCTGCGGCATATGATAAATAATGATATTAATAAACACAACAGAGTTCTTACCCCAATTAGTGATACTGAAATTTGTCTTAGGCCTGTTCACAGACGCAAAAAAAAAAGATCTCGACAGCTGACAAAATGTTGTTACAGCTCAGCTGTGAAAGTAAATATTTGAATTCTGTTCACTTGTTATGTACTAGGTGAAGTCAAATGAAGCATTTAATGAAACCTACTTGTGTTTCCAGACGGTCTTCATCTCTTCTGTGTAGTAGTTCATGTAGCACTGCAGCCCGATGCCCTCTGGAGTACACTGCAGAACCAGGTCAGAGGCAGATGCACCTGACGGAAACAAACACACATCAACTCAGACAAACTGAAAATTAAGACGCTTTCTGTGCAGTTAAAACAGCTGCCTGAGTGTCACAACTGTGCACTTTTACACTTCTTTAAAGTACACACTGTGTACTTGTGTTGCAATGATTCTGTCTTTTGACATTACTTCTGACTTGGCGTTAAAAAAACCTTCAGCTTCTTGTGCAGAAGTTTTCTTTTCCTGTTTGCCCAGCACTTCTACCCTGAATACTTTACTGATGGCTTTTCAAATACATATTCAAAGAGCCCCTCAGGCTGCTTTTTCTCCCTGCTTCAGTTTTATCTAAAGGTTAAATCACTTTTTTTTTCTTATGCATTTTTTGGGAGGGGAGACAGTCAGTCACCTTCAGGCTAAATCAAGTTACAGCTGCATGTAGCAGAGTCGGTAGGACTGGATTCAGTGCAAATCCCGAGGATAAACTTTTCACTAAACGTTGGCACGATACAGCGTTATAGGTGTAGTAACTGATTCTGGAGAAAGATAGTTGATTGTTGAGTGTCATTCTCAGGTCATGAGGCTCAAACCGGCCTCTTATCACAGGTTAGACTTTCTTAAACCTGAAAACAGAGTCAACAGGAGGAGCAGAGGTCTAGTTTTCTCTCAGACCACTTAAATCACTACAGAACTTTTGCCCAGTGACATCAAAAATAAACCTACACCAGATTTAACAAGTCAGTCGAACAGATTCATCACATCCGGTCATTTACACACAAGGATCAAACTCACAGCTGATCAAACTCACCTGCAATCTTGGCGATTGCATTGATGATGTCATCAAACACTGTGAGGAAAAAAAAAGACACAAAACACATTATAACATGTTTATTAAAAAAATGAGCATAAAGTAAGTGACTCCTTCTGATCAGTGAGAAAGTACCTTTGCCTGAAATGTCAAACACAGATGTGTCCTTTCCTCTGTCGTCACCGAGCACGGCCTTGTAGACGCCCTGAGATGTTCTGGAGAACTAAAGAAGAAAAACGACAATTAACATTATTGTATGAACATGCAGCAGTAACACGCAGATTTCTGTGACTTTGCATACACATACAAACATTTTAGAAAATAAATAAGCTGCATTACAGTGTGGTTATGTGTTGTAATGAAGGTATGAAGGTCAACTTTAATTGTTTTGTCCCAGAAGGCAAAAAACTATTTTGCAGTCAGATAAAACAGAACACAGATGTTGGCACAGAGACTCAGATACAAAAACATGATAAAAATACATGAACACATCAAATGTCAACAGAAAACCTAAAGTATGTTTATCATCAGCTGGGTCATTGTGAGCGTTTAACAGTTTGGTGGCCTGAGAAATAGTAGCCTCTGATAGTCTAAATATCGATAAATTTCATACAGAGGATGAAGAGGACACTGTAAAATATCTTGAACATTGAAAATCACAGTGAAAATCCACAGCAGAGTTTTGGTTTTTTGTTTCATGTTAAAAAAAAACATAGCAAAAACAATATAAAGGGAGTAGCTGATTGTTTAACTGTATATTTTATAATTACCTTAATTTATTTTTTATTTTATTTTATGGGTTGTAGATTCATATATGCAACAATGACATTAATTCATTATAGGTAGCTGATGTACATTTTTGAGACAAGTTCACTTGAAAAAACTCATCATCTGTTGAATTGTCGCTTTAGCCACAATATTTATTACTTTTTTATGTTCACTGTATGTCTATTTTCATGTAAAGATTCATATTTTTACTATTTTTTATCAAGTGGATTTTATTTTTCATCTCATTTTTCTTTAATTATGGTATTCTATCCCTGTTTAATGTTCATTCTATGTCTTCTTTTATGTGACACACTTTAATTTCTTTGCTGCAAAGCGCTTTAAGTTACATTTCTTACATGAAAATGAAATGAAATTTACGTATGAAAAACATACGTTTTAAATGACATCGCCGTCACCACCCACATAGTTCCTGTATCCTTTATGTTGGAATGGATGTTACGTAATTCATCCACTAGAGGGCGTCGCTCAGAGTCAAAAGTTTCTGACGACAACAAACATGGCGACACTGGAGGAGGTTTAATAACATAACTTCTGCAGCCATTAAATACTTTGTGACGTGTGGATGGAAAATTATATTCACTAACTAACTGATAATGACTGTCCTTTCCGATACTCAAAGATTTTTAAAACTTCTTTGTTGTGTCCTGTGGTTGTGTCTCACTTGAACTATTGGCTACTCAGCCCCATGACTACTGGAGGTACTGCTCCATCTCGTCCATATCCGTAATGTGCAGAAATACAGACGAAGTAAAAGCACACAAGAGTATGAGCAGAAGGCTCCGTCTGTATCCGTATGTGTATCTGACATAGAGCATAAATGAGCCTTAAATGTTAACTCAGTGTTCGATTATTGCTTTGGCCTTTGATTTGATATAATAAGTCAATAAGCTCGAAGCAGCACATGGATTATTTTGGCGTTGACAGTTACCAGAGGGAGGGGGAGAGAGCAGGCTCCAGACATGACATTGGGAGGAGTTTCTGGAACGATCTCTTCGTCCTCTTTGTACCAGTGGAAAGTCGTCTCCTTCTTCACATTGGCCACCTGACACACACAAACACAAAGATTAGTTTTATTGAGAGAAAAAAAGGAAGTAAAGTGATTTAAAAAAAACGGCAAAACAGTGAGAGACTTAAACCTTACCTTGCAGGCGAGCATGACAGTGCACTCCTCAGTGACAGTGAAATAGAGATACTCAGAGAAATGTGGACCTAAAATCACAAAGTGGAATCATGTAAATCAGGATTTTATCAGTCCTACGAACATAAAGAGCAACAATGAAGGAAATGGAAAAATTACAAAAACCCTCAGAGAGACTTCATCAGGACAAGACCTGGTTTGTCTTCATTTAAGTGCAATAATTAGAAAATAACGGCAACGTTCAAAATTGACTTTTCTCATAATGTCAACAAATCCTTAAAACATTCCTGCATCCAAACCAAAAACCAGCCACTCATCTCTTTGCCCGTGGCTTCATTTTACCACAGATTTCACTGACATCTGTTCACAGTTTGTTTTTTTTAGCTATTCTACAAACAAACAAACAAACGAGACTGTAAAATACTGGAACCTCTTTGGAGGAAATTAAACACAATTAACTCGGATTAGATGTGTTTGCAACGACGAGCTTTTGTTTGTGTAAGTGATGTTTACTACATAATGACAGTTGAGCCTTACTGGAGTGTTGACTGATCAGTGTGTGTGTGTGTGTGTGTGTGTGTGTGTGTGTGTGTGTCGGTACCTTGCTTCCTGATGTGCTCTTTCCTCTGAAACTCGGCCTCCTTCAGAGCAACTTTGAACACTGAAACAGAAAAACATGATCAGCATCATGTTCAGTATTTAGTGTTACTCTGCTTCTGTTAAATAATTCAAAGACACAACAAAAATACTTCAGATAAAGACTGAAGACACTGATATCACGTATCTTTCAGTTTTGAATGTATACCTGAATAACCTCCATAAACTCCATATAACCTTCAAGTTATATGCATGATGGTTTCTTTACTTCTCTTGATGACACCCTCTATACTACAATTGCTGTTGTCTAGCAATAATGAAGAAATATTGTTTAGCTTAAGAAAATCTTAATGTTTCAGAAGAAAAACAACTGTAAAACACACAGTTCACTTCGGGCACATTATTTCTTTAAATTAACATAATTAATTTTCCTCAGAAAAGTTAATAATCCCCTATGACTAATACACCGACCTGTCTCATACAGAAATATACTGTACTTTCCCATGATGCTTATCTGGTAAATAACATTGTACTTGTTTGAAAATTATCAATGAGCTGTTAAGTGAGGATAAATGAAGCCTCACCGTCTCCCACCAGGACCAGGGAGCTCTGGGTTTTGGCCTTGCCGTCGTGGATCTGGACGGTGTAGGTTCCCTCGTTGGCTCTGGTGAAAGTGTCCACCGTCATCTGGATGATTCCTGTGGCCACATCGTGGCTGATCTTGTGTCCCTGAGAGGAAAAAAACAAAAAAAAGGTACATATCTACAACACACCAAGAGGTCAGGTTCATATCTGAACATGTTTGTCTTTTCACTGTCATAACTTTATCTCAGTTAAATCTCTACTGAACATTTTGTTATTTAACACAAACTACATCACTGTGACATCACTGGATGCAGGAAGAACCACAGATTTCTCAGACTTTGAACTCAGTTTTCTCAGTCAACATCGCTCACACTGAGGAATTTATTTCTTAAATTTGCTACATTTACCCTCAGCAGTGACTGGACGTCCACATTAAAGGTGCAGAATCTTCCCTTTAAAGACCAAATTTGTTAATTTACTTAATGACGAACAATCTGCATGCTGTTTATTTCTCAGCTGACTGATCGTAAATGAAAATATAAATTGGTTTTAGCATCCAGTTTATAAGCATTACTGATTTAAATAAGCCTCTCTGCGTGAGGCCCATTTATACAAGCTGTTAGTCCTCTGCAGTCGCCATGGATTCAACTCTGTCCTTTCTTTCCTGTCTGTCCAAAGCTGTCCTGTCCTGTCAATAAAGGCTAAACATCCAAAAAATAATCTTTAAATAATCCTGTGACAACATTAGAAACCATTAACAGTCTGGTTTGTCACTTTTGGGCATGATGAGATGCAGCAATTTTACATTTTGGTGGGGGGTTTACATTTTAATCTTTTCTTTACAAATGCATAAAACATACAGTGGACTACCGGTGCTTTTCTGTTTAGGAGTCACATGGTTTTTCATTTGAAGGAAACTCAAGTGTTAAAAGTGATGTTAGAGCTCCAGGAGCTGTTTGACGGGTACGATAACAGTGTCAGGAGAGCAAACAGAGTTCATCAAACAAGTCAAACAAAGCTGCAAAATAAACCTGAGGGGAAAGAAAAAAAAACACGTGTTGCAAGAATTGAATTTATTTCCAACAATTTCAAACAAAAACTGAACCATGAGCTTAATAAAAATGTTACTGGTAAAGCTGCTGTCTTGGATGGAATTAGATTTCATGTGTACCTAATAAAGTGGCCGCTGAGCGTGGAATTCAATTTTAATTCAGAAACTTAGAGGATGTAAATGTGGAAGATGTTACCTCTCCACTGGTGACCTCCTTGTCGTTAACGATGAACCTGTAGGACACAGACGAGGACAGTTTGACGGCCTGCACCCAGAAACGCACGTGACCCTTCTCCAAAATCTCGTAGTTCAGATGATGTTTCAGAGGAACGACTGCACAGAGACAGAGGGCACGTAAAGATCAGATCCTGAGGAAATAACGTCAATTTAACTGATACAGGAGGTCTGCTGATAATGCACAGTACTCACTCGGATGTCTGATGGCATGGCTGAGCTCCAGCATGGTGTTCAGGGCTGCAGAATGAAAAAAAAAAAAAACATGAGCAACAAGGAAGATTAAAAAGAGTCAGAAAGCTAAAATCTAAATGCTGTTTACAACATTTAGTTTGTGACTACATGACCCACCGTCCTCGGTCAGAGTGTGGCTGCTGGAGACTCCATCTGTGTCAGTGACGACCACAGAGTATTTGCCCAGATCGTCTTTGTCAGGGTTGGTGAAAGTCAGCCTGGAGCTGAGAAACAAACAGAAAAACTGTTAAATTCAAAGTTCACAAACACATTTTATGATGATATGGTTCTTTATGGAGGTTCTTCTGCCTGGAATATGTTCTGCACAAACATCGAAAGAGAAAGGGAGATCAAAAACTTTAAAAAGTCGCTATTTTTATTTATTTTTTGGTGCCGTGTGTTTGCGACAATTTTGTTTCTCTTTCCATTAAAGGTTGTTGCTATTTATAGTTTCATGTGTGCATTAATTTCACTTATTTTCTGATCCTTACGTTTGGCTTATATTGCATTTTCTTGTCTTATTAATTCTGTGTGATTTTAAATAATTGCCTTTTTTAATGTTGTTGTTTTTGTGTGGATCCCAGGGAGAGTAGCAGCCACTTTGTGGAAGCTAATGAGGACACAAATAAAGAATAAATATCCATTAAGTTCAGAACAATTACAGCCATTAACTCAGTAGGAACAACACTGAAAAGCCACCTACATTTTACATTTAAAGTCCTAAAAATTCATGCTTTTGTTTTACATCAGTCTAGTCCCATGAATACTTGTTAAATGTTGTATTTAAAAGGTGTTAAGTTTGAGACAAAGCATTTTAATGTAGTTCACTCAGTTTTATCACAATTTGGGGGAGCTTTATTTTACTGATCTGAGGTTTTCTGAAAAATTCGGTAATTATAGGGAAAAATAAAAAACAGTGTTCAGTTAGTACACTTACAGTCAATTCATTCCTATTAAGTGCTAAGTTAAAGTTAAACATACAACAGGTCAGCTGAACATGCAAAAATGTTTGATTTTTCTGCAGGGGAGCATATGATTCAGCATATTTAGAATAAAGTTTATTGATTGATAAACACTGGGTTTTAATGGTGCTACCACTTTAAATGCAACCACCATTTTATCTGTCAACATGTGCAGAAGTTCGAAAAGAAATTCGGCATTCATATATGGTGTTAGGTTTAACATTAGGATTCTTTTAAGGAAACACTGCTGAAACATAAATAACATATGAGACATAATAACAGTCTCAGAGTTGTCTCAATTTTTTCAGTAACTGGTTCCAAATTGCAAAATTCTTTACAGGAAACATTTAGGAAGTGTTTAGAGAACCTGTAATATGAAGTAAAGACCATTTTTGTTATATCTTGGCTCTTAAGCTTGTATTCAATTGCTGTAACTTTTCCTAATTCTAATGATATTTTTGGGGGCTGCCCCCTGAAAGTTGAAGAGTTGAATTATCAGTTAAAAAAACCTTCAGTCAACTGAGATTCTTCATGCCGAGCCGTTGTTTTTTGTTGTTTTTTCATCAGTCAGTGCGCAGCGTACATCTGGGGACATTTTGGTCTCCAGAAATAACTGCAGAGTGAGCGCTCCTTGTTTCTGGGATAAAATCACCTCCAGTTTAGAAGCTAATTTGCAGCTCACAGCAACTTAATACAATATCTTTGGCTTTTGTTTGATATGTAGTGTCGCACATTTCTGCTTGTCGTTAGCACTCATCAGCTCAGAGGTCTAACTTGGCTTGTTTACTATGTTACGTGAAGGTCACTGTCACATGAAAGTCCAACCGAACACCATTCAAAAATGTGCCAGTTCAGTTAAGTGTTGCTTGATAGTCTATAGACAAAAAAGGAATAGTTGAATATTCATATTGAATAGCCAAATCTGATTCGACTGGCAAAATTCTGAGCTAAGCCCAAATATTTCCACAACACGAGGTCCTTGAATATTCAAATTCCATAACTTTGACAGAATTTTCATAATCGTGAAAAACCTGCACAACTTGTACTATTGGGGCTGAATCTAAAAATTAATCCTGAGTTCAGATGTTAAACATCACTTGAGAGCAAACAAGGTCTTCAACTTTTGACTTTCTGACCTCTGTTTGTGACCCCTGAAAACAGGAAACACAGAGGTGTGATCCTGTTCAGTGGTGAGTTCAGTGAGGACAAACCCCCGAGGGGGAAACGCTCTGCTCTATTACTGACTGACTCCGTAGACTACGTCAAAGATAATCGCTCCTGTCTGTGATCAGAGAAGAAGCTGAATGAGCGCTGAGCTCTGCCTGGAGCCTCTGTGATGTGTCGAGGATTACAGCGAGCTTACGTTCTGCCCTTTGCCGAGACGGCCACCCTGGGGCAGTCGCCGATCGGTTTGTAGTTCTTCGACCACAGAACTTGGACGTCTCACAGATCTCGCAGGCCTCGAGAGACAGGTAGATGTCTCCGGTCTCCTCGTCCACACCGGCCACAATCTCCGTGTGCCTGTGAACACAAACAACAGGTAACAATTTCAATGAGATATTACACAGAAAAACATCAAAATATATCTCAACTATAACACCTCATTTACTCCTGGTATTAAAATGTGATCTGTATCCAGACACTTTATCCAGAGAAGGAAAGATGCTTTTTAATGCATAAAGTAGTCTGGCTCAATCTGTACAACGATATTTTTTTCTTACCTAACATAAAATTACAGGTAGTCGTTTACAATTAGGAGGGTAAGTAAGTAGGTTAGAAGGCTGAAAGAGACACGTTTTTTAATTACTGATTATATGTCTAGTTCCAAAGATATACAGTAAGAAATAATAAAGAGTGCAGAGGTGTGCACTGCATTCATCGGCTGCAGCTGATGAGGATCCTAATAAATGAAATTAAATGAAATTAAAAAGGCATAATTTATCTAGTCACAGAGTACAGGCCAGTACTGCAACACACCGGGACAAATTGACACAATATTTTTTATACATATAAATTAATAACTTAATGTATTACATTTGCTGAATTTACAAAAGGAGACAAATGATTAAAAATCTGTATTAGAAAGCATTATACAAAGTTTATAAAGGTCCTTCATCCTCACTGTTTTTGTGTCTGTTACATAAGTAATAACCTACAACTACTTTGCATTATTATCTACCTCAGGCTGTGTATAATATCTATTAAAACTTATACATATACATATTATTACATACTATGTATATATAGATACATTTATCTTTCATCTCTTATGTGCAATTGAATGTACATTTATAAGTACACTGTGAAATCATCCATTTTCTGTGCAACAAAATTTTTCATGCTGTGAAACCACCGTGTAAAAGCTTTGAAGCTTTGTGCAATTATCATTTTTACAAGTCAATATTATTTATATCTCTTCTACTGGTACAATTCAACACACCACGTGTGCATCACAACATTTGTGCAATTATCCTGAAATTATCCACATATATCCATAACTTTCTATAAGTGAAAGGTGCATATATTGTATAGAGTTCATGTGTCTTTTAATCTATATTTTATATTTTTATTCTCCCTTTTCTATTTAATTCTATTTTTTATGTTATTTGAATTCTGTTTACAACTCAGTCCTCTTCAACATGCACTTTTGATCCTTGAGCTGCTGTAACATGTGAATTTCCCCGTTGTGTTGTATCAATAAAGTTTATCTTAACTCTTAAAGTCTGCCCGAAGTCAACAACTCACAAAACTGATTTTTTTAATGGAATCTGAGGCTGATTTACCCACCATTACCCACATCACCCCCTATTTACTGATGAGCAGGTTTTACTGCAGGAAAGAAATCCAGTCTCAATGAGGATAACAAGCAGGTAAATACATTAAAAAATACCTGGTGTAAACACAAAAACAAGATCAGATCATGCAGATCCCATTTCAATACCAGGTGTAAATGAGGTGCTACAATAATTTGTGTTTTCAAAATATTTCTAACAATATATTTACTAAACTAAACACATGTAAGTTCTCTTTTAATCACAAGAAGCCACAGGACTATGTGACTTGTAATGTGAAAATCCAAACTGGATGTTAGCAGGTATTTTATTAATATGAATATATGTGTGGGGCTGCTGGCAGTGAAAGTTAGCCATGTTAAGTTGTTGTTACCTGGAAGAGCTCTGGCGCAGACCGGCTCAGACAACTGGGAGGCTTTTCCGACACCTTCTGCGTTGACAGCACGAACTCTGAACACGTAGGTTTCACCTTCCTCGAGACCCTTCACCTGCAGGAAACCATGGAAACGTCTATACATGTACAGTGTGACACGACTTTTAACCTAAACTCAAGTTTCTGATTCAAACTTTCAAATAATATCTCTCAAAGTCACTTTTCATGGCCATCAAGATTCTTTATGCTACGGCTTACTAGTGTGACTGGGTCCTTACAGTCAAGTATGATCTCTAGTTGAACAGTTGGTGTCCTACCTGCAGGTAACGGTGGCTCACAGGCTCCTGATTCAGAGTAACAAAGTCTGATGAGCCCTTCTTGGCCATGTCCACGAAATATCCATGGACGGCGCTCGCTCCGATGTAGACTGGAGACTTCCACAGGAGGACCAGGGAGTGACTTCTGACCTCACTGAAGCTCAGGTCGTAAGGTGGGCCTGGAGGTAAGACAGAATAAAACATAAATAACAGAAGTCTGCTTCAGAGCTCTGTCTGTGTATGTAAAGATAAAGGTAAAGACGTGTTTTCACTTCCTCCCACTGTACAAAAATTAAGCCAAATACTGTAGATACGAGTGCTGCCATCTCGTGCCGGCAATGTCATTTGGAGCAGTTTGTGCAGGAGTCGTTGGGCCCAGCTGACTCAAATACAAGCAAACTGTAACTCAGATGCGAAAGCCAATTTTTATAGCATCAAGTAACTAATCAAACCTAACTAATCAGAAAAATGAACATTTTAACATACTCAGCATTGTAAAAACTACCTTAAATGACAGAAAACATCTTTAGTAAACATTTATTTGGCATGAACTTTGATTTTTTCCATCTGCTGATATAGAGGGGGCGGGGTTTATGACTTATGCTGCAGCCAGCCACCAGGGGGCGATCAAGATGTTTCAATTTACAATCTAATTTAGCAGATCTGAGAGCTGATACAACACAAGGAAGCAAGTCCTTTTGTGCCCTGAATGTAATCAGAACATCATTATCATCATCTTTCAGCGAGTAGCACCAGCAGGATCTCCAAATGTTTGATATAAAAAA
This sequence comes from Lutjanus argentimaculatus, assembly GCA_034769285.1. Taxonomy (NCBI): domain Eukaryota; kingdom Metazoa; phylum Chordata; class Actinopteri; order Lutjaniformes; family Lutjanidae; genus Lutjanus; species Lutjanus argentimaculatus. The sequence goes on along the minus strand of JAWZSL010000027.1, from coordinate 10,769,457 downwards.
AGTCACATTTTCACAACAAAATTAAGTAAACATCTAATCAGAAGAGAGCAGAAAAAACTGCTATATAAAGAAACAAGAGTAAAAGCACAGGGGAGGCACAAACACTTCCTCTAAATCCTTGAAAGACAGGAATATTAAGGCCAGTTATTGATCATTTGCACATTTAATATGCCAAAAAAACCTGTACTTATTGCATATTTACCAAACTTGATAGGTTTTTTGGTCATCGGAATCGATTCGAAAGACCCATAAGGATTCAATAGCCAGATTTCCATCCAAATTATTGCCTGTTGTCATCTGCTTCTGTTGATTGATAACCAGTGATTATTAGAAGCTGATTCTTCTAGATAAGCAGGAGGTGGGACCAGTCAGAAACCATTATACCAATGTAAAAGAAGAAGGCGCAACAAGATGACGTAATTAAAAGACAGGGTTGAACCTTGAACGGTGAGGTTGTTTGTTTCATGTATTAATGTGAAGAAGGTTCCCTCAGGAGCAACAAGGAGACTGTCGGGAAACAGCTGATCAGTAGTGGAAGTTAAGAGTTCTCTACATCAGAACTTATTTGGAAAAAGTGTTTCCATGTCCTGTTAAGACCATTAACTCTTTCTGGAAAAAAGGCAAAAACCCTTTCCAGCGAGCATAAATTTCTTTTTGCATCATTGAGGAAGTTTTATTTTAATACTGTTGTTTGAGCATAAACATTTGTTGATGAAAACACAGCTCAAAGCAAAAATCCATATCTGGACCTCCTGAAAGATGACTCTCCTCCAGTTCACACTCTTATCTTTATTAGTAGTATTTGGGAGGACAGAGAGCTGTCAGTTTTATTATTGGAGGAGCGGTGATGGTTCTCCTACCTGGCTGCTCCATGGTCCAAGCTTCACATTTCATTGGGGCGCTGGGAGCTGAGGGCACGCCGACACCGGCCATGTTAGCAGCCTGGACCTTGAACTCGTAGAAGTTTCCCTCCGTCAGATTGTCAACCTGAAGATACACAGAAAGGGAGAGAGGTGTTACTCCGACTTCTTCCTCTGATGAGTTATGGGCTACATGAAAAAACTCACTTACTCACATATAATCAAATCTGTGAGAGTTTTTGTTAAAAGTTTCCAAAACAAACTTTTGCATCTTTTTTTTTTTTTTTCACTTATCGTGTGACTGATTCCACTCACAGTGCAGATCCTCTCTTTGACGCCCGTCAGGTTGACCTCCTGCCACACCAAAGTGTCGGAGTCGCGCTTGTCGATGTAGTAAGCGTTGACCTTGGAGCCGCCGCAGTGTTTGGGACTCCTCCAGGCCAAAGTGATGGAGGAGCCGTCACTGCTCAGCATGGTGATGCCGAAGGGAGCGCTAGGAGTTGCTGAATCACATATAAAGAAAAATATTTAATAAGCATTTCGGATACATGGATGGAACTGTTAGACAGAGTATCTTAGGGCCTTTTCACACCAGTATGTCCAAACTAAGGTTCAACTTGTTCTGTTGTAGACATTTGATCTATTTAGTTTTGGTTCCACATTGCAAATATGCAAAAGCACTAAAGAACTAAACCTGACATATCTACATCCCGACATCTTCACCGACATGAGCTGTGTCTCCCTATACTTGCAGCTGACTGGTTTGTAGATGGGCTGATGTCAGTGTGATGTCAGGTCAGTTCAATTTCTCTCTTTATCTCTCATCCTCTTAGAAAATAATTTAAAAGTGTCAGAATTTTTTGGGAGGTTTTTCCAGCCAACCCTTCAGAAAATTGACAAACTTAATGTCAGTTAAACATCTAGTCTAATGTTTTGTCTAATTTTGTTTTGTTGTGTGGTTCTGACAAAACTTCCTGTAACTCGTCTGAAAGTCTGAAACATCCAGAAAAAAAAAAAAAAAAAAAAAAAAATCCCACTAGAAACAAACCAAACTGAGGTTCCCTCTTGGGCGGACCACGGTTTGGCTGTTTGGGAAAGTTTTCACACACGTGACTTTAGTTCAGAACAAACTGAAAAGTCACAATGTTTGGGCCAAACAAGCTCGGTGTGAAAGAACCCTTAATGAGAAAATACACCTGTTTGATTATTTCAGTCAACTGTGAGTGATGTTGGCCCTTCATGCATGTGTTTTTCAAACTAGATTTATATGACCGACCACAACAGCACAGTGTGATTTCATTAACACATTGAACAAAAGTTTTTAGCACCTAAGCTGAATAACTGTGCAGTGTTTTTGTGATTTTCTGGCTGCTTCTGTGCACAGTGACAGTGAAATATGCAGTTCTGTGATTGAAACACAAATGTGACGTGAAAGTGGACCAAAGTGGGAGCAGTGAGTCAGTCAGGTGGGAGAAAACTAACCGTTTCATACTACCATATTCTACCCCTTTACCTGGACAGAGTAATGACATGAGCCACACTGAACATCCACCATGTTTACAACACTTTAATAAATATATAAACAAAAGGTGACGAGATTACTAACAGTTCACATTTGTCCCTTTTATTTGAAACCTACCAGCTTTGTCAACATTTTAAAGAACTTTTTTTTTTTTTTTAGCTCAGGGCGATAAGCAGAGTTTATTATGAATGTGATGTTTCTCTCACCGAGTGCCGGCTCCACAGCGATGGGAGAAGACTCCTGAGACTCCTCACTGAGGCCAAAGACGTTGACGGCTTGGACACGGAACACGTAGGTCTCTCCTGGGATCAGGCCGTGGACCACAAACCTGAAACACACACGTTCATTTACATACAATCAAAAGTTGTTTCCATTATCAGTACTATCTTACAGGGTTAATCTGTTTTTTTTTAATTCATGGTGCTTTATGAGCTTTGGTGCCTCATAGTGCTGACTAAAGCCCCTCAAGTTTCCACAGAATGAACTATTCACACAATGATTCCCTTCGTCGTGATCTACATTAAAGAAAAAAATCCACTGGACCACTTGTTAAGTTTTAACAGTTTACTGAGACAAATACAAAAAAAAAGGTGGTAGAAAAATACAAAAGTGTCAAAGTGTCCAATCAATCCAAGCAAAAATCAGCAACGAGAGTAAAAGAAGGAGACGTCAAAAAACCGTTTAGCTCCACTGTCCCTTTACCTACCTGCCTGACTGACCTCAGGTTGACCTCAGGTCTCACTGGAGCATCAAGTAAGGTAATTAAAGGTGAGCAGTAACTTGAAAACACCAAACACCTGTGATATGCTCCCATCCATTACAAATATCTATTTTAAATCATCAAACTGCATTTTAAATTATTAACTTGTTACATTATTGTACAGATGACATGAAAATACCTGTAAACATGCCTCAATTCCTAATTCGTCCTCATAAATTAACTTATATTAGTGTTGTTTTAAACTGTTTTTTAAATTAACTATTAAAACTTAATTATTTTTTTTGATAAGATAAGGCTCTAAAACCTCGCTGCCCTCTGAAACGCAGCGGGACACTGTTAGTTCTGAACACCCACCTGGTGTGTTTGAAGGGTTTGTGGTTGCAGGGGAACCACTCCTTGGCTCCGACCACGCGGCCATCGATGTAGTATCCCATGAGGTTCTTCAGATGTTTGGGAGCCTCCCACTGCACGAACACGGACGTCTTGGTGTTTCTGGAGGTGACGACCTGACCAGGAGCAGAGGGGCGCCTGTCCAGGAGAAAATAAATCAATATTAAACACAGTAATTATATTATTACCAATATTTATTATTAAAGGTTTCATTTGAATGTACTTTACTTTTAATTTATGTGTTTAAAAAATGGATCTTATCACAATATCATGATATGATAATGGATATTATCACCCCAAACTTAGGTCATGATTGGATATTATTCAGATTTTAAACATTTTATATTTTGCAACCTTTTTTCCCAACTGCAAATTATGTCTCCAAAGAAAAACTGTCAACAATTGTTTTATTTAATAAAATAGTTTTCAGTTTGTTCATCTCATTTCAGTCATTTTTATTGCAACAAAATGGGACTGTTAAGCAGACAGACAAAAAAACATAAATGTTGCATGCATCTGTCAAACTAAGCTGTTTCTATTATAGTCGACATAGTTCATCACAACTGAATGCAAACATGTGGACTACTGTACTATTATAAGTATTTTGAACAATGCAACTTGCATGAAAAAGTTAGGCAGCGACTGGGGAGTTTGAAAGTAAAAGAAAATATTTTAATTTACTCTTGCATTAAATAAAATGTACAACTGGCCTGCACCTTCTAGTGGACTGAAAAATCAATTGATTATATTATTCTAGTATTGAAAATTAAATCTGTTTTTGCAGCATTAATAATTTATTCCCTCACCCAGAGTAGTAGTAGGTGTAAAAAACAAACATATAATAAAACAAATATGCAGGTTTATACATAAAAAACAGACCAAGGGAGCCTGATTTACAGACCAGGATGATTCAGACAGCAGCTGTCAATCACAGGAACTTATTACCTGACTTAATTTCTACCATTTATACTTTCTGGAGGCAATGTGCCGACTTCCATCCAAGTGCTTTTCATGGAACAGAAATACTAGTAATTATCTGCAAACATTACCGGCTGCAGGTCTGTACAGTTGATTACAAAATGACTAACACTCATCAAACATGCAGCACTCAGAGGTGTGTCCTCGTGGTGTTTTCAGTGAAAGGTGAGCTCTCATTGTGCACTACGTGAACAAACAGAGTGAGTTTAGGTCAGTGAAACTGGTTTGGCGCCTGGGTTGGAATAATAAAGCAACAAAAACAAAGTGTAGTTGGATTGGAGGGAAGTGACTGAGATTAAGAAGAGATTTATCTGAGCCTTTCCAAGAAATCTCACCACAGTTTCTTTCTTTTGAAATGTCAGATACTGTGTAACCTTGAGTTTGAGATGCTTCATTAAAATGTTTAGTTGCTTAACAGGAGAAGGGGGAGATTTTTTGATTTCGAAGTAAAAATACATGCAAATGCATTTTTGCAAACACTGTATTTGACATATATTTAATGCAAAACAATTCTTTGGATCTGAAATACAAGAAGCACGAGATGGTTGAGGTTTAATGTAGAAAAGAGGTCTGAAAAATGCTTTATGTGCTGGCCTTTATATAAAAAAGGTGTCTCATTAAATTTTGTTGCACATTTGAAAAAACAGGACACAAATATTACTTTTCCATGTACTCTGCCTATCACCCTTTGTTAGCTCACACAGTGGAAGAGTGAACTATTTTGTGATGTTACCACGGTGTGAAACAGTGCTTTGAAAATGTGTTTCCATTAAACTGTACGTACCAACAGCCACCTCGGTACCTGGAACATACAGTGATCCACTTTAAACAAAAGGTCCATTTCAGCATTTCATGTGTTTGTGTTTGCAGATACATCTGTATGTTTGTGTTCCAAAAATGTTTGCTAAAACTCTTGTGGTGTTAAACTACAAAAACACAGTTTTGAGATACCCTTCCATCTTCATATTAACTAAATTCCAGGTGAGACCACAAGCTGTTTACGGACAAACTAAACAGAATAGAATAAAACAGGCAAATATACAGATACTTTACCTGATTTTGCACCCAAAAGAAACCCAAAATTTCAATATTTCTTCCTACTGTTTTCCCTCCCTTTGTTTCATAGTCATGTATTTTGAAGAAACATAGAAACACAGAAAAGGTTTGTCAGTTGCTTCTGTCAATTTTTAATTTTCCTCCTTAGATCAAAGGTTGTTTTGAATATTTTATTTGTTTCTCAGAAAACAGTTTTAAACCCAACATCTAAAGGTGGAAAGCTCAGGAATGTCCAGGTTATCTCTTTAAAATAAAATCTTCATTAAACACTTCAGACAAGGATTTCATTTCACTACAAAACAAATAGGGAGTGTATCATTAAAGATAATGGATATTTCTACAAAAAGTGAAATTTTGGATGTAAAATAAAAAAATAAATAGTAATAGGATGACAAAAACATCAGCTATAAGCTTATTTTAATATATATGACAACATATTACAGCCATTGTAGGTAAAAAAAAATGAAGTGAGGTAATATTAAGTAAAAAACTCTGAATTTTCTAGATTAAAGTCATAAATTTACAAAAAAACAGATCTGATATTGTCTGAGATTAAAGTGAATGATGCGGTTCCTTGATGAAAAAACACTCACAGAATTTCTGACTTTTTTCTCTGAATTTATGACTTCGTCATCTCAGAGAATATTCTTTTTTTCTTGGAAATTTGTGAGATTTACCTCGTAATTTTAACTGTTTAACCTCAGAAAAAATCTGTTTTTTTTTCTTGTAAATGTACAACTCTAATCTTTTAATCTAATCTTTCTTTTAAGTCTTTTCTGGGAACATTATCTCCCTCCCATGGCTCCATAATTATTATTGCCCATTTTTTAAAACTACAATAGTCCCAATATCTCGTCATAACTATATATCCACGTGTGCAAATGTTTGTGTGCATGTGTATTTGTGCGTTTGTGTTTTTGTTGGTATAAATGACACTGATCCCAGCCCTTACCATCCTCATCGACCTTTTGGATGGGCTCAGAGGGCGCGGAGGCCTCGCTGGAACCGTACATGTTGACCGAATACACTCGGAACTGGTACTTTTGCCCGTCTTGCAAATCAAAAACTGGGTAACGAGGTGAGTGCAGTTTGACTGCTGTGTTGATCCGCTGCCATGCTCCAGTGCCTGCTAAGCACTGTGGGAGAGTCGGGGAGGAGGAGGGGGGGTGGACATGAGAAGGTACAGCCATCTGCGACAGAAACCTCATCAATGTAGCACAAACACAAAGAGGAGCTTTCAGGGGTTTTGAATAGTTGGGCTCCGTTTAGTTTCAGTTTGGCCAAACACAGACTGAAATAAATCAATAATATGCAAATCTAAAATATTAAAGTGTAAAAGGTCTGTTCATCATTATATTACAGAGAACCTGCTAGTTTTGGGCACCTAGAGCCCAGAGTAGAGTGGAGTTTTGGGGCCCAATAACAATTTGCTATTTAATTGTAATACAAATATGATCAAACATCTGTAACAATATTTGAAGAGTTCATTTGCAAAAACACTCAAAGAAAAAAATCAATCACAGGTGTTGGGCTGCAACTAATGATTATTTTCATCACACTGATCTAGCCATCATTTTCTCGATTAATCGATTAGTTTTTGATCCATGAATTATGTAAAAATTGTTAAAATGTTGCTCACGATTTCCCAAAACCCAAGGTGACATCGTCAAATGTCCTGTTTTGTCCACAACCCAAAGATTTTCTGTTCAGACCAAAGAAACCAGAAAATAGTCCCATTTTATTTGTAAAAAAATGGATAAAAGGATTGATTAATTATCAAAAGAGTTGGCAGTTGAATTTAACAGTTGACAACTAACTGATTAATTGAATAAGTGCTGCAGCTCTAATATACACTTTTTTATTTTCATAAATAATGTTTTCTATTGTGTCTTCAGGGAAATATCAATCAAACTGGTTTTGGTTTATTCAGTTTTAAAAAGGCGTTTATCGTTTTTTGTAAATGAACTCCTTTAAAAAAACATAAAAATAACATTTTTGACAAAGAGGCAAGATGAACAAATGAACAGAAAAAGACAAGTGTCAATGTTTACATTTCACTTGAAAATTTAATTATTAGAAAGACAAATACAGTAAAACTATATTAAATGCGAAAGGGTTAAACTACTACATAAAATGTTTGTATATCTGCCAACATTTATGCAGATATTAAGATCTTGCCAGTCTTTTGGGATCTTGTGCCTCCCATAATATCTACATTTCTAGCGTACAGCTTCATTGTCGATTATTTATGTGAATTATGTGACCTTCATACAGATTTGTTTTGGCCATATTTTGATTTTGCACTGACTTCAAACAAGTGGAGCCCCGACAAATACAAGTCAGACATGTTGTGCTTCAGTGCTGGAATATTACATAAGTGTAAAAAACACATGTAACCTCTTAAACTTTGATGGACTCAGCAGTTAATCCATCTTTATATACTCATGTTGTGCAGAAAAGCACCGTTCAAACCCACAGAACCATTTCTCATGGAGATGTCAATGAGATCTCAGAGATCAGGATGAATTCTGGGGGGAAATCTGTGTAAAATGATGCATAAGACATCTGTAATATTTCTGTTTGATATATGGTGCAGGAATAAATAAATAAATATGTAGTTTTGGGTCACACACTTGGACTTCACTCTTCACTGAAGAGTTGTGACAAGCAGAATAAGACAGCATGATGCTGTCAGGCAGTTTTAACTTAGTGGGACACTGGGAGGGAAAATCCTGAGTTTAAGAGGTTAATGTCTTCTTTATCTTTCATCACGGTGCAGATCTTAACAGTGGGCTACATTGATGGACATGGATGGCCAACGGTGCAGCGACACACACCTTCTCGATGACGTACCACAGCGGAGCTCGTCCCGGGGGCTGGGGGGCTTCCAGCTCAGCACGACGTACGATTTGAAAATCTCGGATGCGTGCACGTCGGTGGGCTCCCCCGGGATAGTTACATAGCCTAGATTGGAGTGAACGGTGTTGAGGACTAAAGTACATACAGCGGGAACCTGATGCAGAAGTCCCACATTGTGTCTTTTTTTTGGAGCAGAGTGTTTTTAATCGAGTATTGTACAATATTACATCAATAAATGTAGTTTTCTCAGAAATGGTGCAACTGAATAAACTTAAAAACTACATGATTTGATTTTCTGATTTTTCTTGGTCTTTTTAAAAAGCTGAACGGTGAGTATTTTGGTAATTATTCTGATCTACTGGCTGGTAAAAATTATATTGTTAGTGTTCAACAACAACAACACCATATCCACTGTCACTGAAGAGCTGCCAAAGGCTCATGGGAGGTTTGTTTGTTCTTCACAAAATAAATCTTTTATTTTCATAATGATGAGGTGTCTTAGCAACTGGTAGAGTAGATAAATAAAAGACTATAATGTCACATATATGTAAAGTTTCAGCTTTTTAAAAAGAATCCTCTTTATGAGAATTTACATTAAGCAATAAAAAAAACTCTCAATCCTACATGAAGAGGACCTGAACTTTGGCAATAGTTGAGTATATTACTGTAAAAATGTGGAACTTCTACACAAGCTTCATATGTAAAATTATATTTTTTTAGTTTTTAAATTAGTTTTTGTGTTAAAGGTTTACTTTAAGTAAAGGAAGAGATACTCGACAAACTTTCTAGGAGGAAGAAAACTCTCTGAGTGATTTAATTGGAGAAAATATTAAAACTTCAGTTAACTACAGCAGAAAAAGAAGAGCTGGAGTTAGATCAAAGATGGCACTGCAACAGTTAGGACAGGAGGAGGAGGGAAAATGGTTTGTTGTGGCAGCATTAAAATCAACAAGTTAAAGCAGATGTTAGGGTGATTTTTAATTCCTAAAACTTCAACCAGATATGTTTCATGGTAATTTTGTTTTGTTTCAGGTTTCATGTTTTAATTTTGAGAGAAGCTTGTCTGGTGTCGGGGTGGAAAAGTCTGCAATATAAAGCAACTAAATCTTTTACTGACATACTATAAAATAAATGTTAAAAAAGGAATGGTATGTATTTTTGTCTTTTCCTATTGTGTCATGTTTCTGTTTTTGTTACCTGCTTCTTGACCAGCATTAGCATTTCTGCTAAAATCTGGCATGTTTACAACTTATTTATATACATATTTTTATTTTGATGTTCGTTATGTGCTCTATCTTTGTCAAATAAAAAATAAAGTAATAAAGTAAGCAGTAAAGTACAGGACATTTTGACACATTATATCAGACCGCTACGGAAAAAAAATATGAAAAGGTAAATATTCATGCTGTCCTGAGCTAAACAGCATAACATGCAAAATTTTTCTTAAAAAGTAATGTGCAGACTCACATGAACACAGTCCTCTTAAATCATCAAATTATGACCCACTAAAGGTGTGTGTTGACATCTGAATCTGCAGAGACTCCGAGCCCTCTGACTGTATTTCCTTATTTTCTCATTAATTTGCTGTGCTCAGGATGCTCAGGACCAAATCAAAACGTCAGTATTTGACGTCCTGGCATCTTTCTGGTGTGTTTATGAACAGCTCGGACAAATCCTGCCGATTCTACCTTTAAAAGATTAGAGAAGAAAAATCTCTAAAATGGCTGAAAATGTTGTAATGGTGCCAAGTTTCCTCATGCATCTAGTTTATAACCACAACACAATAATATGAACAATCAGAATTCACGACACAATTCTAAGAAAGTCTTTTTTTTTTTTTTTTTTTACTTTATTCTCAAGTTTGCAATGTTTTTTTTTTTAAATTGTGAGATGATGCCTGCTTTTGTCACTCTACAGAAAAAGTTGATTTGTCCTTACAAGGTATAAATAATTATGAGGTTGTTGATGGGATGTTTATGTGGATGAGAATAACATAAAATTGCATGTTTATTTACGGCAGGACTCCCCTTTTAAGATGTTGAACGTGTTGTCATGATGGTGCAGATCAGGGTTGTAAAGAGGGACAGGTGTTAGTATTTGGTGTGTGTCAGATTCTGATTAAGGATTTAAAGGATTAAAAGAAAATCACTAAAACCCAGATAAAGTCTTTGAATACTACTGTACCTTCCAGATCATCATCCTTGATCACTATGTCGTATTTTCCTTCGATTTTAATCACTGTTGCAGGAAACGACATCAGCAGACCTGTTAGGGAAACAGTCGTATCCCGCCGGTTTGTATTTTTGTATTTACCTTCATCGGTACCTTGCAGCCTCTGGTTCTCAGCCTCGTCGATGGCGGTCACTTTGTCAGACTTGCGGGACGGCCTGCTGATGCCGGCGCTGTTCACGGCACGGACGCGGAAGTGGTAGGAGCGGCCGACGCTCAGGCCGTGCACCGGGTACTTACAGATCTTCACTGGGGAATCGTTGCACTGGACCCAGGTGTCGCTGCCGGCTTCACACCTGCAGACCGGACCAGGAGATGACATCATCACTATAATGACATCATCAGCAAGGAAATCTTCACATCCAAACATTTACTAAATACCCAAGAACAAAATCTGCTGAGTGACACCGAGGCCACAGAGTTTCCTGAGAAGATAAAGTCACTGTGAGCGTCTCTTAGAGATATACTCTGTGTTTTTCAGTTTCAGTGCAGTGCTTGAATTAATCTTCAGGTTCCCAGCTTTCAAATCAAGTGCACCACTTCTATGTGGTATTTACTGCTGACCTCCTCTCTCCTATCCCCCAAAAACCGGTCTATGGTTTTGAGGAGTGGTTTCGGAAGAGGTTAAGCTGCATTACTTGGTTCTTCACTTAGGGTCTAACCTTCATGCACATGCCAGAAATCTTAGTGTCATCTTCAATCCAGCTTCAAAATTTCACAAGCCTATCAACTGTGTTGTGAAAGGTCTGATTTTTCCAGCTTAGAAATATTGCCAAACTAAACCTGTTTCTCTCTTTTAATGCCTTAATTTCCTTTCAGCTGGATTCCTGCAGTTCTCTTCATATGGGAATCAGCCAGTCATCCATGTCTCGCCTGCAGCTGGTGAGGAGGCTGCGCTAAATTATGAACTGGTACCAGGAAGGGTAAAAGCATCATACCAGTTAAGTACAGGATGGAATTAAAGTTTTTTTTGTTTTGTTTTTAAAGCTCTACACTCCCTGGCACCTCAGTACATATCTGATCTCCTCTGCCTCCTTTCCAATCCCAGATCTCCCAGATCTTCAGATCAGCTGATTTTAGCTGTTCCTCGATCAAGGCTAAGACTGATCAGGCATTTGCAGTAGCCACCCCGAAGCTTTGGAACATTTTCAATTAGTGTTCCTCCACTGTAGACAGTTAGAATGCAAAACTTAAGAGCCACATGTTTTCTCAGGGTCCTTAATGTTGTATGTTTCACTTTTATTCTTCTGTGTTTTATATTTTATTATCCATTCCTTTACTTATTTATTTATGCATTGGTTGGTATGTTTATGTTATCTCTACTGCTAGTTTTCTGTCATCGTGTAATATTCTTTAACTTTCGTTATTTTATTGTTCTGCAGTTTGGTCGATTTTGGTCATTTTTAAATGTGCTTTACAAAAAAACTGAATTGATTTTACTGTCCACTTAGGTGAAAGAAACTTCACAACAAGCTGAAAACAAACCCTTTAATAAAGTGTTGAGTAGGGCTGTTTTCATTTACTGATTTGATCTGTCAGTCACTTCTTATATTAATCAAGCAGTAAATCCTTACACTGGAGAAACTGCAACCAGAAAACATTTGACAGTTTTGGTTACCTAAAAGATTTATCGATTATCAAATTTGTTGTCACTTCTGTCGATCAATTAATTAACAAATCGATTCAACTAAAGGCAAGACTGAACCACACCACACCTTTTTTATTAGAATTATTTTTTTTTTTCCTTGGTGGTTTATTTATTTATTTATTTTAGTATTTTTATCATCATCTCTCTGCTGTGGTTGTCGTGTTGAGTATGTGTCTTTAATTTTTGTCTTTAATTTATTGAATTTACATAAAAAATCACAAACTGTGTGAGTATGACACACAGAGCCTCCTTATGTAAATAAAGTTTACTTGATTTGTTTACATTCAGTTTATTCTGAGCATATTGATATTATGTTTATTGTTTTGGATGACTAAACTTTTGATTTTAAAAGACTGAACCACACAGTAAACTGCTATAAACTATGAGCTAAAACAGGCTAAAAGGCTCCGTAGGAAAAAAAATATTGACGAGTGCAGCTTTAAATAAATACCATGACATCATATCACACTTTTAATAATTTCCTTGGCATTATGTGTGGTGTTATTTGACTGTATTCATGTTAGTGTGCCAACTCCGAGCTATAAAAAGAAAGCCTGAAGACTTTTCAGGGTGCACACTGACCGATCCACAAAGTATCCGGTGATTGCCGCCTCACTGACGATGTTTGGGGGTTTCCAGGCAACCAGGACGTAGTCCGAGTTGATGTCATATGCCTTCACGCTCATTGGTGCACCAGGGGCCCCGGCTGCGGTTGGGGTGGCATCTGGGGAAAAGGTAGGTAAGGACACAAAGGTAGGAAAGGAAGGAGGAGGGAAGATGGAGGGCAGAAAGAGGAAAACAGATAGAAAGATGAGACAAAGTTGCTTTTATTTCTACATGCCTGTTTGATGTCTATATGTTTGCTTGTTGAATATAAAATCAAAAAGTGTTCCTATAATTTGAATCAAAAGTCAAACCAGTCCTGCTATGCTGATTATTCTGGGAACCACAGATATCCTGACTGAAGTTCTCACTAATTAACAGTTCACAGACCAGATCTAAAGAAAATCATCTGTCATTTTGTCATGTTGAAACACGTCCTGAGATCCGGTTCGGTGGGAACTGAGTGAACTTTAGCTCAGTTTATGAGCTGTGTACATGCATATATACATGCTGTGTACAATGATGTGACACTTGTAATGGGTTGAGATTTGGCTTGAGTCCTAAAAACCTTGACTATGTTTAAAAAAAAATGGATCAACCAGTTTATCCATCTGAAAAGACGACAAAAGGACAATATATACACCATTGAAATTAATCATTCTCTATTCATGGCTCTTTAAAAGAGGAATCAGGCAAGATGACATTTGTCTCTTTGGAATTGTCCCATTTTCCAAATGAAAAAAGGAAACAACAACCTGATAACCACAATTTTAAAAGCAAAATCTGTTTATTTGTAGTATTTATTTGGTTCCTGTTTTGTGCATTAAATATCCCTTTTTGCAAAAAACAATCCAGTCAATTTCCCAAAAAATGTGATCCAATAACTGTTAATCTCTAAAACCAATCTGGGGATGATTTACTGATGTTAAAATGTAATGTGATGCAGAGAGACGTACCTGAAACGAACAGGTAGGCGCTATGCTCGGCGGTGCCGTCCTTGGTAAAGATGCGGAGGGTGTAGAGGCCCTCATCATCCTTGGCCAGGTGAGGCAGCGTCAGACGCGCAGCTCCTCCACCCACAGACATCTCGCCAGCTTACTGGGTTTCAGCAGTTTATCTGTTAGCAGACGAGATGGAGGATAAAGTGAGGAGTGACCTAACACAACCAGCTGGTCGACTCTGGGAATTAATCATGAAAATCAAATATATAAATAATAAATTGAGTTATCTTATCCCTGAACAAACGAATGAATGAATGAGAGTCATACCGTCTCTGTACCACTGGGCGAAGGGGGGCACGTTGGGGAGGTCGGGGACAGCCACCATGGTGCACACCAGACTGATGGAGCTGCCCTCCACACCGAAGCTGACTGGGAAGCAATCGAGCAGGGTGACCTCCAGCTTGCTGGGGTGGATATCAGTCAGATGGGGCACTGAGCAAGAAATGAAACATCACGGTTAATTATCATTAACATTTTATAACACAGTCACTGAAATCAGTCTGTTTGGGTTGTATTTTAAAGGTGGTGTAAGAGCAGAATGATGATGCAGGATTCAAAATGATAAGAGTATTGTCAAATATGGACACTAAATGGTTGTTTCTGTGTTTTCTGCATTCCAGTCTTAAGGTAACACACCTTGAAAACAGGGATTCAGGGATCCAATAATCAGTGCAAAGATGTTATATTTATTTTTAAGGAGATCAGAAATATCTCTGTTAAAAAAAAGTGAATTTAATATTGCATAAAAAGTTGTCAAACAGACCCATTAAAGTACATTTAAGAGATAAAACTGCCGGGGTCCCCTTCAAGGAACCCTGGGAATTATCAGACATGGGGCTGTGTTTATAAAAATGTTCTTAGATTTATGCTGAACTTAGTCTTATAGATAATTTCTAACGGCGTGCTTACTTCTGCGCATAAAAAAATTGTTTACACAGGTTCTAAGATGCCCATTTCATCTCATATAATGCAGCACAATTGATGGTTTGATCAGGAATAGCGATGGATCAAAAGAGAAAAGCAAACTTTTTGGAAGACAAAATCACAGCCACGGTAGAGGAGATTGAAGCCAGGCAACAGGTTTTACATAAATATATTAAATAACTACTTTTATATAGGTTTTCGTGTAAGTCACACTCACACAAATGGTTCTCAACAAGGGACTGTGGAGAGGGCATTACTGGATCCATGAGAAAATGTAGAATAACTCTGCCCTCAACACTTTGTGTCCTATTCTGTGATTTACAGATTTATACTGATCGGTGTGATACCACACATTTGCTTGATTGTTGCAGTTTCATGAAGATAGAAAACCACACAATGCAGCACACTTGTCAATCACTCGTATCCACTTCATCACCGATGTGTCGTCCTCAGAACTTCATCAGGAAAATACATTTACAGAGTGAGTATAAGTGATCAACAGTGTGCAGGATTCATGGGCTGCAAAAACATTTTGATTTCAAGAAAATTAAAGCAATGTTGTGTTTATCCACCCTGTTCTGGCATTTTTAAAATTTCACCTCCTGTTTTCAGGAGAGCACTATAATACTGTTTCTCCAGTTTTAACCAGTTCTTGACTCCTAATGAATCTGACTGATGTGGTTCAACATTTGTTTGGAGCGCTGAGCCTGTCTCATGATATATTAATGATGAGAGAAATGATTTTCCTAATGGCTTAATGATTTAATTTCCAAAACACTAACACATTAAGCAAAAGTTAATGAATCTTTTATTAGATCATGAAGGGCTGAAGTGTTTACTGAGAGAAGTTGTTGTTCTTGTTTTCACTTGTTTCTGGACAACAGCTTCTTCCAATAGTTTCCACTGCTTATCAGGCCTCTCACATGTTCTGCTATTTGTAGCCGGCTGATCCCGTGTGGTTGAACTGGTTGCGTCTGGGCCTGATTCCAACCAAAAATTAAAAAAACACCCCACCCTCCAGCTAATGCTCCACTCTCTCCTCACCTAAACCGAGATGGGACAACTCTCCGGCTCCTGCTGGTCCTGTGACGACAAGAAAAAATCATGATCACGGTGAGAAACACAAGCTGAACCGTGTCCTGAACGGTACGAAGCAGAATAAGAGAATGACTTACTCTTCACGGTAACTTTAGCCATGCTGGTAGCCGTGCCGTGCTGGTTGGTGGCCACAGCGGTGTACTCAGCAGTATCCCTCACAACACACCTGCAAGACCAGACAGCAAATTAAAAACATGTCATAATGTAACTTAATTAAACGCTAGAAGTCACTTTCATATCAAAACAATAACAAAACAAGTAGTTTGATGATGTAGCGTGTGATCATGGGACTTATCAAACGGCTTTGTTAATTACTCTAATCTGATTGGTCAGTTACAGTATTTCTTAATAGTAGACTGCTGATATGAATCACAGACTGTTGCTTTGGACACAGCTCTGATCATGGACTCTGGAGGAGCAAAAAAAGCAATTTTTAAATCATTTTAATAAAAATATTTTGTGTTAACTCATTTATTTTTTAAGTAAGTAGCTATATTTATTCTTTAAGGTGTCTATATTAAAATAATACACTGACTCCTGTACGTCAAAATGTAGATCATGTGACTTTTTTCAGCCCTGCAGGTCATCTTCTCAGGCTACATATGGACCCAAGAGCCCCATGACTAGTCAGAGGTCTCTTGCTTTGCGGAAAATTTCTTTCCAAGTGCAACACGTGGATTGAATAACTCTAAACTCTCAATATGCACATCAACTTTTAGGCAACCTTTGTCTACATGCACTTTCTGCATTTTCTGCATTTCAATCTTAAGGTAACATACCTTGAAAACCAGCAAAGGACACCAGGGATCTCATAATCAGTGCAATTCTGTTACATTTATTTTTTAATGAAATTGGAAAGATCTCTATGTTAAGAAAATAATTAAAAAGCGGATTTAAGATTGCCCAGGCATTCATGAGATAAAACTGCTGTGGTCCCCTTCAAAGAACTCATAAAAATGTTCTCAGATTTATGCTGAACTTAGTCTTAAGATAATTTCCGATGGTGTTCTTACTTCTGAGCATAAAAAACCTTGTTTGCACAGGTTCTAAGAAGCCCGTTTGCTACACACCTGTGATCTAAAAATCACAAATTAACTTAACTGTCCCTCATAAACTGTCCTTTGTGTATCACATATGCATATGCACTTTATAACTGGACACTTTAAAAAGCCATCTATGCATATGCACTTTAAAAGTGATTTAAGCACTTTGATTAGTGCGCTATTATTGTGCACTTTACTTTTGGGCTGGGTTGTTTGTTGGATCTATCCATGTGAGGCATTTGCATTTGTTTCTTTCTCCTTTTATCCTGTATTTTATCTTCCACTGTGTTTTTTGTCTTGTCTGCTGTCTTCGTGATTCAAGTGTTTTTTGTGTATGTTTTATGGGCTCTTGCATCCTGTTTCCACTGTAGTAACCTGCTGCAAATGGAGGAAAAATTGATTCTGACTCTGAGGTAGAGCAGCCAATAATGTTGCCTGGGAGGCAAAAACCGAGGGAGAAACAACTTAAACTAGTCTCTGCTGTTTATAAAGCAAACTGTCACTGTAAAACTAGGTGTTAGAGGGTGAAAGTACGATTTTGAAGAGATGTGCCCCCCATCTCCACATGGACATTTTGCCAAAGAACAGGTAGCATATCCACACTTAACTTGACAGCCAAAAAGGATTTGAGCCAGAGAGGGAGCAACCAGCTGAAAATTGAGCCCATCTTAAAGTCTTGGCACCGTAATACAGAATCAAACATCGGAACATGGAGCAGCTAAGCTCTTTCTTTCCTCAACGACACCTCAGTGGCTCTTCAAGGTCAGCTGTAAACTCCTCAAGTCAATGTTTGATTACAGCACAAGACATCATGTACTGAATCTTTTGAAAAATAACCTCGTATGCTGGGAGGACACTGAAAAGAAGTCATAGCAAGGCAGCGGCGCCCGTGTGACAGCCACTGAAGAGGAGTCTGAGGGTGAGAATAGAAGGAAGAAATGTGACCGTCACCCTGGTCTGAACTATTTTAAAAGATGATCCATTTTCTCAGATGTGGGGGGCGTAAACTGATTCTGTGTTCTTCTTCTAATACAGTTTTTCACTGTGGCTCTGCAAGAGACAGTTCTCTTAGTTTGCTTTTCAAAGTTCAGGACGTGAATGACAGTCTCCTCTCTGACCCTGTAATGCAATGAAGGAGGAGCAGAGGTATTCAAAGCCTCAGAGAGAAAGAGAGAGAGGGAGTGAGGGAGCAGCGGGAGGAATTCATGGCTCGAATGACGCAAAGGTCAGCACTTCGACACGAACAGCTGAGGAGCCTTGAAGATGACGAACAGGCAGCAGGCTGGGCCCCGGCCCTCCGTCTAACCTCCCTCTCCCTCTGTAACCACTCGTCTTTTAATTTTAGATGCCAAAAGTGAAGGTAGAGCTCTAAAATATTAAACATTAAGAGGACAGAGATTATTTAGCTCCTCTGCTCTTTGCTTTCTCTCTTGTACCTCAGAGTCTTTAATATTTTACAAACTTTAAAGGTGGGGCTGACTGATTATTGGCCTGGACGATCATCAGATTCAATATGCAGTATTTTTACGATTACTGGAATCAGTGTGTGTTTTTTTAAAATTAATTAATTAATTAATTATTTAAAAATATTTTTAGCCTTAATTTGATAGGACGGCTCAAGATAGACAGAAAATGGAGGAGAGAGCGGTGGGAAGACGCGCTGGAATCACACGCTCTATCAACTGAGCTACAAGAGATACAAAGATACACATTTCAGGGCAAATAAAAGATTTACTAGTTTTATTTTTACTTTATTGACTTCATAAAACTCCTGGGAGCGATTTTGTTTATTTATTTATCAATTAAAATTTTCAGTTAACTTTTAAGAAATGCTGCTGGCTGCTCCCTGCATATTTTTGTTTTAAGATAATGCTGAAAAGCTCTAATTTAATTAAATATACTTAAGGACATTTCAATGAAGTTACAAACTGTGACTTCCTATCTTGCAGGTACATGAGAGCATCTTATTTGTTGCAGTGTGAAGTAGGGAGATAAGATGGGTGAACCTTTACAGTAAAACCTGGAAAAAATGGAGCTTTAACGTTTTCAAAATAACTTTTATATCAATTGAGAGTGAAACCAAACCAAATCTTAATAAGTTGCACCCAGTGATGGTATTTGTTTGAAAGAGTAGTTAGGAACGCGGACTCGACTCCCTCCAGATTGTTTAAACTTGGATTAAGAGACACACCAAACTGCAGGTGATCCAAGTCCAAGGAAATCACTTAAATTCATGTTTATTATGGTCTTGTGACAAAATTAAAGAATTTTGGGGCAGGATATATACTGTAATCATCTCTGTGAGATTTCAGAGACCCAATTTCCATTCAACCCCAGATTATTTCATTTAGGTGATGAATCAGTTTTAATGGGAAGAAACAAACATAAGATCTATGATAGGCAGACAGGTTCTTTCAGAGAATGGAGAACGGGAGGTGCTTCAGTCCATGAAGGGCTACGAGGATGACATGAGTGGCGACATTTGAAAAGATAAAGAAAGAAAATAGAGGAAAATGTTTAATCTTTAGTATCTTAATCTACGTATGGACAAAATATGCACTTGTCTCGTATTTCCTTGTTTCACAATAGTTTATTTGTTGGTTTTATGTTTTTTTTTAAATGTCTGTGTCCACTGCATATGATGAAGCTTATTTATGTTGACAATCAAGACCAACTGTGTGAGGTGAGGAGTTGTGGGATTGAGGGTGAGGGGGCTTCATATCTTACAGTACCAGTCAAAAGTTTGGACACACTTCTCATTCAGTGTTTTTTCTTTATTTTTATAAGAAATGTTTCAGATTATACCAACAGCGTGCAAAGGTGTCAAAGCAAAAGATGGCGACTCTGAGGAATCTAAAATATTAAAAAAACTTTAGCACACAAATAAGTTGACAGGTGTCTCCAGTATTAATCTACAAAGTAGAAAAATAATAAAAATAAAGAAAAAACATCACATGAAAAGATATGTCCAAACTTTTGACTGGGGCTGTAAACATTGTGATGTATATTATGTTGTATTCTGTTCAAGAAACAATAAAAAATACTGTTCAAACCAAAGACCTGCTGCCAGTTTTTATGTTTTAACTCTGCAGAGTTGTGTTTGTGCCGTACCTGCTAATGATCAAACTGTGGACTCCATACTTGTTTTCAATCTTGTACTTTCCTGGGGCGCTCAGGGGGTCGACTGGCACTCCTCCTTTATACCTGCAAACAGTCAGCTGTCAGTCATCAGGTCACACCTACAGCGCACGCTCTCACTTTAAACTGTTAAATCATGTGTGTATATAGACACATGACTCTCTGATGATCCATCCAACAATAAATTGAAATGTGTCGTGTACTTAAATAGCAGCAGATATTTACAGTACAAGGTGATGGCTGCTGGGAAGTATGCTAAACACTGTAGACTGGTACTAAAGGGATTAAATGAAGGCTAACAACGCTAACAGACTTTTTAGGGTAGATCAAAGGATCAATGCTGTATTTCTTTGCAGCATAAACAATTAAACTAGACTGTGAGATGAAAAAAATGGTTGACCATCATAAACATTAAAACATACAGTATTTAAATTAACTGGGAATAATGTTTGATGGGTTTAATAACTTGTCTTGTATGTGTAAGATGTTCATATTTTAAAGCGATATTCCACTTTGCCAGAATAACCCACTCAGTATGTCTATGTCGATGTGATGATGGGTGAAGATCTTCAGTTCACAAAACAATCCTGGAGTTTTAGGAGAAACAAGGTAGCAGCCTCATCCAGTATAATGGCAGTGAATGGAGACCACGGATACTGTAGCATGTAGGATGTAAACATGGCGTCGATCTCGTGAGACTTCCGCACGTGCGTCCATTAAGAGATATAAGAAGTCTCGCGAGATCGACGCCATGTTTACATCCCACCGGCTACATGCTACAGTTGACATTTCGGCTAAAAACATGGTGTAAATGGCGTCTTTTGCGGTTAATTTTTTAATGTCGTGGCTCGCGGACACTTGGATTACACCACACGAGCAGGATGGAGACATTTTGTGTTTGTTTTGTGTTCTTTTTTTAACATTTTATCTGTGGTCTCCATTCACTGTCATTGTACTGGATGAGGCTGCTGCCCTGTTTCTCCTAAAACTCCAGGATTGTTTAGTGAACTGAAGATCTTCACCCATCATCACATCAGCATAGAGGTGAGTACATACTTGAGTGGGTTATTCTGGCAAAGTGGAATATCACTTTAAAGATTAAGAAAGTTACAATTCAAACTGAACATGAATAGACTTGTATGGAAGCTCATTTCAGCCAATATGAAGAACAAAAATGTCCTGTGATTCATTATAATGACAAACTTTCTTGAAATAATGACTTAGTATCTCCAAATAATATAAAACTTTCTCATTTTTCATTACTTTAAAATCCTAAGTCCTTATTTTGAGATACTATTTTCTAATATTACAGCAGCAAAGTGTGCAGTAAAACAAATATAAGCATCAATTAAAAAATAACTAAGTAGAAAAAAAGAAGGAAGAAAGTCTCTCATTATAATGACCTACAGGATCTTTTTTTAAATCACGTTGGCAGAAATGGGCTTCCATAGACTTGGATCCTGTGAGCTTATAAAGTACATATTTTAAATGTGGCTTTGCTTAATCTGACATGAAAATCAAATTGAGGGTCAAATCTTAAACCGATTGCTGTGAGATGTGAATATTCTGACCATTTGACGATGGGCCTGGGGTTTCCCTGCACGGTGCAGAACAGTTTCACAGGCATCTTCTCCCACACGGTGTGGGGCCGCAGGGCCACCACGAAGTCCGGCATCTTGGGGATGTCGTCCAAATACTCTGGCCTCTTGGTCATCATGGCCCTAACCTGGAGAGAGTAAACTGCATCAGGTGGATGTATATAACACAGTGTAAAAGTGACAGGACAGTGACACAACTACTGATTGTTAAATTAAATCATGATTGGTGTTCATCTTTAACAGTGTTTCCTATGGATGGTAAACACACAGACCGACTGTTTCTATAAAAGGAAGTCGTCATTATAAACCCGATTATGCCGACATGTTGTCATCATCAACATTTCCCAGCTGACATCACCATCAACAGATCTGAAATCTGCCCGGAGCAGAAGGATTAAAGAGGTGAAGTCAGCGGGCAG
This sequence comes from Lutjanus argentimaculatus, assembly GCA_034769285.1. NCBI lineage: Eukaryota > Metazoa > Chordata > Actinopteri > Lutjaniformes > Lutjanidae > Lutjanus > Lutjanus argentimaculatus. The sequence continues at coordinate 10,747,370 of JAWZSL010000027.1, read as the reverse complement.
CAGTTAGACCTTCAGTCAACAACAGAGAACAACTTTTAACTTCAGCGTCATCCGTCTGTCTTCTTACAGCAAGATGAGGAGGGACCACAAGGGCTGCAGCGGTATAATGGTTTTACAATACACAATGGTGCAAAAAATAATTTACAGTATTAAATTCAACTGTATTAGTGTTATTTAAAAAAAAAAGAAATAATAAACAATTTGTTCGCCCACAAAAACCTTCTGCTTTCTTTCCTTTCAGGGTCAGAGTAACTGAAAATAATAACATAATAATAATAACCATGACACTGTGAAATCATGGTATTTTCTGAGGTTATTGTACAGTGAAAATCTCATACTGCTGGTGGCGGGACATATTCATTTACATAGCGTCATTCATTCACAGTTATAATGTCCTGAATTAATAAACTGTTACTGTACACATTTCCATATTTTACTCTATTCTTTTGTTTTACAATCCCAGTGGCATCAATTTTAATCACTTAATTTACTATCAGCGTTTATTACCTGGTCAGTTAATTTCACTACATCAACAATGAGGTTAATCAGCTTCATAAATGAGACTCTAAATGCTTGATCATCATTGCTACATATTGAACATACAGAAAATTATGGATTTCAGCTTTCAAGTGAAATTTGGAAACATTAAAATGCTGTCATGCTCACAAGACGTAAAAATGACAACATTAAGAGGCAGTTGGAGAGAAAAAAATGTTACAGGTCAATGTTCAGCTCCTCAGATCCACTGCCTGTTTTTTCTACACAAACAGGAAATAATTAAATGGCAGAAATTCAGCTTCAGTCTTAATTCTCACCATCAGAAAAGCAAGAAACCTGTTCAAGAACACATATGAGGTTAATGGAGCACTAAAGGAATGATTCCTTAAACCCAGAAATGAGTTAGCATTTTGCATGTCTGCTTCCTTCATCTTGAAAAATGGGTTTTTTGTTTTTTTTTATGTTTTGTTCCACGACATAAAATATATCAGTCAATACCCCATTCATGAATTTTAAAGCTTTTATGTGTCTTAAAGTCATGCGACCGTAGTGTAGTTCATTTATGGCTTTATGTTAGCTTTTTACTCCTGGCGATTGTATTTACGCTTCGAAAATCAGAAAAGTGGTGTTCAGTTGAGAAGATTATCCTGATCAACAGAATGAGCAAGTATCATAAACATTTGTTAGAACCAGAATCCACTAGAGAAAAGTCTCATTGGCTTTCCATCTAGGAACCAGGGTGATGTTAACATCAGGGTCAGCCTACAAAAAGATCGTCCCTGCAGCACTCTGTCTTTAAGTACAAGCATGTCAAAGATCTACTGAATCTGGCTTTAATGATACAGCACCCAGTGATCCATGATACTGTAACTTGATTTCTACTCTATGACACGTTGAGAGACGATGCAATGTGGGATCACTTCTCCTTTTATTTAGTCTTTCTTGGTTTTAAAGAGCTGCAGTTTTATCGTGTTACTTCAGAGAACAAACGAAATCACTTATTTTGGTACAGATTAGCAGACAGTACAGTACGTCTGTATTACATGCCTGCTGAATTAGAGAATATTTTGACCTATGCAGTGTATCAACATGACCAGGTGGTCTGTCAAAGATAAATGAACAGTTGAGTGTCGTCTGCATATGTGCAATATGAACCGTTCAATAAATATGTATGAAATTATTTGATCTTTGTCATTTCATGCACTGATGTCATGCATGACTGCTGAAATACTGCACTTAGTCTAGTGAATCAAAATGGTTGTTAAACATCAGTTATTATAACCAAGATTATCAAAACTATCAGCCAGTTTTTCTGGTAACAATACAAACCTTTACGATCACTTACAGTACGAATAATAAAAACACCATTATAAGATTATTACCACTTAAAAGCATTCCTGGTAAAATGCTGTGCGATCAGCTCCTCACCTCTCTCTGGATATCGAGACTCTCCACTTGGGCCTTGGTGGCCATCCTCATCCTGTGGAGCTCCTCCTGAATAACAGTCAGTCCTTTCCCAACATTCGTACTCACGCGCTGGTATTCCTCAGTGTCTTCAGCAGTCCTACGAACACACAACACAAACTGATCCACTGCTAATCTACAAACTAACTACATATATAGAAGATTAATCATTTTAGTGCCACTGACAGCACTTTTCCGCCAAATTAGCTCCGTTTCTTGAACCAGTTCTGTTCAAGATTCTTGGAACTAGAGCTGCAACAATTAATCAATTATTAAATTAATAGACGACTATTTTGATAATCAGTTTGAGTATTTTTTTTTAAGAAAAAAGTAAAATTTCTCTGATGCCAGCTTCTTAAATGTGAGTATTTTCTGGATTCTTTACTGCTCTCTGACAATAAACTGAATATTTTTGGGTTGTGGACAAACATTGGGACAAACATTTGGGAAACACTGATCAACATTTTTTTTAACCATTTTTTATGGGCAAACAGCTATTAATTAATTAATTGTTTCCACTTGTTTTGAGCTGAACCATTGCGATCGAGGACCTGTAGAATATGATTCATCCACTTTAATTCATATTTCAGATCTTGGCTATTTTTTGGTTCTAGCTGGAAACTAACTTCTGGGGTTCCAGATCAATTAATGTTTGGTCAAAATGTACCAGTTCAAAATTAGGCACAAAAACCGTAATGAAACCAGTTCTGTGTTGGTGGAAAAGGGTATAAATGTCAAATATGGGTTAGACTTTTATTTTATCTTATACAGACTTCACAGTGAATTTATCCTGACACATTTAAACACATCAGCTTTCTTAAACAGTCTTTTTTGCCTTCTAGGAGTCATTTGATCTAAGTTTAGGGCAAATTCCATGTTATCTCCATCTCACAATTAAAAATAAAGTATTAGTGTCTCCGCACCAAGCAGATCTAATAGCTTTTGCAACTTTATTGGCTAAACGCCTCATATCAACGAGGTGGAAATCACCAATACCACCCTCCCACACTCTGTGGATAAAAGGATTTTTTTTAATGATTTACAGCTGTCAAAAATCCAATACACATTGAAGGGCTCTTCCAAGAAATTTAAAAAGATGTGGGGGCTTTTCTTTTCCTATTTCCTAAATTATTTTCCCAGTTATCCGCAAATGAAGTCCCACTCTATCTAATTTAGTTGTTATTCTTATTTATTTATGTCTTTTTTTTCCTTTTTAAATTATGACTTGAAGGACTGACTTTTCTTACAGTATGATTCTTCTGTTATGCTGCTGCCTCACGACACTGTCACTTTCAAGTGTTTTAACACTACTGTCAGTTTTTTGTGCAAAACACTAATGAACAAAGTTCTTAAAAAATACAGTATTAGTTCCTAACTAAAGCTGGAAGAATATATTATACGTGTAAATTAGATTCAAGCTCACTTTTTTGTATCAGTAGTACTTACAGTACTAATACAGGAACAGTTTTAAAGTTTTACAAGTTAATTTATCACTGATCCATCAGTTTATCAGTATTAATTTAATACTATCATTGAATTCAATTCAAAATGATCATTACTGAAAAGTGAACAACTAGTAACACTGAAGAAATGTGCTGTCTTTACTGAGGTCAGCTAGCAGAGACTAGTTCAGTATTACCTTACACCTAAAATAGCCTGACATATGACAGCAGCCAATGGGAACTCACCTCTGCCGGAACACCGGTATGGTATACGCCTGTTCCGCCATAGCCTCTGTGGCCTGGGCCTGCACCTGGGTCACCGATTTAGAGCTTGATTTCCTGTCGGGAGGAGGTCCACCATTATATAACAGGAATTCAAAAGGAAACGCCAACATAATGGACTCTTCAGTTTAGTTTTGCAGAAGCAGCCGCTGAGTTAAAATCTCCCATGATCCACCTGAGGTATATGAAGCAATTCTACAGCAATAAAAAATGGTGACTCCTCGTCTGTAATGTCATGCTATTGGAGACTAATTTTTCTCCTTTGCATTACCAACATAATGCGATCCAAAACTTAGGGTTAGTTGCAGAATAGCAACCTCAAAGTTACTTTTTTAAGAATTCCCTTGTATACAGACTTTCTGCCACCTCCTCATTCACTCTGCACTTTCATTAGGCTGCAGCCACATCTACTGTGATAAGAATGACAGAGTTAGTGTCTGAAACACATGAAAATAATTTGACCAATGAGCATCAGGGACGTGGACTAAGATTTCATCCAAAAACTACATGACATGATTCATCAAACTGACAAAAAATTGACATGTTCTTTATAAAAACTAAGAATAAAAGCGATAAGCCTTCCATGTGTTTTCTTTTCCAATCACCCTCATGGAAAACTTCTTGAGGAGCACGGTCAGTACTGATATCAGAATCCACAGCTCGGACCACTGGCCTCAGATGTAGGTCAGGTTCAGGGGAGTGGCATGCAGCCTCTGACATAAGGCAGGGGCTGCATGACAACATGGCAGCTTTTTACATCAGGGGCTGGGGCTTGTAGTGGATCAGATCTTGGACTTGAGGCAGTTTTAGGTTCTACCCCGTTCACTAGTGACGAAAAAGTCAGCACAGCAAGTTCAGCGTAACTACTGTATGTTGCATAGCGGAGCTGGATTAAGAGCCAGGTCGGCTGCAATGCTTTTTTAAAAAAAAAACATGCTACAGCAATCTAGTAAAATACACAAGTTTTTCATGACCTGAGTAATAAAACCAGCTAAAAGCTGTTGGCAGAAGCTGCAGATGGTCAGTAGCGCTAGCATTGCTTAACACTGTAGCCTGACCACAGTTGAAGCTCCAGAGCTTCTTGACGCTACAGACTCACTGCTGACCGTTACATGTCCACAACACTGGAAATGCAATGTTTTCGGGGTCCCTTCTTAAGAGCTTTAGGTTGAACAAGTGTCATCTGTCATCTCAAACTTACTAACTGATGCTGAAACAAATAGATTCCAACTTAATACCACTAAATCAAGTAACATTATGTAAGCAACAAAACTGGATCAGCCTCTTTTGACAAGCAAAATAAACTGAGCTCTCAAACTTTCTCCAGTCAACGAGAAGTTTGCCAACTCAGAAATATTTGTGCCTCGAGTTTGAGTCACAAAGTACTGGACGATCTGCAGTCGTGGCCTTAAGCAGCTTCACACGCTGACGGTTCCAGTTGGCAGTGAGAGTGAATGTTACACAATTTTGTAGACCTGTTTTTGCATCCAGAAAGACAAATACTTGATACTACTTTGTCTGCTTGTACAATATTTGGTACACAGTCAATTAAAGCTGCCAAAGAGGAAAAAAAATGTTGTGTATTGTCACCAACAGAGGTAGTGAAATGTTATGCAAAACCACCAGTGTTGGTTGTTTTAGGTTTTATTGATGCAACAAAATGACATAAAACACTATTTATGACATTGCTTTGTTAAAAACTCAATTCTGATTCTAATTACAGCATTCTAGGGTCTGTTATTTCTCATCAGAGACTCTGAAGGAGCAATAAAATAATTTTCAAATCCATAAAATCATTTTTAAATTAATATTTTGTGTCAAATTATTGTTTTTTTTTATAAGTAACCATGTAAGAAGTGGGATAATGTAAAGTAATGTACACTGAGAAAAATAAGCCCCATCAGGATGATTCAAGACCCCTCGGCTTTGTGTCGGTGTTCTGCATCACCCTGGCAGGGTTTATCTCGTAATAATGACCTGCTCACTGTACGTTATCTCATTATCTCTTACTTATTATATGGCTTTGTTTAATACTTGATTCTGATTGGTCAGTTATGACATTCTAAGGTCTGTTATTTCTGAATAGCAGACTGTTGCTATGAATAACAGACCACTGCTATAAATAATGTTGCTATGCAGGTCTGATCACAGACTCTGGAGGAGTAATAAAATCATTTTAGTAAATAGGTGTGTAATGGGCGGGATTATATACAGCGGGCGGGTCATTACTGTGAAATAAAACCGTGACAGAGTGATGCAGGACTCTGACTTTAAGCATTACACCTTACATATGCTCTGGGTATGAAATGGACCCAATATCTGACTTAGTTTAATATTTATTTGACAAAAGAGTCGTGGACATCAATGCTTTTAATTAGTAACTTGAACTTGTCTAACTGTTTGGTGCATTAGCAGACATTAAACCAATGATCTAGTACGTGATGATGTAAATTCAACAAAAATTAAAGTATAAGGTCTAACATTGATGAGTCTGAATGTTTTGAGGATGGAGAGCTTACTGGATGCTGTTCAGGACACAGCTTGGACTGTGATTTGCTGCTCATCCAACCTCGTAAATCAATTTCATTGTGAATTTGAACTGTCTCAGTAATTTGAGCTCAGGTGCCGTTATAGTCATTATTAGAGGGGAGGTTCTCGTACCAATACCAGTATCGGAATTGCCTCCAGTGCAGCCTAAAATACTGGATCGGTACAAGTATGCAAGTCTATGCACTGACCTGATATGACATAATTTATTAGCCCCAAAACGGGAACCTGCTACTTCCCAGCTGCACCCCATATGCCAAATTTATTTAACCTGAGCCAGGGCATACAACGATAGCAATCATATCACATCCATACAGGGTTACTAGTACACAGTGGTTAAAAGAAAAGAAAAAAAAGGCACTCCAATCATATTAGTACTCTGTATCAGCCAATACACAAAGTTCTAGTATTGGGAAGGAAAACGTGGTATTAGAGCATCTCTAATTATTAGCCTCATCACTTCGTAATGGGCTGATTAGTTTGTTTAATCAAATCTGGGCCTTCATGGCTAAATCTGGCATCAGAAGACAAACGACCACTCAGCTAGGGAAGCAGATGCACACTATATGCAGCAGGAACGTGAAGACCCTCTGTCAGATCTGCGTCTCTATGCATAACTGCCGCTCTACTTGGCAAAGCAGCGAGAGCCGAGCTCTTCACGGCAGCGGGCAGAAGAATTCCACCTTCGTACCTTTCTGTCTGCTGCTTGACAGCATGTTTAACGTGATGATAAGCAAAATCGGTTTTGACTTGGCTCTCATGTTTCCTCTTATACCAAGGTATGACTTTGGAAGCCATGACTGGAACACTTCAAGGAGACCTGGCCAAGAGCACCAGGGGGAGGGGAGACCAAACATGTGTTAACCATGAAAACAATGTCAATGCAAGACTGTCCGTTACCATTGTTGTTACTGCAGCAGTTATGAAGTCTCTGTGATTCACATTTTTCCAAGTAAAGTAGTGTTTCTTTGTTGAAATCATACCTAAGCACAATCTCTACTCTTCTCAGGAACAATTTCTATTATAAACAATAAATTACTGTCGCTAAAACACTGATATTTAAAGAACACATTAATATTATGTGAGCATATTTATCTTAGAAGAAGACACGTTAAAGTCCAACATTTATGAGGCATCAGGACAGTTCGAACATATACCAGAGCTCAGCACTTCAAATGTTTCACCTTACAACCTCACACAGCTCAGCTATGAATAGCTTGCAGCAGTCTGCCTATTCCATGATTGGAGAAATGAAGGAAATAGAGTCATTACCAGCAGTGCACAACCCTCACACTATTTAATTAAAACCATCATGCAGGAAATGAGACTGATCAGACTGTGTAGGTTCTTTATAAATTGAACAAGACTAATTTCTAAACTGGCTGTCAAAACCACCCTCTGCCTGAGGCTAACTACGCTCCCATCATGTATAATCGTTTATTTCAACACAAGAGCATTTTTTACCTGAGTCATTTTGGCTGACACAAATTGAAAAAAGAGGGTCAGTCACCTCTTAATGCCCTGGTATGTTAAGGAATCAGCGCTCAGGGAGATTACAACAGACTGCTGCTGTTTCCAACACAGGAGACAGATTATCTACAGCCGCTCATTATCACAACACATTTCACTTATCCCACACTTCACAGCTCTTCTTCCTGCTCTGAAAGTCATCTTGCAAAAGTTATTTCTCCAATAAAATTAGCAAATATTAAGAGAAGTGACTTACCCCAAGAGATTAAAACAGCGCAAAGCGGTGGCAGACCAGCCTGATGCCGCTTGGGAAGCACTTGCTGATGGTAACAAAAATATTACCCTCTCACCGGAGGAATGCTGTCCCCCTTCCACCCCATGTATGGATGCACTTAAGACTATATATAGCATTTACCCCCAAATTTTGCTCTCATTCTGCACTTTGGAGATGAAGAGTGCGCATCCGTACCTGCAATTTTATTGAATTACTTAGAGGTATGTTTCATCTGCTGCATTTATTAAATTTAAGGGTTATTTTGAGACTTTTAGTGAAAGGTTAAAAGGAAATTAGAAATATCTGTAAAACGCTTAGAGAGGGTGGATTTCTAAAATAAAACCCTGTTTCCACACAACAATATCTCATTTTTAAAGTCCTGAAATCAATGTTAAAATGGCACATTGCCAGTCTTCCCATTATTGTCAGGAAAGGCTGATTTGCTGTTCTAACAAGATTAACAAGAGGGACCTCACCTTTAGATTTCACAAATATTCATTCAGCCAAGAGCCTGAAAGATGTTTTGAGATAATTTGCTGGCAAATCCCAACACTGAAAGCCTGGTGAGACCTTTTTAGGTTTCTGGAGACAGCCTGTCCTCCTTGGCTCAACACTTGTGGGCAGCAGTCAGGCTATTTTTAACAGCCAGTCCTCCGATACAGTGATACCCCCAATTCTTACTGTACAAGAGCCCTTGCAGCTATTTTTGTTCTCAAGTCTATTAAAAAAATAAATAAATAAAATGGCTGAAGAAAGAGAGGAAAAACCTGCTATGAGGCAGAGTGAGTGAAACTCAGATGTGATAGAGAGCACCACAGTGAAGTCAAAAGGGGCAGCTGGCCTTGAGTTTATTGCCCAGATGACTTGCAGTTGTTGTCATGTGTCTTCACTGGAAAGGTCACCTGCCCTTCTCTGTTTAGAAAACACTGATCTATACCTTTGTTCACATTACACACTACAGTTTAGTCTTTAATAAAACACATCAAATCCTCAAAAGGTGTATTACCTGTCCTCCTTACAGCCTCAGAGTGTGGGACTTGAAAATCTAACTTTTTGACGCCTCCTAGTGGTAAAATCAGGAAAGACAACGTGGCAGACGTCAGTCCACACCCTGAACCTCTAACAACACATGTAAGGACTAACAGAGTGATTGAAGTTTAACTAGGGCTGGGCAATATATCAATATTATATCGTACTGTGATTTGAGACGAGATATCGTGATGGATTTTGGATCGTTTACATCGTCATATGGCATTAGTGTTGAGTTTTCCTGGTTTTAAAGGTTGCATTACAGTGAAGTGATGTAATTATCTGAACTTACCAGACTGTTCTAGCTGTTCCATTATTTGTCTTTACTTATTATAGTCATTATATCCACATCAATGATGATTATTTTTCAAAAATCTCATTGTGTTAATATTTTTTTTAAAGCAACAACAGTCGTCAATACAATATTGTTAAAAGATTGAGGTATTTGGTCAAAAATATTTTGGTATTTACTCATTTTATCACCTCAGCCACTTCCACCCCTTATAGTACACAACATGTCACAATCTGCGTGATCAATAATTATCAATATTGACCAATATGAAACGTGACAGGTTTTTCAACCAGGCCCAAATTTAACCAGTGTCAAAAAGAAGTCTTTTATGCAGTTTGTGCTGAAGCCCTGAGAGGCAGGTGAGAAAATTAAAAAATAGCTATCCATTTTCTACGTCTGATTTAAACTGTTATATCTTCTGTGTTTATGACTTAAGAACAAAAAATAAAGTTTTCTCAGGTGAAAAAAGTTTTGCCAGGATATTTTTTCTGTTACTTTTTTTTTAATCTGTGAAAACAGGTGAAAAAAAAAGTTTGGCCGGTGAGTTTTTTTCCCCCTTGTGCACTCTAAACACAGGTACATATATTTATGGCTAGTACCAAAGACTAGCCATAAATAAAACATGGACATGGCCTCAGTGACGTCACCCAGAGGTTCCTGAGGAGTCGTTTTTAAGCCCACAGTGTGATCGCTCTGGCTGTCTCCATCTGGTGTTGCCTGACTTTGACTAACTCCTTGCTAATCCAAAAATACATGAGTGGAGCTGAGGTGGCCGAATGAAGCGGCTACTGAGCAGCTAGCCACCCATCATGGCACCCACCTGTCACTCAAAGCAGCTATGCTTTTAAGCTTTAATATTTTGAACACGTTGAGTTATGCAAAAATTCACCCCCGTATATTTGAAATGACTGGGGAAATTAAGAGACTGAAATTTGAGACTGAGAAAGTTTTTTATACCAGGCTGTACACGTTTATTTCTGTTGTAAAGTTGAGCATGAAGGTCCTGTGGGGACTGTCTGACTCTGGAGCCAGCCTTAAGTGGACTTTCAAAGAACTGCAGTTTTTGGCAATTTTGTGTTGGCTTCATTTTCCATCCCAGGAGTCCCTTTTGCAAGTTATGGAGTAGTGGTGCGCTTGAGCCTCTTGTGGTCAAAATGAGTATGACAAACAAACATAGTTAGAAAAAATTATCAAAACCTTTTCCTCAACCTGTTTCACAGATGAGAAAAGAAATCACCGGAATTTTTTTTCCTCACTTGCCTCTCAGGACGTCCGAAAGTTTGGGAAGGTTTACGTGGTGTTACAGGATGAAATAAAGAAAAAAGCTAAAACAGTTGAAACAAGAAATAACGTTCAAAATTGATGCAATCACAAAGGAGCAAGACTTGAGCTCAGTCTATGACTGCTGGACTGTTACTTACTGTGTAAGTAAAGTGTCCTGATGAAGGGACTCCAGGGGATCGTCCACCTCCTACGTTTAGACAAGAGGCCACTCCTACAAAAAAACAAAAAAAAAAACAAAACACTGTCTGTGCATCCACATAATGTTCTAATACATTCTTCTTTCTTCTTTCAGTAACTAGCAAAATGCAATATAGTTATAGTGCAGGGTACTCTAACTAAACACTGAAAAACCTCTCTATGCTTGTGTTTCCTCCACTAAAACCTTTGGATTCTAATGATTAATTACTTTACAAACATACATCCAGCATTCACAGTGCATATTCAAGTGGTAAAATGATGTATAATGCAATGTAAAAATGTAAAATCACTTCAACTTCACTTTTCAATACATCATTTGAATGGGAACTAATTTTCTTTCAAGCAATTTATAACTGCACTTCTGTAAAGCTGGGGGGACTTACAGAGGACAGATTTAAAAAAGCTTTTTCGGAAGTGCAACAAAGGTCGAGATGTGCTGAGTTTTAGTCCCTTCTTGTAAAGAAAAAAACATTGGATCTTAAACATCCTGTGATGCAACTCAAAGGCATCTTCCATTACATCTTCTCTCACTGATATATGACCATGTGTTTCAAACCTGATGTCCCCAGTGTTTGCAGTACAGAGTTTCTGCTGCAGCTGAAATAATTCAAGTGATGTCACTGAAGTCATGTCAGAGCCACAGAAGACATGATACAACTCACCAGTAAACTGAATTTCATGTGTAAAATCAGTGGAGCTTCCCTGTAAAGCCACATTCAGCTTGGTGTTATTCTCTGTTAAATGCTGCCACCTGGTGTCTGATTATCTGAAGTTGCAGCAGATGATCAGCTGATCTGCAGAGTTTTGGTTGCTCTCTTACTCATGACGATCCTGGGAAACGGGAAAGATTTGGAATTCAAGGTTTTATTGGATTTTGAAAAGGCTTGGTACATAGCATACATATATGTTTTTTTCTGCATACATTAACACAAGGCACGTTTTATTATATTATGGAGGTAAACTTCAGTACATAACAAAAAATTGAATAAATAAGTCTAGAGGGAAAAGATAAAAAACAAAAAGCAAACACAAGAGAGAAAACACTAGAGCCTGTTTTGCTGTATTTTTGTGGTGTCCAGAAGTGTCTTGTTAGTTTACATTTAAACTCCCTCCAAGTATTAGAATTGGTCATCAAAGGTGCCTCCCTAAAAAATTCCCTCCGAGTGATTTATCTGTTTATTTCAGACTCCCGTTTCTCCTTTATTTATGAGGTATTGTTTGGAATCATCAAGATCAAAATTAAGTATACACTTTACATTACTTTGCTAACTTAATTCACAAGTTGCAATTCTGCAAGAAACTGTTCTACTGGAGTCTTTCCCTGATGTTTTAACGACAAAGAGAATAAATATTTCCAAGATTTTAAATTGCCAGATATCTGAGTTGCAGTTCAATTTACATTCTGATTAATTAAAATCATATTCAATTGTATATTTTAATGTTTTCAAATGTAATTTTTCAAAGCTTTGTGCACTAACAAAACAAACTTCCATTTATCTCAACTGCACTGAGAGGCAGAAAGCAGGGTGGTGCAGTCAGTGTTGCTTTAGCCTTTGACCCGTGCAGGGAACTCTGGGATAGAAACTCTCTCGGGCATTTTTTTATTTTAACCACTGACGTCAGTGCTCAAAGAACAAGCTTACAAATCATCATGGTAGGGTTGCAACTAACGATCATTTTCGTTTACAGTCATAAATGACAAAGAAAAACAGCAAATCCTCACGTTTAAGAATCTGGAACCAGCAGATCTTTGACATTTCTGCTTGAAAGATGACAGAAACTATTAATAAGAAAATCATTGACAACTAAGTTTCTTTCAATCGACTAATCAATTAATTGACTAATTGTTGCAGCTTTAAATCATGGCATAAACAGTGAAACACTGGAAAAATACATTAGTAAACAGGAACAAGTAGACCCTCAGTAACATGGACTGAATTACACCGATGCACTTTCCTCTAAATACCAAACATTATTCAACTAATTGATGTTTGTCTCCAGTGCTGCTGTATTGTGAGATAGCTCTCTGAACTCTGTGTGTTTCTGCCAGTCGACACATGCAGGAGTGTGTGAGTGTGTGTGTGCGTGTGTGTAGATCTCCTGCCTGCTGGATTCCAGTCTCCTTCCTCCCTCTGGCCCCAGTACACAGCATGTTTGTAGTGGGAATAAAGGAGATTATTGGAGCATGATAATATGATGAGCAGGAAGTTCACAAGTTTGAGGGGCCTCATCACTGCAGAACAACATTCACCTCTGACGACGGACGTTTGGACTGTTTCAGTGCAAACAGCTGCATCCATAACAACACGCATGATGAGTTTTGTTTTTCTGTTTTGTTTGTGACTCAAGTAATGAGGAGAAATTCCAAAATACTGTTATTTGATAAAAAATGGGTCACTAGATTTTTCTTTATCCCAGTTCATGTGAGGACGGGAATGTTTGTTACACACTTTGATCATAGACAACAAATCTTCTACAGGTTTGGTTTCCATGGTATTTGGCCTGAATATTCATGGATTCAAGGATGACTGCAAATAACTGAGGTGACCTGTGACCTTTTCTTTGACACACTGCCACACAACTCTCTAACAACACTTTAATTAGGACAGAATATCCCTGAAACGACTGGCCTGATTTCCACAAAAGAAACATTTCTAATGATTTCAGTGACCCTCTGACCTTTCCATCAGATCAATTTTTCCACTTGAACACAAAAATATCAAAATCTATTTAGTGGAATGCTATGAAATGTGCTGAGCAAATTCAGGTTCCCAGGTGGAAAATGTTTAAGTTGGAGACGTGAGTTTTCCTGAAGCAGCACATTATCTAATCTCATAATAATATAACAGGAGAACTGCCTTCAAATTTAAGGAACAAATCCATCTTACCAAATTTAATGAGTGACTTTCCACTTACACCAGCAATGATCCAACTTTCCACAAAATTTCACTGAGACATCCTGCTAACTAATTCACAAAAACATTTAGTACCAAAAACATAACTTCCTTTGTTAAATGAGTAAAAAAATATTTCAGAATATTTGTGGAAATCACAGATGCATCTGTTCTAAATAATGTCCAAGTCAACATTTGCTGACTGGAATCAAAGTTACAGTGTAGAAAGGAGATGTACTTTTAGGATGTTTTATAAACAACAGTTATAGTGAGGCAGCTCAAATGGAAACATAGATATCATGGTTGGAAAGCTCATCAGTGACATCTGTTGGTTAAAATGTGAATGCACTGTAGAGAGGTGAAGTCCCTTCACTTCTGTTGTCCCTGAATTTTGCCCTGAAGTACTCATATGATGTTTGTTAAAATTCAAATTAAATGAACACCTTTACAAGACAAGACAGCTGCAATTTATTATCTTTTGTTGTTGTTGAAAACTCTTCATCACAGGACTGTGCATTGTCAGATTCTTTGCAAACGTATATTACAGCTGATTTTTTTTAATGTGTGCTAAAATTACTTACAATAATATATTCTGTAGTAATATTTTCAAATCTCTAGCCAGCTTTGAGCACTGACCTATAGTGGCCCCAAAATCAAAAATGCATACTTTGTGTTTCTGGAGATAGAGATGTCTTCCTTCTCTACAGTATAATGGGACTAAATTGCACTCAGCTTGTGCTCAAAGCACCATAAAATACATTTTAAAAATTCAAAACTAGTATCTCTTTCCAAGAAATCATGACCTGTTTTTTTCAAGATAATTCAGAGACCTTGTTGTGAGCATTTTCATGTAAGAACTACTTTCCTTCTAATAGAAAGAAAGTAGCTCTGGCAGATTCAAAAGTAGTTCCGGCAGATTCTACTGCAGAGAGAAAGTAGTTCCTCCGTCTGACTGTTCACAACATCTGTGGATTATTTTGTGATTATTTTCTTGAGAGAGATATTGTTGTTGAATTTTTCAAAATTATTTTTTTGGCACTTTGAGCACCACAGGACTTGTACCATTGGAGAGAAGGCAGACATCTCTATGGTGTATATCTCCAAAACTCTGCAGCTCAACACCAGAACATTATGGATGGATAAACAGCACTACAGGCCAGAGGAAAAATATGGGGTGAACTGTCCCTTTTATGTAGGACCCTGTGAAATGTTTTATTGCTTTTTTTAAATTCTCAATTCTGACACCTGTCATAAGATATGTGCCACCAGGCCTGACAATTTTGCTGTCCTGAATGGACACTTTTCTTTGCCTAAGCATCAATTAATTCATTTTTATAAAGGTTTTGTGCAGCTTTTTAAGAGTAAAGCAACATTTTTCAAGTATTCAAGCACCCAAACCAAAACTTTCCAGACTCTCAAAGCCTTTATCATCACATCTTAATTATTACTACTGTATAAATGCTATTTTGAAAAATAAAGTTTACAGAATTCTTTTATGCCCAGAGCAATCAGCGCACATTATCACTTTGTTTATTTTACCAGCTGTTTACCTTTGAGTGAATGTTTTAATCATGATTATTTATTGCTCACTAATGATCATTATAAGGGATCAACAGGGGGCTTATCTGGCTATGAATGACAAATATGACGATGGGAGTGTTTCATTTCAAATGCTAAAAAAATTTTGGTTTTTATGAATGATTGTGTGGATACCAGAACAGATTATGCTGAAAAATATCAAGCATTTTTTGGGGAGTATACTCAAATTCAAGCATATTAACAACCTTGAAAACATAAACAGTTTAAAATTAAGCATTTTCCTTCGGTCATTAGGTTTGTGTGTCAGCAGTCCATGTCAGGAGGGACAATGAATCAACTACTCATGTGAAGGTCAGTAGAGAAGGTCACCCTGAAGCAGCCATGACACCAGGCAGGATATTCTGCCTCAGAGGGGAGTGAGTAAACGGTAAGCCCTCCCTTCTCCCTGTCTCCCTTTTGAGCAGCTCTTCTGGGGCACAGAAGGGGGAAAGACGGCACAGGGAAGCCATTCTTTTCATTCATGCACTCGTGGCTGCAGCTGGCACAAGACGGGACACAGGAGGAGGAGGAGGAGGGGGAGAGGGGGATTGTGGGCAGGATAGAGGGGAATCAAGGAGGGAAGTCCTAAATTGCGGCCGTTCGAGGGGAAAAAAAGGAGGCACGTCAGAGGCTTGTGCACGTCATCGAGTCAGCAGACACGCTGAACGTGGTGACGTAACGGAGCCGCAGGGGGCGAGAGAGGAGGGGTCGTCTTTGACTATGTATAGCAATGCTGAGATTGTGTGCATCAGTCCTCATAAGCAATTCAAAGAGGGGCTTCACACCACGTGTTTCCCATAATTAAGACGGGACATTTTTAGAGCAGGTCACAGTTCAAGAACGTAAGACATTTTCCATGATACAGCCAATTAATATTTGTGCAGACAAAACACACACCAGTACATCTGAGAGGATGAAGCGATGCCTATTGTCTCACTGACTTCAAGCTATTCTTGTTTATCACTACAGGATCCAACAAAATAACAGTTATACAGACCACCTACCCCAAAACTGAGTGCAATATTTGAACTATCAGGAATAAGAGCCCAGCTCCTATTCTGTTATTGTGGTGTACAGACGGCAAAAAATCCTCATTTTAACTGCTGCGTCACAGTGAACATCCACCATATTCTATCACCTGACTAAGCTAAGGTCAAACTTAGATTTGAAACATTTTTAGAAAACATTAGGTGCTGATTTTATTTATAATGTCATGAAGTCTAACAAAAGAATTACTCACATGAAGTTAGTATGGATCAAACCACTAATACAGATGGAAAATAAAAACAAAATTCAGAGATAAGGTGCCACTGACAGCAGATTAAAAATCAGAACTATACAGTAAAAAACTATCTGCCTCTGGAATAATTTGAAAAAATGATTCTTTCGCCTGGGTTCTACACCTTTTCCAAAGTCAAATTCAAGTGTTTTTCAAGCATCTTCAAGGTTTTCAAGCTTTTCCACAGCACCTTACAGCAGTGGTAAATTACATATTCACTCCTTTTTCACATGAAATCAGATACGTCATAAACAATCAATATTATGTTTTGTGACAGCATTCTTTAAAAGAATACAGAATATCTGACTTCTTTATCTGAAAAACTACTCAGTCAGTTTGTGATTTATTACAAAAGTAATTTCAAGGACTTTATCCATAATCTCAGCATTTTTCAAACCTTGAGAATTGATTTCCAGCACCTGTGACACAGGTGAATGTCCCCTCATCAACAACTCAGAAAGTTAAGTAAAGATTTTGGCACATCTTTTCATTCAATAACTGCATTGCAATTCTTTGCTCAGAGGTAATTTGTTAGTTGTTAGTTAGTCTAAAAAAAACACAACACATCATCTTTGTAGCATTCACCTGGATCTGCGACTGAATGTAATTAACTACCTGGCAGAGCAGAAAGTCAGCTTGACACAGAGCTCATATGACCACCACTTTGCTATACATACATATATTTTGTATTAATGTCTTTGTTTTATTTGCTGTCAACTAGGGCTGCACAATTAACTGTGAAATATTATCAAAATCACAATATGGCAAAGTGCAACATCCCAATTGCAGATTTGTTAAATATGATAAAGGATAAAGGAACAGTGGGCCTCATAGTAGAAAGTCCTTGCTGGATGCCAACACTTTCGCCCTCATTTCTGATCCCATTTATAAATATTTCCAATAATTGCAGTGAATCTCTTATGTTGAACTGACAGATCAGCTGTTCCTTCACCTGTTTTCCTTCTGGTCTGTTTTTCTTTTTTCTACATCAACTTTTTATGTCAAACCACTTCTTTTTCACCTGAGACACAGTCTGTCCCTCCATGGACACAACATGCACAGCTCGGTTAATGCGGCCCAAAGAATTATTTTTATGAGTCATAAAAGTGTGCCTTTTTCTGTTTTTCTCCACGGACTCGGCAGCAAAGCTGTGTGGGAGAGGCAGCACAAAGTGCTTGTAGAAAGCTGGTGAGTCAGAGAAACAAAACATAAATAAAACACTATTTCCTGATTGATTGGAACTGCATTATCTGTCAAAATAACAATCATATATATCATGATTTTAATACATATATTTTTAAATTATATTTTATTATATTGTGCAGCCCTACTGTCAACAGAGCAATCGTTCACATACTTTTTCACATTTTTAATTTGTGAATAGTTCCTATATTTTAACTCAAAAGGCAGCAAAGTGTTATTTTCTAACATCTTTTCATTGTGGACATACAACATACTCTAAAGATGGTTATAAATAGTTTTAAGTATGCATTTGGAAACAGTAAAGAACTAAGACTCCTTCTTTGTTTAAATAATTTTTCACGTTTTTTAATTTAAGAAGCTTTAGGTAAAATATTTTGGCTAGAATTTTTGGATGAGAAGTAGAGAATTATATTTGTTAGTTATTTTGAGAATTGCTCTTGCCAACATTTATTTTTTTCTGCTGTGTTAAGCTATAACTTAAACCTTGCTGTTTATCCAAGGCACTTGAAAGCCTTGGGAGTTAAGTCATTTCTAGGTTGAATTGGGGGCTCATTTGAACGAGGGATTCCTACACAAGAATCCCACCCCTAAAAGTTTGTGACAGGAGAGTACTGGTGGTATTTTTCCTGTCCTCTTTTTATCTTTCACCTCAGACTGGTGTGCTGGCAAAAAAACGTGCGTTATCTGGAAACTCCAGAAACAGCAGCGTGATTCAACCTTGTGTTTAGAATATTTTACCAGGTCAAGAGTGAATCCCCATGCTGAATTATCTGTAGTAAGAGGCTTGAATATTGCATTAATGAAGCAAATTTTCCAGTAATTATGTGCTCCTGCAAGCGTTCCTTGGGTGCCCTGCAAAAGAGAACCTGACACTAGTTGCTGCGGGAGGGGGGAGTGTTGCAGGAGATAAGAGACGAGTCACGAGCCTGTTTCTGTAACTGTAGTATGTGTGGAACTGTTGGGAGATGGCTGAATGCTGCAGCTTGTATCTGATGCCCTTCGGTCTGTAGCTGATGCTGAGTGTGATGCAGTAAGAAGAGGGAGGATGACATCATCGTGTGGTCGCTTTGCCTCTCTGCACGTACACCTCTGGATGCCGTGGCAACGTGAGGGACGTGTCGGCTGAGGGAGGTCTCTGGCTCTGCGCTGCTGGGAGGAGAAAGGCAGGTTATCATGCAGATGCAGCTTCCTGCTTCAGCTCACAGTCCCCCCCTCCCCTCCTCTTTCTTTCCCTCTCCCTCTGCTGCTGTAGGAGAAGCCCCCTCCTCTCATCTACCCCTCCCCTTTTTCCTTTCCTTCACGTCCACAGCTCAGCCAATCAGAGCGGCCAGTGGGGGCAGGGCATGGCATAAACCACCACTCCAGTGCGGAGCTGCTGCATCTCCCCAGAGCTAACAGGGAGCTAGCAGCTCAGAGGGAGGAGACACGGTCAAACCCAGCCTCTGTGTGTATTTGTGTGTTTGAGTGTGTGTGCGTGTGTGTGTGTGTGTGGCTGTAAGTGTGTGCCTGTCGCAGACTAGCAGGCACAGCCACTGCTGCACTCTTGTTTCACCAGACTTTTTCCTCTTAACCTTGCCTCGCCACGGTGCTCAGCTCCGGCCTGCTTCTTCCTCTACTTCAGGATAAAGAGGGATCAGCGTGGGGGGACAGGAGAGAACGGACGGCAGCCTTCCTTTCCCTCCTTCTTTACTCTCTAACCACCTCGTAGTTGCTGACAGCTCCTGGCGGACGTGCAGGCAGGATGATAGCAGCTCAGCTTCTGGCCTACTACTTCACCGAGTTGAAGGATGATCAACTCAAAAAGGTGAGTGAAAGCAGCTTTAAACTGCCACAGTGGTTTTCTTGTGTTGGAGTTGTGTAATGTGACAGCAGCCTGGTGGACAGCCGTGGATGCCGGTAAACGGGAGCTGCATGTCAGCATGGAGCCTGTGGGGCGTATCGGGCTGGGAGAGGAGGATGCAGCATTTGGGAAGTAGAGGAGACGGAGGCCATGATGATTTCTAATTTGGATTTGATTAAATTTTAGTTTGTTTAGAGGTTAGCAGCATTTGACATTGATGTCCTTGAGAGGGGCTGTGGTCAGTGATGGTGGTGATGAGCTGCAGAGCAGACAGACCCTCGTTATCGAGTATTTCCGGAGCGTCGGTTGCCTGGGCGTCTGAAGCAGACAGGTGTCTGTGAAGGACTGTTGGGAAAAGTCGTGAGCGAAGCGCTAACCCTCCCTCCCTGACTGCTTTCTCCACTCACTGATTCTTACTTTCTTTCACCGTTGTTCTCTCCAGTTTCATCTTTCTCCAATTTGCTCAATCATTCTCTTATTACCTCTGGAAAAAAAAACCAACATAAACTCGTTAGCGGAACACAGACATTCCTATCGGGGAAATCTGAGCTGGAATAAAGCCTCTGGTCATCTAAAGAAGCTGAGTTCAGGAGAAATTAGCCACTGGATGGGATGACGGGAGGGATGGGATGTTCCCAGGCGGGGAGTCAGATGTGATGGAACGGGGACAGACAGATTTATGATGTCATATGTGATGTCACAGTGCAGTAGTTGCACGTGCCTCTGCTGGAGTAGGTTAGTGGAATTTACAACTGTCTCTGCTGAGGGGAATCACAGTCCTTTAAAGGATGAAAGTTATTCAGCTGTGTGTATCCTGACTGACACTCTGCATGTCATATTGAGAAATTAAGCCAAATTTAGCAATAGCCAAAATCATTTTCAACCTTTTGACCAGTGACGTTCCTCTTTACAAACTCATCTTTAATAGACAAACACTCCTCAAATGCACAAATCTTTTTTTAAAAAGCGACAGGGATTACAAAGTATTGGTCAAACAATATGGGTTTTCAATGGCCGATACTGTTGCTAATATTTCAAGAGCAGGGCGACTGATAACCGATCTATAATGCTGATATTAAAAGGAGAAAAGTCTTGCTTAATTCCATTATTATTACACATTACAATCTAATATTATATTAAGTTTTGCTGTTTATTTTGCATTACGCTGTAATATTTATAACATAAATAGACTGTACATTTAACACAACCGGTGAAAGTTTTTTATCAGATTTGTGGTCATTTAGGATGAGAGGAACATGCAAGTTATGTTAGAGGACTCCAACCTAAGTTCTTGACCTCCTTCTCTGAACATCGTTCCACAGCAGCCACACTGGCGAGACTACCTGCAGGTGTGTCTGCAGACATTTTTTTGTTTATCCGCCTCATGAGAACAGGCATCGACTAATGCTGATTATCTAAAAGCACCAGACAATTGGAGAACTGACTACTCAGTCAGTCTGTTACTATTCCAAATTATCCCAAGAAATTAATGTACACAAAAGCATACTTAAAATACAATAAAACTTTCCATTTAGTGTAATAGTGGGGATTGATTGTTAATCCACTATGAGTGTCATATAGCTTTGATTAAATGTTAATGAGTGAAGATAGTTGAATAATAAAATGTCCTGGCAAACAGCCTCACAAGGTTGATAGCAAAAGACGGGAATAGAACAAGGAGTGGTTTGTCTCCTGTGACTTCCTGGAAATCATGTCATACTGTATTCAATGCCCTGCAATGTTACTGTACTTCACACTGCACTAGTCGGGGGGGTTTCAAAGAGTGAGCCTGTGGGCCTCCTCTCGGACAAAGCTCAGGAAAACGCGCTCACCTTTAGCTTAGTTCAATTCCTGCATGTCTGTGTCAGCAAATGAGTTAAAATAACCTGATATTGTTGTTTGACATAATTTAAAACTGTATGTGAAAAGAAAACAGTGCTGATTCTAACCAAAAAATCCCTAGAATTATCTCCTTAAACAATTCAGAGATGGTTCCTCGTGATATAAAAACACTTATTTATTAGAAAGCCTTCATAAACATCGTTTTCACCTCGAATCTCTGACCCTCTCCTGAAACTGTCTGCCCCCCCCCACTCTGAAACCCCCTGCATTAGTCTATTTGCAGCTAATAATAGTAATGCCAGTCAAAGCAGCCTAATGAGAAACAAATGTGTGGACTGTGTTTCATGGCACAGAATGGATTTCTGAACTGTGGTGCCCCACATGGCATGCACTGTGTGATTATGTAAGAGCACCAGTGAACTCCCACAGTAAACAAACATTCCATTAATTAGATTCATTAACCGTAATACAGCAATTAAACTACACAATGCTGCTATTAAAAATGATTATTATATTTCTGCTTGATTGATTCAGCATTTTATGAAGACAAAAGACCTCTTGAATGCACCTCCACCTTGTGTTGTACTATAGTAATTATGACACTTTTGTTCTACACGAGTGTTTTGGATCAGGGGGTTGAGGACGATTCAGGCTTCCTCTCACAATATATGCCGTCCTCTGTGTTAAGTGAATCAATCTATTGACTGTTTAACTACCACTCAGCCTCAGAACCCAATCTCCCAGCATGCATCTCATTCAATTAGTTAAGTATGTGGTAACACAACCTGACATGACCTTACATCAGAAAATAATGAGTGAGGTGGCGGCAAACACTGCAGAATTCACTATTTTCTTCATCAAGACGCCTCGCAGTGCATAACTGTGTCTTTACATGACATGCAAAAGGAAAGTTACACTTGAAGTTACATTTTTAAGTTACATGTAACCTGTATGTGACATTTCCTCATTAAAATGTCTAAAAGCAACTAGTCTATGTTAAATATTTTGTTGAGATGTACACTTAATTATTCCAAATGTTTCCAATTTTCATCTGCAATGTCGGTTGTTTAACAATGTGTTATTATTTTAATGTCAAAGACCCCTAGCGGCAGAAATTACACACTGTGCAGGTAAAATAATGTCAGTTTGTAGTCAGCTTAACACATGGTTAGGTCCATTTCACCAGTGGGTTAATCAATAACATAGCATGAAACATCAATAATGTTGCTATGGTTACCTCCAGTTGATCATACCTTGCACACTAATGAATCTGTTGTTAAACTGTCGGTCAGAACTATTTTTACAGAACTACTTTTTTATGTTGTACTATGTGTAACAATGATCGGTACCTCTTGATTTTAATAATCTGGCACATTCTGAATACTCCCTGACTCTTTGTGTTTGTGTCCTGTGTCTGTTCTCTCAGATCGATAAGTACCTGTATTCCATGCGTTTCTCCGATGAGACGCTCAAGGACATCATGAACCGTTTCCGCAGGGAAATGGAGAACGGGCTCGGCCGTGACACCAACCCCACCGCCACCGTCAAGATGCTGCCCACCTTCGTCCGGTCCATCCCTGACGGATCAGGTACAGTTCACATAAGGATTCTCAGGGCAACAATACATCATTGTAAGAATCAAACGTGTGTTTAAAGATACTCTGCTTGATTTTGGTAACATGCACAACAATTCTACAGATACCAAACCTATGGCAGTAGTCCTCTAAAAGGATCTCAAGACTCTCATGTACCTCTGTTGGTCTGGACATTCAGACATTTCATTTTAATCTAAACCAAAATTACAGTTGTGAAACATCTCCTGGACCAAACAGCTGAACCTTGATCTCAGTCTGGATCAAACTGAACCACGGTTCAGATCGTTTCTAGTGATTTTTTTGTGATGGTTCAAACTTTCAGACCAGTTACAGGAAGTTCTGGTAGGTTATCATCAGAAACAGATTGAGGGCAAACAACGCAACAAAATGATCTGCAGTAGCAAATGTTGAATTGACATTTGGTCCGAGGACTTTATAAAAAGTCACAAAAATGTGAAACCAAAACTAACCGGATCAAATGTATGAGGGGTAGGAGAAAACAATTTATTCTCTTAAATATTGTTTTTATAGTTCCTGAACTGACTTTTCTTTATGTAATTAACTAGCACTTAGCCTGTTAGCTTGATGCTAACAGATAATGGGAATTTGTGTTGCAATCGTGGTAACATCTTAACAAACGGATCCATTTTATTTCACATGCTTGACATGAAACAACATGTGAGCTCATAGTTAGAGGCATATAGTATATTTCCTGCTCTAAGAAACTAATTGCAGCTGATTTCATGTTGCTAATTTAATGTGTTACTCTGGCTTCAACACTACCCACTAACCAGCTACAAAAACCTCAGAGGATCAAAACTCACATTCTTGCTGTGTGCAGTTTTCCGGTGGTTTCTTTATTTTGGCCTTACGTCTTACCTGTCATTTTATTTATTAATATAGCACTGGCTAGCTGAGCAGGAACAGCCAAATGTCACACTTTACTTCAAAAAATATTTTCATTACTACTTATATATATAAAAGTATCTATATAAGTATAGAAATGACGCTGCTGAAAATAAACTGAATGAATGATGATATACAGGGTGTCCATAAAGTCTCTTTACAATTTAACAAATTTATTACAAAAGCAAATATATACACAAATCTGTGGAAATTATATTATTATTATTATTATTATTATTATTTTTATTAATCATTTCAAAATGAAAAGTAGATATTGATGGTTTTTGCCTCATTTAATACACCTCTATATGGGCACCATTAGTTGCACGAAGCACATCAAGACGGTACTCGATTTCTTGCCATGTTCGCTGTAGCATAGCCTCATCAGTGGTGGCAATGGCATCAGTGATCTTTTGCATGAATTGACGGACGTGACGGTGGATGTCTTCCATACTTAATCCTGTAGTTTCGCTGAGTCTGCGTATCTGATTTTGTTTCAATAAACCACGATACACATTGTGCCTTTTCTTGAGGAGCAGCCATTTTTTAGGGGTTTATTTAACAGAACCTATTTCATCTGCAGGGTAACTGAAATGCACAATGCGATGTGATTAAAAACTTTGATAACCACTGAGTACATAGAACAAATCTGATTAACATATCTCATCAATTGCTTTTGTAATAAATCTTTTAAATTGTAAAGAGACTTTGTGGACACTCTGTATAGTCTCTAGAATGATGCAACTTTTCCTTGTGGTCTAGTGTCAAAAAAAGCAAACAAAAATCACAGTAAATTGTAATAATGAATCACAATACATAAAATCTGCACTCAAGTATCGTGATTGTATCAAATTGGGAGATAAATGTATCGTCACAGCCCTAAAATCTATACAGTGTAACAAGAACATCACCCTTGGTTCTCAAGACCTCAAGATAAACTTAACCTGTAGGCAATTACAATAAGACTGAGTTTTATCCTTAAGATGCTTTTGAGGAAAAGGACATAAAGCATTTTGGAGTAAAAAGTACTTGATCTTGGCTGCTAACTTGCATTATTCTGTCAGGTATTGACTGGAGGTCATGGAGGTCTGTTTGAAATATTCAGCTGGAAGTTAAATATTAGTTAAATATTGAATTCGCTGCCACTCCTCAACATCAGGTCCTGGTGTCCTTAAGAAAACTCTGATGTGTCCCTTGACAGAATTAGCTAATTGATTTAGCAAATAAAAGATATAAAGTACATAAAACAAATAATTATAGTGAAAAATTTAATTTTTAGAAATTCTTATTATTGATATTCATACATATTCAAAAGAGCAAATGGTGCTTAAGTTGAATACATTGAACTAACCAGACCATAGTGAAATTAAAATTTATATATGAGTGTCAAAAACACACATCCAAGATTTTAAAGAGTTTAAAAAACAGTATTGTTTCAGGTAAATTCTCACCAGGTCGTGACCATATTAATTCTCTTTACGTGTGCAACTGACAATTATTTTCATTATCAATTTATCTGTCCATCTACTCAATTAATTGATCAGTTGTTTGGTCCATAAAATGTCAGAAAATGGTGAAAGATGTTGATCACTGTTGCCCAAAGCCCAAGATGACGTCCTCAAATGTATCGTTTTGTCCACAACCCAAAGATATTCAGTTTACTGTCAGAGAGGAGTAAAGAAACCAGAAAATATTCACATTTGAGAGGCTGAAATCAGAGAATTTTTTACTTTTTTCTTTAAAAAAATTCTCAAAATGATTAATTGTTTATCAAAATTGTTGGAGATTAATTTAATAGTTGACAACTTATCAATTAATCTAATTCTGTTGTTGCTATAATTATCTGTAACAAACAGGTTTTCATTCTAAAAGTCAGTGCAGGGCTTTAAGTTATGACTTCATCATGCAGTGAACTGTTAAAATCAAATTATATTTATACACAAGCAACAATGATGAATGATAAATGTCTCTGTTTTGCATTATGAAGCTGACAAACTTAATCACATCAAGGGCAGAGTGATCCCATTCAGACTCTGGTAACAAAGAGCACAGTGTGTTGTTATATCTCATATACAGTCCATCTATACTGTAAGCGTGTTAAAGCAGCGCCTGAGGTGTCGTGTTTCTATCTGTGTATAAACAATGTGCTGATGTGGTAAAATCGTCAGGCCTGTTCTGTGACATAAGCCTCTTTGTGTTGTGCTCTGGATTTGGACTCAGTAGATCACCATTGTTTTAGACTCTGGGTCAAACAGTTCAGCTCTCTGTGTTCATCTCATAACGTGCAGGCGACGGCGTCAGATGAAAAGTTCATAATGACGGTCTTATTGATTTGACTTTAATGAGACGATTCAATCACCAACAGGTTTAGATAATTAAACAATCCATTCAAAACCTGGTGCACGTTAAATATTCATGGCTGACAGTCTGAGGGGTTGGCCTGCTGTCAGCTACGGCTTTTGTCATTAAGATCATGACTGTACCTGGTTAGTTAAATTAAGACTGGCAACTTGACGGAAAAAAATTAACTATTCCCATGGGTGATACTTTAATGAAGGCTCGAAATACACTTAAGTTGCAGTTTAAGTGTAAATATTACAATTATGTACTGCCTTTAAATGAGGAATCTGTCATAATATCAAAGCTAAAGATAAAACTGAAAATCTGATAAAATATTTATTTTGAAAGGAAATAAAACAGGGATGAGTGTTTGGGATGAAATCCTTCAAAATAAAAAAAAAACCTGCTGCTGAAAAGCTATAACACAGGGGTCTCAAACTCACATTGGCTTGGGGCCACTGATGGTATTGTCATCTCATAGGGGGGCCACTTCATCGCTCAGTAGAGCTGTGTGCCGGCAAGAATCTGGTGATATGATTCGCGCCAGGTTTGGGGGTTATGATTCAATATTTTGTGACATATTGAGACTCTGTAAACAAGGTGTTGTATTGCTATTTTCAATCAAATTATAGGAAAACTGTCACAGTATAAAGAACACAGCATCATATGTATAAAATCAGAGTTTAAAAAGATTACTTTTTTGTGCAGTTATGAAATAAAAAATAAAAAATTTGACACAAGACATTAATTTAAAGTGATTTTAGTGAGTGATTTTATTTGCTCCTCCAGAGTCTATGATCAGAGCTGTGTCCATAGCAACCGTCTGTTCTTCCTAGCAACGGTCTGTTATTCAGAAATAGACCTTAGAATGCCGTAACTGACCAATCAGAATAGATTCATAAAGCCATATCATACAGCAATATTGTGATACTCAATATCAATATTTTCTTACACCACGAACATTCAAGTGCTGAAAGAAAGCCCGATATTTCTAAAACCGTACTTTTTTGTTTCCATTACTAACATATTTTCATCATACTTGACAAAAAAAGATGCAAACAGCAGTTTCTGTAGATTTTTATATACGTTAGCGAGCCGTGCACTGGACACAAACTCAGCAAACTCTTCTATCACTTTGAATTGGTCATTAATACCCCTGATGAAAATGGTTAACTTGGCACTGTCGGTTTTGTCTGTGCTTTGGGGAAACGCCACAGAGCTTTTATAATAGAATTGTTGCTGTAACAGCAAATTAAAGTTAAAATAGAAAGCTAAGAAAATTAGAGATATGAAAAGACAAATAAAGCATACTACAGTCTGCAAATGATCATGATTATTTTTAAATTGTTGGTTACCATAATAAAATTAGTGGGGAAAAACACTTATTTCAGGATATTTTAACGACTGAATCATTACAGAGTATAATTATGAAGTTACCAGAGAAATAAACAAGGATTTATGGTGTAATAATTTTGCTTCCTCAAAGATGAAGCTGTCTCAGAATCTGTGTGTAGGTATTCATGAACAAAGGAGGATTATCTTAATGTGCTAAATGTCATCAGAGGAACTAAACCACCTCTCAGAACAGCTATTTTCTTGTAATTTCTTGGCCAACATCAAGAGGTTCGCTCCTCAGACTGAGCCTGTTTACTGGCTAGTACGACTTGTTCTTGTTGGTAAACAGCTCCAGTACACAGAAATAACATCAAGTGCCCGTCAGACATGCTGTAGTCCGAACAAGGGCAGCAGAGACGGAGAGGCCAGGGGCTGCTCCTGCCTCCTCTCACATTAAAAATAGCCTCAGGTTTCAACAGCTACATGAGGTTAGAGGGATCAACCAAAGGGCAGACTGGAAGTTATGGCAACAGTAAACTGATAAATATTACGAAGCAATGATAGACATGACGGGAAGGACGGCCTAACAGCAATAAAAGATAACTTTTCCTCCACTGTAACGTGTGGTGTCAGTAACAGTTAGTCTAATCCCTCAGGGCAGACTTTCTGTGAGTCTCAAAGGAAAATGAGTCTAAGAAATCACGGCTAAGCTCTAATGATGTCTGTTCAGAGAAATCTTTACTGTGTAATGAGATTAGGCTAAAAGCTAATAAAGATAAAAAAATGTAGAAAGACCAGCTCATCCTAATATTTCCCCTTTTGCCTGAGAAATCTAGCCCAAATCCCACGAGTTCAGTTTTTGGTGTGAAATCTCTGTCTGAAAAAAACAATCATGAACATTTTGTTCTACATCACGTCCCGTATTTGTATTACTGGTGGACAAAACTGTAGAACTGTGTTTCATGCAGTAGTTTTCCTCTGATACTGCTGCCAACAAACAATAATAACAAACCGAACCACAAACATAACCTAGGCGAAGGTAAAAAGTTTAACTAAAGCTCCATTTACTAGCTTTTTTTCTAGAGCTTTCAACCACATCTCGCAGTTTGTTTCGGAGGATGGAGATTGCGCAGTTGTCATGGAGATGGCTCAGTGATCAATGATATCTGAATGGTCACATGATGATGGTGATAGATGCTGTTGAAAGCTAAAAAATGAAGTGGACCATAAGTTTGTCAAACTATTGTATCAGCCACCTTCCAGTTTGAAAACGTAAAGCCAAAACTCTAAACTGACTACTGGTCAGAGTGGAAGAAAAAAAAACCTGAGTATCGTGATTCTTTTTTTTATAATTCCTAATCAATTTCTTATATATATATATATATAAATAACTAGCACTTAGTCTGTTAGCTCGATGCTAAAACATTATGGGAATTCCCATTGGCGCGCTAACAGAAGTTAGCATTGTGATCATGGCAATATCTTAAAATGAGACTTGACTTTACTTCACATGATTAACATAAAGTGACATGTGTGGTCATAATTTAAGACATAAATTTCCTCTGATCTGTTGAAACAAACTACTGGCTGCTGATTTCACGCTGATCAATCACATCAATCTGTTACTTTGTCTGCAACCTCAAATGGACAAAACTCAAAATACGACTACTTGGAAGAGACATTGCGTGCCAGGAGAGGGCAGCACATATATTTATATTTTATTCATTGGCCATTACTTGATGAGCAGGAACAGCTAAATGCACCACTTTTCTTCAAGAAGTATATACACTTTTTGTTCGATCTGTTGTACATTTTATTTATCAATTTTATATGCAGGGTTTGGAAAACAAATCAGGTTCATATGTGAAGGATATTCATTTAAATGCTCACGTTGTGCTGTGTCCAGTTTTCAGGGGCTCGATTCATTTTAGCCTTAAGTCATGGTGAGCAGGAACAGCTAAAGTTTGCTTCAGAAAGTATTTTATTTACTACTTTTATATGCAGTATAGCAATGATGCTGCTGACTGACTGACAGGTGACGTGAATTGTTTCTGAAAATATGATTCATGCTATACAGTCTCTCAATGTGTACGAGTATCGTCTAGTGTTAAAAAGGTGAACGAAAATTGCAATAATACAATCATAATATCAAATTGCAATACATATCGAATTGGCACTGAGGTATCGTGACATTATAGAATTGGGAGATAAGTGTATAATCCCAGCCCCACTAAATGGTAGATTCATCCCATCAAATGCAGGAAGAGTTGATGTTAAAAAAAAAAAAAAAATCCCACCATCACAATTTGTAGATGGGTGACAGGCTGATGAAAGTGCCTGCAAAGTAATCCTGGTGTATGTCCATTGATGACGTCTCTTAGCCATGAAAAAACTCAGTGAGCCTTTCCAGAGACGAAGTAAAATATTTAGCTTGGCTTTGCGAAGCTGCCATTCGGTGGTTCAGTCCAACTCCAACACTGGGTGACGCCTGGTCACATTACAGTGCCGGTCGCCCAACTAAATTCATTCTCAGCGACTGTGTGCTGTAAGAGGGCCACTACAGAAGTGACGGCTCATTAAGACAGACTTAATCAGTGCTTAATCTAATCACAGTAAGCAATCCTCTGTGGTCAAGTGTGTTTTCGACTGTTCAGATTCACCCAACAAAGTTAATGAACCTGAATTCTGGGAAAGTCAGATGAGACAAAGTTGGACCTGAATACTTTTTAGGATTTAAATCTACAACGTGGCCACACCTTCAGCTGGTCCTGCTAGCTCTAATTTTTGGGGATTATACCTCTTGGAAACTAAACCTCTGGGTTTCTTGGCAGTGTTAAAGGCAGGATTAAGTTTAAGAGTGACAACCACATCTCTGTTGTTTAATTAAACTAAATCCTCGGATTACTTTGTCTCTGCGCTTGTGCATATTTGTCTCTTAATTTGTCCTTTTTTAAGCCTGACAATAGGCAGTTATTTTGACATTGATATAATTAACGATTAGTGGGAAAGATGCTTTTAGCATCACAATTTTCAATTTCACTGAAAAAAACAATTAACATCATGAAGATGTGACATTTTTTGTTGCCTGTACCAAACTAACACGTTTTCTTACATCTGGAGAACAGGATTTGTATGCCAGGGCATCTACAGTCACCAGCCCTCTCCTGACTGTTCGTTTAAAGGGACAGTTCACTCCAAAATCAAAAATACATTTCCCCTGGCCTGTAGTGCTATTTATCCATCTATATTTTTTTTAATGGGAGCTGCAGAGTTGAGATGTCTGCCTTCTCTCCAGTATAATGGGACAAAAATATCTGTCAGTTTATGGTGCTCAAAACACCGCAAAATACATTTAAAAAATTCAAAACCAGTGTCTCTTTCCAAGAATTGTTCTGGTCATTTTAACTAGGACAGGAAACGTATTTAAAGTATTATGGAAATCACTGTATGACCAACTGTAATGTCCAAATCATAGGATGTGTGTGTTGTGAGCAATTTCATGAAGGAACTTCTTTCTTTCTAGATTCTAAAATAGTGGTAGATTCGTCTGTAGAACCAAAGTAGTTCCTACATGAATCTGCTCACAACAAGGTCTGTGGATTATCTTGAGTAACTGGGTCATGATTTTTGGAAAGAGACACAGGTTTTGAATTTTCCAAACATATTTTTTGGTGCTTTGAGCATCATGAGCCAAATGCTATTTAGTGCCATTATGCTGGAGTGAAGACAGACATCTCTGTGGGCGATATCTCCAAAACTCTGCAACTACAAGTAGCACTATACGCCAGGGGAAAAATATGTATTTTTGATTTTGGGGTGAATTGTCTCTTTAATAATAGGCTTGATGAACTTATGAAACTGCTGCAACAAATACTAAAATCCCAACATGTCCTGTATGTAAACCAAGAAGCTCACACGTACTGGCACTGAGGTTACCGTAGGACGGGCCTCTAAAATGGACACTGCTCTGCAGCAAGTCAGTAACACTTCTATATGTCAAGCCTGACCACATCTCATTCCAGTCAGGTCAAGGAGACACATAGCACGATGCAACAAACACTGCAGTTATTTAGGCACTAAATGAAGAACATTGTTCGGTCGGGAGGCAGGATGTCCTGGATGTTTGCCTGTAACTGAAAGGTCACAGGTCTGATCCCTGCAGCAGTTTAATGTACAGCCACACACTATAATGTGCTCTGTTGTCGTTTCCCCTTGCAGGACACTCAAACCCTCTTTACCCTTTTCATTGTAACTCACTTTACTTAAGCGTCAGATAAAATTTCTAAAAGCTAAATTAATCATATCAATCCAAAATGAGGACGCAGCTGTTTGTCAAGAGAGTTATGGAAAACTATTTGATGACTGACAGCAAGAAAATACAAATTACTGCCAGAAATTATTGGCTATATTCTCACAAATTTGCAAAATCTGGGGCAAAATAATGGTATGTATACTGTATATACTACATGCAACAGGTTGTGTGTTCATTTGGGAATAAACTAAATGAACCCAACTCTATATATGTTTTGAGAAAGCTTCTCTCTCCTGAGGATAATTTTACATTTTGGCTTCGTGCCTGGAGTGAGACTCTACCTCAGCACCTGGCTGGGGGTCTGTTCACATAAAAAGGGTCGAGGAAAACAAGCTACAGTGCATTTTAAATTAATTTTTTCTTTTTTTTTTTAGTGTGCCTCTTTCTTGATCGGCACTTCCCTCCTCAGGCTTTTAGTATCTGAAATTTTGGGGTTGTTTCTTTTGCCAACCTTATTCATTAGTTTGTTGTTTGTGTGTTTTATTACTCGTGTCACAGATGTGGATTCTGCAGATACGCCGATATCATCTGCATCCCAATGATGGCATGTCGACAGTGAGACAATTAACCTGAGGAAGTTCTGATTTGCTCATGCCAGTGTTTATAAAAGATCCTTGATGATATACTTGGGTTCAAAGTGCAGTCACAAGCACAAACATTTGTGGTTTACTTTCTCCTATTGACATTATTCTGGCAGTTACCCACAACAAGTGCTCTGTGGTACATTCTGTGCACAAAGCTCCTTTTTGTTTTTCATTGGCATTGAAGTTTGGAAATTATGATGCACTCAGGGAGCTTTAACAGAGGATAAAAAAGGCAATAAAATTCTCACATCTGAACTGGCCTGAGTGTTTTTGGAGTCCTTAAAGAGACATTCTGGTACATTAAAAAAAAAAATTTAAAACTTCATGCACAGGTTTTGTCAAGTTTTGATTTCAAATTTCCCAAATATGATGAAACCATCTGAAAAACCTTTGGATTATAATACCAAAATACAAATACATTTATCTTTAACAAGGAAACCTGCTGAAAATGTTCAAAAAGTACTGATACACACACTGAAAACTTCTCAGTGATTTGAAACAGCATCACGTCCTTTGAAATGTCAGTTTTCACTGATGCAAAACAAACCTGTGTGCATGCTGCATCTGCGAGACACTGGTTAAATGTGGTGGATGCTGGACAGTATTTACTTTGACTTTTTCAAATTCATTTCATAATTTAAGAACACTGTGGGTTGTTCGATGTCAGTGTTTTTTTATGGCTTCTGAAGTGGGCACATGTCAGAAAAGGTTTGAGAACCCTGAGTTAGCTTATACTGTACATTGGGCCATCTAAGTCGACAGCGGTGAGGAAAAACCTGATTTTTTAATATATTTTTGGGGACTTTATATTTATTTGACAGGACATCAGTATTCAGTACATGAGGCACACACTATCAACTGAGCTATGAGGATGCCCCCCAAAAACTTTCCTTCTGTTTTGTGTATATATATTTTGCGATATGTATATTTTATCTGTATAAAATAACAATATAGTAAATAAAAATTCATTTGTAACTTTTTGTTTAGTTGCATATTGTAATAATAAAGTATGGTTTTCACAAAATCCCATGGTTCACCTGGACTTGCCTCACGGTACACGGTTTGGGAACATTTAACGTTTAAATGTCTCTAACATTTATCTGCGCTCTCATTTCAACAGAAAAGGGGGACTTCATAGCTCTGGACCTTGGAGGCTCGAATTTTCGGATTCTGCGCGTCAAAGTGACACAGGACAAGAAGCAGCCGGTCCAAATGGAGAGCCAGGTCTACGAAACTCCTGATGACATCATCCACGGCAGTGGGTCACAGGTAAATAAAAAAATTTACAAAATACTGACTCTATTTAGACTTTTAGCTTTTTAAAAAAGGGTTTGACAGTCTGGTTATTTCCTAAATAGACCACAGAACTGGAAGGATTTCCCTAGAAACATGCACCAGAAGATATTATCTAAACTGTCCACATGTTGTAATCCCTATCATCAACAAATACTTAGCAAATACTGCACGACCCGGGCCAGACACTCAAACTGTTTCCCCTCAAAATATTCAGTGTTGTTTATGTCTGCCCTCCATACAGATCACAGTAGTATTAAAAGGTCAGGTCGAGGATCAATATGTCTAAAACAACCTCCTCAATAACACTGAGAACAATGAGAGTGAAGTCAGAAGCTACACTGACCTTCACTGAACTTGTAGAGAACAGCTGGCAGTCGTATAGTAACATGATAACCAAAACATGAGCGGCTGTCTGAGGCCGTGTGATTGGATCAGAGCACGACTAACACAGACAGAGCGAAGACAGATGCTGTTTAATGAAATGTCAAGGGGACAGCTGGCCAAAAATGTAACGTGCTATATGAACACATTTGTTAACAAAGTGCTTTGCATTCTAGCAAAATATAAGCATTTTAAATATGAAGCCAAACAGCTTTCAACACAGTGAAAATCACAAAAGACATTTAGCTGGTTAGTTGTAAAATTATTCCAACAAAGATGTTTTCTTTTAACAGTTTTTATTAGCTCTTAAACTAATCCGTCAGTGTTGAGTGTTGATGTTGTATCTTCATCGCTCCATCTCACCTCCTGAAACGTGACACTCAGTTGCCACTTAATTAGGAACACTAAGCTAAAACTGATGCAGGCTTGCAATAAATCCTACTTTCACAAAGGTCACAATATTTGTTTTAATCAACTATTTTAAAGAGCTTTTGTTTTAATTTATGGTCATTTTGGAGACTGCAATTTAACCTCATCAACTGTGTGTGGACGCCAACACCCACTGTCTTTCAAATGTCAAAAGTTTTTGGTACAAATCACAGCACATATTTTTCTGTGGTCGTCCTCAACGTTTGGGTGTCTTAACATGTTACTTTGGTGGGGTTTTCAGCCCAAAAATCAAACCCAAAAACTGCTGCAACAAGTTGAGACATAATAAAGAATGAGAATGGCCAACCTAAACTTCAATCTTAAAGCGTTGTTGAATTGTATTGCATTATACAAGGTTTTCCCAAGATTTAGTCTGCCTTGATTCATATAAATAAGATTGACAGGATGTTAAAAACATGAAAAACATAAAATACAATTCCACAAACTCTCACTCATACTAGGCTGTTTACATTAAACGTCTGTAAATGAAAATAAATGTTCCATTAATATTCTTGTTGAACCGTCAGTCATATTGCGATTATTTTTTTTACTGAAATTGCGATTGCAATATGCAATATGATTAGTGGAAATGATCAGTTTTGCAATACAATTTTTATGTTCATTGAAAAAAAAAACTATTAAAATAACGGTGATGTGATATTTATTGAGGTCTGTACCAAACAAACATATTTTCTTTCAAGATTTTTAAGCCAGGTCATCTCTGCAGCACTACAGTACCTCATTATAATGCTGTTTTCTAACACCTTTTTCCTTTGCGATTTGGTTCTGGTTCTGTGATTTGGATGCTGCACTTGGTCATGTTACGACTGTATTACGATTATTTGTGCAGCCCTAGTGAAAACTCTTTCCCTCAGACCAGAAATGTGGGCTTTTCTTCTGTGCACACATCTCTACTCCAGCCTTGCAAACTGCTGTCTAGTTGGTTTGTTTACAGTGCACAGAGCTGACGGTAAACAGGCAAGAGGCAGTGTGTTGCAAACTGCGATAAGAACCCAAACTAAGATGCACATTCCAAACATACAGTACACATGTCCAAAGGAAGCTCCTAAACCCTGAATAATATTATTGTATCCCACGTCTTTATTGGAAAATGCTACATTGAGAATGAGGCCTATTTAGGAATAATCAATTGGAATAAGGTGTTTACATTACCTGTATCAAAATGGGAACATTGTCATAGGCAGAATAAAAGTGAAAGTTTAGTGCGCATGTAATAAAGTTATGGCTGCTGAAACAGGTTTGGTCAAGAAAACTGGTAACTGAGTGTATGTGAGAGGTCACAGGATGATTAAAAAGTCAGGAAATAATAATAAACATGGATGTGACAAGCATTTTTTTTTTTTAATTTTTCAGACTTTTCCTTAATTTTTTTGGCATTCTTATTGTAAAATATTTGATATTTTTCTCTTATTGTGAACATCCATCATTTGTTAAAGTGGTCACAGCTCAGAGACAGTGGGTGTGCAGTGGTCAAGGGTTTTGTGTGTGTAATCCTGTTTTTCTACAGTGTAAAATCTTGTTTTCTGTCTGCAGCTCTTTGACCACGTCGCAGATTGCCTGGGTGACTTCATGGAGAAGCAAAAAATCAAGGATAAAAAGCTTCCTGTGGGATTTACGTTCTCCTTCCCCTGTGCCCAGTCCAAACTAGATGAGGTAAACAAATGTGCTGGGTAGTTTGAAGTTAAAGAGATAACTGTGCCACAGTCAGCTTTCAGACTATTATTTTTCAATATTATAAGCTCCTTCGTCCGATTTGTTAAGTGTTGAGGTTTAAGGTTACAGTGTTAAATGGGGGTTGAAGATGTTTTTTTTAATTGCATTTTCTCTGATCTTGTAGAGACAAAGTATATCAAGCAAACAGTATGCGCATGAAATGTGGCATATTTTATAAAAAGTGTTTTCCCAAATATTTGTTTTTTCAGAAAAGCTAAATCTTTTGTAACTGTACTCTCAGCATCAATAGGAAGAAGTGTTAGGAGATGTGTTGTTGGAGTCTGATGCTGTGGTTGGAATAGCAATGGACTTTTGGACTTGCCAAGCCTGTCTAACTGTAACTTCAACTCTGGCCTCATAAAACAACTTGTTTTATAGGCGGTCTTAGTGACATGGACAAAGAAGTTTAAAGCCAGTGGTGTAGAAGGCATGGATGTTGTGAAGCTGCTGAACAAGGCCATCAAGAAACGAGGGGTGAGTTTTTTCCTTTTTTCTTTTTCTCTGAACTGTACCACCTGCATATGACACACAAGATGAAACAGTTATTTTTGTCATGGTTTTGTTATTTGATGCACTTCAGAACACACTACCCACAATGACTACTGTACTTAGAGATGTTCTGTTAGCATTTTTTCCTTTCAGATATTTCATTGGTGAGAATTCAGTTGTATATTACTCTGATATATATTATCTGTGATTGCTATCATTGGTGTTTGGCCTGGGAAAAAATGGCATATGAGATGCCGCCAGAAAGTAGCAGGGTCTTGTTTTGTGGCTAATAAATCATGTTATATTGGATCGGCGCACAGACTTGCATGCTTACTGATACCCAATCAAGCATTTTTGACTGCAATACTAATTTTACTGGTCAAAATGCAATTTCTTGAGGGCAAATGTTCCACCAAAGATATTATTACTTTTTAAAATGTCTGGTAAATCTAAATTTACCAGCCTGTGACTGATGATTGTATTTTTATTCGTTTTGTTTTGAGTTAAACATAATCTTGTTTTTCCAGGACTATGAGGCAGACATCATGGCGGTGGTGAATGACACAGTTGGTACAATGATGACCTGCGGATTTGATGATCAGCGCTGCGAAGTGGGCATCATTATAGGTAAAGACTCTACAGACTACATTTTTTAGAGAAGAAATTGCTTATTTACTCATAAATTAGTGGGCAGTCTGCTTTAATCTTTCTTTTCTTTGAACACAAAGCAAAATAGCTCAACACATACCTCAAAAGCACCTTATGCTACCATAAGTATTACCACCACAGTTCTACATGTGGGGGCGCCAAAGGTATATAACCCTCACACTGGTATCGTTAGGACAAAGCTCTCTACTGCCTACTGAGCTCTACAAAGCAAAAGTCAGGCAGGACAGGAGTCATGCAGCTCTGCATCCTTTCAGGAACAGGAACAAATGCCTGCTACATGGAGGAACTGCGTCACATTGACCTGGTGGAAGGAGACGAAG
The DNA here is from genome assembly GCA_034769285.1 of Lutjanus argentimaculatus. Lineage (NCBI taxonomy): Eukaryota > Metazoa > Chordata > Actinopteri > Lutjaniformes > Lutjanidae > Lutjanus > Lutjanus argentimaculatus. The sequence goes on along the minus strand of JAWZSL010000027.1, from coordinate 10,709,564 downwards.
GGCGTATGTGCATCAACACCGAGTGGGGTGCCTTCGGGGATAACGGGTCCATAGAGGACATTCGCACAGAGTTTGACCGAGAGATCGACAGGGGCTCAATCAACCCAGGAAAGCAGCTGTAAGATTTTCCTCTAAACTTTTATTTACTCAAGCAAGACTTTTTTTCAGCCAAGCGTAGTCTCTCCTGCTTGAAATAAACCTGAGGGACACTGACTACAGATCCCCCTTTAAAAATTCTCCCATACTCCTTTTCCACTAAATAATTCCTGGTTCATGAACCAGTTCAGTTCAAGATTCTTGGAACCTTGGTGCTCTCAAAGGGTGAGGCTGAAGGTGAGGATGAGGCTGCACAGGGCACAACTACCTGTAGAATATGACACGGAACCAACTAGGGATGTTAGTGATTAAAAATGAAGTGATTATTTAACCGATTAAAAACATATTAATCTAAAATAATCGATAATCTAAAAATAGCAAGAAATGTGTGACTTGTATCTTATTAATAATTTAAGATTATCAATCAATCAATTGTTAGCATTTTCAAGTTCCATGTTGGTGGAAAAGGGGTACCAGTGGGTTCAGGGATTCTAGTTCATTAGCCCACCCAACATAAAATACTGTTCAAAGTATGACATTTACAGCTCATGCTATGTAAAATAGGACAACAAAGACACTAGAAATGGTGCAATTTTAACATGCAACCATATTATAATACACCACTTACAATTTTAAGAGATAGTTCACTCAAAAATGAAAATTCAGTCATTATCTACACACCCTGATGCTAATTGAGGGTCGGGTTTATTTTGTTAGTCTGCAAAACACTTTTGGAGTTTCACAGGAAAACAGTGTTGCAGAACCTCCCAAACAACTGAAGTGAATGGTGACCAGTTTTCAAACGTAAAAAAAACAATCAGAAAAACAAACATAAAATGCCCCCATACTGCTCGTCTGGTGTAATCCAAGTCTCCTAAAGTCCCGACATGCCGTTTGCACATCTTCACACTACACACACCCAGTTGTGCCCATAAATGTGGCTCCAAGCTAAGGATCTACAGTGAAGATTCAGGCTAAAAACATGGTGTAAATAACATTTTTTTAGTCAACCTGGCATGTTGGGACTTTAGGAGACTTGGATTACACCAGATGAGCAGTATGGAGGCATTTTATGTTTTTATTCTGTTGTTTTTTTACGTTTGAAAACTGGTCACCATTCACTTCCACTTTTTGGTGCTGTTTTCCTGTGAAACTCCAGCAGTGTTTTGTGGACTAAAAAACTAAACCCGACCTTCAATCAGCATGAGGGAGAGTAGATAATGACTGAATTTTCATTTTGGGTGAACTATCCCTTTAATATATTGGGATACAGTAAGCAAGGTGATATACTGCTTTTTTAAATCTAATTTTAGGAAGACAGTCATTAGTATAAAGAACACACCACCATGTGCATAAAATCTGAGTTTTAAATTTTTACTTTTTTATGCAATCAGAAGAGTGAAGATATATTCGTTGTCTTGTGAAATAACAACATCCCATTTCTTCGTCACTGATTTTTATGGATAATTAATCGCTCACTGTACTGGTCGTCATTGTGTTACATGCAAGAGTCCAAAATCAGTGTCCATCAAGATCCATAAATCCAACATTCACAAATACAACAAAAGCTTCACCCACTGTGGCGTGCTGGCGTAGTGGTCAAAAAACTATTTGTGCTCCTCCGTCTATGTATATGTAACTGTATACTGTGTAGTACGAACTGTGCAGTTGATATGCATCAGTCATCTTAATTATGTAGCTTTGTCAGTAAACAAGTTTAATCTTTTACAACAAAGCCATATGCTTGATATGATTTTCTGTGGCTCTGATCTCATCTGTTGTCATTATTTGCCCCATTAGGAGCATTTTCTTTGTTTTCAGTGCAACTATAATATTCATCCTAGAAACACAGGAACGACATGACATGCCTTCCAAAACCGTATCCTGCCAAGCAACAGCAGCATGCCAATTCTACTGTGGGTTTATGAAGAGACGATGGAACGACTTGCGCAAACTGTATCCATTACTGGCCATCTAAAAAATGCTGCTGTGTTTCTCTCTGCTCAGGTTTGAAAAGATGGCCAGCGGAATGTACATGGGAGAGCTGGTTCGACTCATCCTGGTCAAGATGGCCAAAGAGGGGCTGCTGTTTGAGGGACGGATAACCCCCGAGCTCCTGACGAAAGGAAAGATTGAGACGAAACATGTCTCTGCCATTGAAAAGTGAGTGGGGAGAATGATTTGCAGCGTAATGCTCTATAAAACAGCATCATCTTGTTTCTCCAGGGAAACGAGTTTTTATAGGAACTAAAAATACATTAATGTTTGAAACGTGACTTTAAAATGGACATACAAATGATCATCTGGAGTATAAAAAACTGCTGGTTCATTGCTCTTCTTCAAAAGCAGGGATAAAAGCTTCACTAAAAAGAAATACTTGTCATTTTAGGACTAAAGAAGGACTGAAGAAATGTATGGAAATCCTGACGAGGCTCGGGGTGGAGCCCTCAGACGAAGACTGTCTGGCTGTGCAGCACGTGTGCACCATCGTATCCTTCCGCTCGGCAAATCTGATTGCTGCAACACTGGGAGGCATCCTCTCTCGCCTAAAGGAAAACAAAGGAGTCGCACGCCTCCGCACCACCGTGGGCATCGATGGGTCTCTCTACAAGATGCACCCTCAGTGAGTTTTCTTTCAGAGAGGGTCAGCTGTGTAGAGATTACAGTAATGCTTCATAATGAAAATTGTGATTTCCTGAATATTCCTCCCCTCAAAAAAACATCAAAACCAGAATGAGCTGACAAGATCCTCTGAGGAATACAGAGGATGTACACCAGACCAGACAGTGGGAAGATCTCAGATTCCCATCAGTCAGTCTTTACAAAAAACTCCCACACATCCATCCATCCAAATCTTTTCTGCTGAAGTTTCTTCTTCATAAAATACATCTTTCACGAGGTGATTTGTTTTTTGGTTGGGATGATAATATAATATTATTGTTTTTGTTTCGATTTCAGCTATATCTAACTGTAATATGATATTTTTGGGTCCAAATTAAAGGGATAGTTTACTCCAAAATCAAAAATACATATTTTTCCTCTGGCCCGCAGGGCTATTTATCCATCTAGATTTTTTTTTAGTGTGACTTGCAGAGTTTGGGTGATATCGGTTGTAGAGATGTCTGGCTTCTCTTCAATATAATGGAACTAAATAACACTCGCCTTGTGGTCCTCAAAGCAACATGACCTGGTTACACTGTTACTAACCCCTAACCCTTTCTTTCTAGTAAAAAGAAAGTAGCTTTAGTAGATTCTAAAGTAGTTCCCATACATTCTACTTCAAATAGCACTACAGGCCAGGGGAAAAAATGTATTTTTGATTTTGGGGTGAACTGTCCCTTTAATGATTCAAGTTTAATATCCAGATTAATGTGATGAATATGATGATTTCAACACCCTGCCTTATTTGCTCATGTGCTCATGCTTACATTACATAATAATAATAATAAATATGTGATAATAAATGTAAAGTAGCAGCACAATATTCTGGAATAGCCTGACTTCACAGGGAAAAGAGGTGTGTTTGAGTGAAATACCACCTAAGAACATTCAAATACTGTGCAGTATTTTAGTCTATGTCCTCATTCGAAAAAAATTTGGTGTTAAAATATCAGCAAACATGAACATTTTGGATTTTGTTACACCCATCAAGCCTCTCTTATTAGGATATCTTCTGCTTTCTGAACAGATATGCCCGCCGTCTGCACAAGACAGTGCGACGCTTGGTCCCAGACTCAGATGTCCGCTTCCTGCTGTCTGAGAGTGGGAGTGCGAAAGGCGCAGCCATGGTGACAGCAGTGGCGTACCGTTTGACGGAGCAGGCGCGCCAGATTCAGCAGACTCTGGCAGAATTCCGGCTGAGCAAAACGCAGCTGTTAGAAGTGAAGAAACGCATGAGGGTGGAGATTGAAAGAGGCCTCAAGAAGGACACCCACAAGGATGCTTCAGTCAAAATGCTGCCAACGTTTGTCCGAAGTACACCAGATGGATCAGGTGACTAAAGACTACAGCTGCAATGATTAATCCAGTATAAATTGATTAAATTGGCTACCATTTTGACAATGAACTAATCAGTTTGATTAATTTTTTTTAAAGAAAAAAAGACAAAAATCTCTGATTTCAGCTTCTTAAATGTGAATATTTTCTGGTTTCTTTAATCCTTTATGACAGTAAGGTGAATATCTTTGTGTCGTGGGAAAAACAAGACATTTCAGGACATCATCTTGTGCTTTGGAAAACTTATAGATAACTTTTATATAACTGTTAGATATTTTTCACCACTTTCTGGCCTTTCATAGACCAAACAGTTAATCGATTATTCAAGCAAATCTAAAGGTTAATCAACAATGAAAATAGTTCGTTAGTTATAGCCCTACTTAAGACTGATCGCTGATGTACTTTCAGTTGTTTCTGATCTCCTTTAAAGATCAAATTACTAAAGAGGAATCAGTACATCCAGTAGTAGAGACCAGAGTCTCCCTACATGTATTATGGTGGAGGTGAACTGTCACCTGAAATAGAGACATCCCCTGCTAATGTCAGAGGGAATTGTTACGCTTCAGCGGAGCGTAATATTAGACCAAAGTGAAACAAACTGTTGCATTACAGTATATCATGCAGCATAAGTTTAATTTATGTCATTGCCAAGTAACTAAACTGATCACAAAACATGATACGCGAGGATGTGATTCTCAGCCCAGTAGGTGACAAAAATAACCCATCGATCACATGATCCCAACATTTTTTGGGTTGTATGTGTCCTGAATGATATTCCTTCTGTAAGTTATACAATGTATTTGCACTTATGTTACCAGGTGAGGTTACAACTGAAGACATCAAAGAAGAAGCGAAACAACTTCAAATAAATTCTCTGTCATCTTGTTTGGCATAGTTTATGGCAGATTCCTGGCACTGTTAGTGTTCAGTTGAGGTTCTCTAGTTTGCACTTCAATTCTCATTTTGTCTACTTGGCAGTTTTCCAAAACCAGAGCGGCATTATCAGACTTAATGAGCACAAATCAGGTTCTTCCACATAATTTTAAAAGAGCTGCATGCATGTTATTTACTTCAATCTGTGTTCTTCTCCGGGTTGTCCAAATAGAAACTCACACTCACTACTTGCCATTTACAAAAAACGGTGATGTAGGTTAGGTGCTGCAAGTAATTCTGGTGAAATATTGTTAAGCCTCATTCTCAGGTTGTCAGATACAGATGCTTTGGGTTTGCCAGGGTTGAGGGTAGAGATAGAAGGTATAAAAAAATACATAAAAAACAAAACATAATGTACCTAATGCCCTTTAAGTTAAACCACATCACTTGCCTCTATTAATTAAGTAGCCATCTATAATTATAAACAGTATTATTTAAGCATCAGACAGCAAAATTTTTTTCTAAAATAAAACCATTACAATGGAAGAAAACAAGTTTTGTTGTTTTCTTGTAAAACAGAGAATGGAGATTTTCTCGCTCTGGATCTCGGAGGGACAAACTTCCGTGTGCTTCTGGTAAAAATTCGCAGCGGGAAGAGGCGGTCAGTGGAGATGCATAACAAAATCTACGCCATTCCCATAGAGGTCATGCAGGGCACAGGAGAAGAGGTAATGATTTTCACTTTTTTTTTCTCCTTTGTTGAAATGATTCAACATTGGCAGGATGCATCTAAACATTTTTGTCTCGCCACAGAAAATTAAGCGATAGCAAACCAAACCAAACATACCTCCCACTGCACAAACCACTAAAAGCACGTCTCTTTCCAGCTCTTTGACCACATTGTGCACTGCATCTCCGACTTCCTGGACTACATGGGAATGAAAAGTGCTCGACTGCCGCTGGGTTTCACCTTCTCCTTCCCCTGCCATCAGACCAGCTTGGACGCAGTATGTTCTTCACCAGATATCTCAAAAATAGTACAAAGAATCAGACCTAGGTCCCTTACATTTAATGGTGTGGATTAAAGTGGAACTTGATCAGAAAAAAAGAAAAATATAATTGATAAAAGAAGCTTGTTCCATCAAGGTTCACTGTATCCATGAATATTTTCTCTTCCTCTTCAGGGTTTCAAGAGCGACCCCTTAGTCTCAAGGCTGCTCTAACCTCTTTTCCCTTTACATGATTATAGTGTTGGAGTGCTGCACTATCGCAACAATATTTGTGAGCTATTCTCCAGTAAGTGTTATGTGCTCTGCAGGGTATCCTTGTAACCTGGACCAAAGGTTTCAAGGCCACAGACTGTGAGGGTGAGGATGTGGTGGAGCTTCTTCGGGAAGCAATCAAGAGGAAAGAGGTACTCGCAAACAGGAAGCATCATATGTTACAAGAACTGCCGCAAAACACACAGACACACCATTTTTTTTCCATTGCCTTCTACACACAACACGTGTGACAAATCAACCTAACTGTTGGATTCTTGTGCAGCCACAGTAAGAAAACAAGAAAACAATTAGTATGATTTAATAAGGGCTTGATGAAAGTAAGTTAAACATTAAAAAGATTCTGAACTTTAATTCAGCATTGTAAAGACTTTTGCAAAGTTTGGGTAATTTGACTGTATTTCAAGCATCTATATCCTATAAGTATGACGGGGTAACTGTGGTATTTTTCAGCCTGGACCATTTTCCCCATGTTTTTCAGTCTGATGACAACAACATCTTTGTTGTCGCTGAAGCTTTGGTGGTTTAACTGAAATAAACCCATAATTCACAAAGTTACATGTGAAAATATCGGGAGGGGAGCGAGAGGAAGCTCAGACCGAATCGGACATCAGAGAAGCAGCAGGAGAAAACAGAGTGACGAGCCAGAATATTTTCACGTCTAACACTGTAAATTAAGGGTTTATTTCGACCAAACCACCGGAGTTGGTGATTGTTGGAACGGTGGAAAGACTTACCAAGGAAGTTTTGGTTTTTACGATGATATAATTACTGTTTCTGTAAATAAAGTGTGGTTGCTTTGGCGTAAGCAATAAAATAACGATCTGACTTAACTTTATTACTTTACTTAAAAAAAGGTCTATCTCTGTAGGGATCCTTTCCATAACATTTAAATAACCCTCTGAGCCTGTCAGTGGCAAAACAAGCACTTTCATTTGACACACACTGACAGTTTGCAATTGCTCGTGAGGACTTTATTGCTGCCTGTTTCACGGCTGATAGCTGCAGGAATCTCACTCAGTACTGGACCAGTTAAAAAAAATGTTGTCCCCTTTAGTCACTTAGACACAAAACATGGAAAAATATGATCTAGGCTGAAAAATACCCAAGTTAACCTTTAGTATCTGCTAGTTTCCTGCTAGTTCAAGTTAACTTGCTGCTTTGCAGATGCACCCATGCACTTTTTGCTTGAAATGTGAGAACTTAAATACTTAATACAAAATTTTTTGGGCCAATGCACCTCGCATAGCTTGTCTTCTCTGCAGCTCAGACTGCTGTCTCATGTTGCTTTAAAAGCCCACTTCCAAAAAGGTTTGACTGACAGACCTCTTGGCTGATAGATGCTGCTAACTGGCTTACAAATGTGATGTGATTAAATGTGATTAAGTGATTTTATATCTGAAGGCCTTTGGCGTGAGGTGTTTGTTTTGTCTACCTGTACAGAACTACTGTTTTATTTTGCCAAAGTACAGATAAGATAAGACGGCAATATTACGGCATTGTGTACAAGTTGACTACTGTAAATCACGTGGCTACATGCTAATCTGTGCATACTGTCACATTTGGGCTGAACTGCAATTTTGCAGTTCCAGCGTGAAGACACTTAACCCCACCCCCTGCTGTGTAAACCTACAGCTTAACAGCACCTACTGTATTATGGTCTGGCATCTATATTACAGCCAGCCAATCAATCACTCATTATAAATAAATAAATACACTTCAGTACTGATCGTTGCATTTGTTTTGTATTCAGAAGGTTTTGTTCATTCATATGTCATCACCTTTGAGTTTCTTACATTGATTTCACCCTTTTAGATGGAGGATCCAGTAAGTATTAAGTGACTGTAGATCATTAACTGGCAGGTAAAGAAGCGCAGGACTGGAGGAGTGTGTGATTATTGTTGTACTAGCATGCCATAACACCTGGAAAACCGACTTTCAGATATTGTGGAGGAGTGTGTGTCTGAGTCTGCAGTGTGGGGTCTCATTTAAGCTCAGTATTAGCACAGTGATGACAAGGATGATACTCTGTACTTTGTGTGTTTTTGGCAGAGCGCCTGAATTTTGCAGCTTGTGTATTTTATTGTGCAGTCTGTATAGGAATGTGAGTGAACTTGCATTGTGCTCTGTGTGGCGTTTGAAAAGTTGCCAGGCCTGATATTAATCCTTCTGTCAACACACCCACTCTGCAAAAATTGTTGGATATAAAATGTGGACTTAACATTGCTTTAATGTTGTGTGAAAACCAGGAAACACACAAAATATTATGCATCAATAACATCTTTTAGTTTGTTTTGGTAAAAGAAATCATCTGACAATTTTCCATTCTAATAATTTAAAAGTCTTATTGGATTATAACAAAAAGCATGAAAGTTCAATTGTGAGATTTGCGTCATGTAGCACCAGTCTACAAAATCTTACTGAAACAGATATGTGGTTTCATGGTCCTTCTAGCTGTGATTGATCGTCTTGTCTGTTGTACACAGGAGTTTGAGCTGGATGTGGTCGCCATAGTGAACGACACAGTGGGGACGATGATGACATGTGCATATGAGGAGCCCACCTGTGAGGTGGGGCTGATCGCAGGTAAATTAAACACCACCACTTTTAAAGCGGAAATTGTTTTTCATTTAATCTACGAATTTGTTATGAAAAGTCTAAGCTGACTTGGTTTTGTACTTTTCATTAGTTTTTATTTTTATTTGTTCATAATTTTGTTTTAAGCAAGTTTAGTTTCAGTTAGTCGTTTCATTTTATTTTTTAAAAATGTTTACTTTTAATTTAATTTTTATAAGTTTCAGTATTAGTTTTGTTTATTTTTTCATAATAATAATAAATACCAGGGCAAGATTTAATGAGTTTAGAAAAGGAATTACAATACAAACAACACTGACTCATGCACAAACATCTCCCCATGCTTGTGTTGACAAATTTAAACAAATTGATAAAGACTATAACTAAAGATATTTCCTATATATTTCACTTTTATTTTAGTTAGTTTTGTAAGTATACAATATCATTTAAGTCCATTTTTGTTTTTAAGTCTAATTTTTATTTTTTACCTCACTTAACTGGAATGTTTTTTCACACTTAGTTTTAGTTAACTATAATAAATTTGATGTATACTCACATTTCTGTTAGATTTATTTAATAATACTTTCATATAATTTCCAGTAGTAGTGATTTATGTCACTAAAAATAATAAATGCTAATCAACAGTTAGAAATATCTTGGATTTGTGTGTTCAAAAACAGAAAGTTTTGGAGGCTTAGGTACCATTTAGGCTACTCAGAGACTGATGGGACGTGGCTGTGTGTCCTCTCAGGGACAGGCAGTAACGCCTGTTACATGGAAGAGATGAAGAACATCGAGATAGTGGACGGAACCGAGGGCCGTATGTGTGTCAATATGGAGTGGGGGGCGTTTGGAGACAACGGCTGTCTGGATGACATCAGGACGAAGTACGACCAGTCGGTGGATGAGAACTCTCTCAACGAAGGCAAACAAAGGTCAAGACAGTTCCAGTATCAAAATATACCTCAGTGTCTTCATCACTGCTCTGAACACCTTTGATAGTGAACTACTGTCCAAGCTTCTACACTTTGTCAACTCATATAACACTTCATAAACAAACCAAGACGGATTTTGTTGTGTTGGTGCAGTGTAACTAAGATGTGTTCTCTTCTTATACATGTCAGATATGAGAAGATGTGCAGTGGCATGTACCTTGGTGAAATCGTCAGGCAGATTCTGATTGATCTGACCAAGCGCGGCTTCCTCTTCCGGGGACAAATCTCTGAGACGCTGAAGACGAGGGGAATCTTCGAGACAAAGTTCCTGTCACAGATAGAGAGGTGAGTGAATCACTTAAAACATGTTACTGCTGCTGATTCTGAAGTGCTGTCGTGGTGGCTTTTTGACTCATCAGATTGACACCTTTCTCCCAAAGGCACAAAAAAAAACAGTGTTTTATCTGTTAAAAACCACTGTCATATTTAAAAGTAAAATGCTGGAACCTTAAAATGTAAGTTTTGGGCCATTTGGTGGTAAAAATGTTCTTATTTCAATAGTTAAGCTAATGGTTTTCGCAGACTGTTTAATCAGATTTTCATTGCATTAATAATTTTGAACATCACACAAGGGGAAATCATTTCATGTTCGTGCATGTTCATTTCTGCAGATTAAGATCAGGCTAGACTAATATTATTAGTGGCCTGGCAGGCATCTGTTTCCATACAATATGAGAATTAAGTAGCAGAAAAAGACAAGATGAAGTACAGAGAAAACCACTTCTGCTTTCATTTTTGTCATACTTCCTTTTTTCTTGCTGTGATAATGCAAAGCAGTCCTTTTTAAATCAATCTGCACTAATCTACACTGTATAACAACTACAACTTAAATACTGAAACAGTATTTGTCAGAGCAAATATGTTCAATGTGATGGATTATCTTTATGTATCAAACAGGTTCATGTTGATTTTGATACTATAGCTTCCTGGAGAAAAGAAAAAAACAAATTTAAAAAGCCGTAACACCAGAAATAGTTGGCAGCGCTGCAAAATGTTTGATGTATACTTGTTTACATACAGCCAAGACATACAAAAACAGCCGTGTGATCGAGAAGATAAGTGCAGAAAACACGTGCTTAAGCCGCATTGATAACACACCTAGGTATGAGAGGAGGAGGAGGAGGAGGAGGAAGGTGGGGGATGCAATGTGACGACTTGAGTCTATACACTGTTTAATCCTACCTTAGCCTCTGGGAACAGCTGTGAGGTATCCGGTGACTCTCCTGCTGTTGGCTGACCTCTGACATGTCCCCCTCCCTCCCCCCGCCCCTCCTGGTCCACAGTGATCGTCTGGCGCTGCTGCAGGTCAGGGCGATCCTGCAGCAGCTGGGGCTCGACAGCACCTGTGATGACAGTATTATCGTCAAGGAGGTGTGTGGCACGGTGTCCCGCCGCGCAGCTCAGATCTGCGGTGCCGGAATGGCTGCTGTGGTGGACAAGATCCGTGAGAACAGAGGAATGGACCACCTGGATATCACCGTGGGCGTGGACGGCACGCTCTACAAGCTGCACCCACAGTAAGACAGGATAAGGACTTAACAGGGGGCGTGTTTGGGGGAAAAGGGGTCCATTCATTTTAAGCACTACAGTAGATATTGAATTTCATCAGGCTGCAAAGGTTGCATACTTTTTTATTTTCTTGTATCAATCCTTTCAGAGGACTGGATTGGACTTGCTTCAAGTGGCAAGGAACTTATTTTTGATTCACGGTATTTTAGATTATTCTTTTCACATTAAAACGATGTCGGCTTACAAAGAGGGAACTCAGGACACTCGTAATGAAGGCCGTTCATCTTCAATGGCCTCTTATGAGAAAACTAGAGCTGGTTAACAGAAAAAGACCGTTTATAAATTCATCAAGCAGAAATGCCAAACATTGATATCTTAGTTTTCTCTGTTTTTATATCTTTGGGTATGGGACTGTTCATTTGACAAAACAAGCGATTAGTAGATATTATTTGTCACTATTTACAACATTTTTAACACAGACTAAAGGTAATGAATATATTTCAGCAGCAGTAAGAGAGGGTTTAATGTGGACTCGCCATTCTTCACAGTGCTGTGCACCTCACCACCTGTGATCCCATCATTGTCCTTGCGAGTGCCCCTTTTCATGGAAAAGAAACCGAGACATTGCATTTGGTCAAGTCCCTTTTTGCAAATGATCCCAAAGGCTAACTTGTTTGGTTCGGTTTAAAATGAACCCTGGAGTGGTTTGTGTGGTTCGTTTGGGCTGGTGTGAATGCCATCAACTGACCCCTGGTGCAGACCAACCAACCAGACCAAGACCACTTGAAAAGGTGCTTCTCGGCCCACTTTCGAGCAGACTCTGGTGTGGTTTGTTTGTGGTGTGAAAGAAAATGACGCAGTCACAGGAATTTATGGCAGCAGATATGTGATTTTAATAGACTTAAAACTACTATAGTAGACTTTGTTAGACTTCAAAAGCAAAACTACTAAAAAATCTGTCCCCTGATCATGAAATCTGGTCAGGAAGTGATCTTATAATTAATCTGTATAGGCCATTTATTTAATTTATACAAATAATATGGTAACTGTGGTAACATGTATGCACATAAGCATGGCTATTCTCCCATTTTCCCTGTACCCAGATCTATAAAAAAATTGCTATTTGTATGGTTTTGGCACCAAAACGATCTAAAGTAAGACTATCTCACATGCCTGTGGTGTCTGATAAATAGAAATGCATAAAATGTGGGAGGATTATTTTAGGAATAAATGTGAATATGGCTAACATGATGAAGCACCTAATAAAGCATGAAGAAAACTTTGGGGTGGCCAAAAGCAAAAAAGGTATCGAACAGAGTACTGGTATCAGTATCAATTTAAACGGCCTTAGTAAAACTTCATGTTTACTCCTCTTGGTTCATTTGTAAAAAGTCGGTGTGAGCAGGAACTGAATCAGAACTAAAATGTAACAATGCATCATTTTTTTTCTTTTGGTCTGGACCAAAACGTGCCAAACTACAGGTGTGAAATCACCCTCAGTTCTACTGTAAATCAAGGGGCTACGATTTTCTCATTAAGCAGGATTACGAAGTTAGCTGGACACCTGCACAGAGTAAGATCAGAGGAGCTCTCTTAAGTTCAGTCCATCCTCAGTTATTCAGATATTATAATCCCTCTTCATGTGATAGGCCTTAAATGAAGTGTCTCTTCTGCTCATCTTAGCTGTAAAGCTTTAGTGAAAGCTGTATTTGTTGCTTGTACTAGAAAGCTTGAGACTAGAAATCTCTTATTTCTTTGAGTTGAGTAGAGACCTGCCTCCTAACCACAGTTTCCTGTTGCTCTTTACCCTCAGCTTCTCTCGGATCTTCCAGCACACGGTGAAGGAACTGGCCCCAAAATGTGACGTCAACTTCCTGCTCTCCGAGGACGGCAGCGGTAAGGGGGCTGCGCTCATCACAGCCGTGGGCTGCCGTCAGAGGGAGCTGGATGCGCAGCAGCACTGAGGAGCTCCGCCCCATTTGTCCTGAACTACCTGCTGCTCCACCGTGAACTTCACCCGCCGCACAGCCCAACTCCATCTCCCCTTGGCAGCCGTGACTCCACCTCTGCCCCACCTGGCCCCCCCACAGCCAGAGACACATGCTGCATGCATAGGGAATCAAAACTGAATATCTAAATATTTATTTATACTGCACCAGAGGGTTTATTATTTCCATGTTTGTACATTTTACTCAGTAGCTTGTCAGTAATCTGATAACTCTACACTCCTTAGGTGTGCAATATTTGTGTATTGCTAATTTTATTTTTATATGGAGGCAAATATATAATTGTATTTATATAGCTGAGGCCACTTTGAATCCCAGAGGTCATTAGGATTTTGCACCACAGACACCAGAAAATGTCGGCACTTTTTATATGAGAGTTACAACAGCAGCATTTAAATGTAACTTCCAAATGAAGGACGTCCTTCTCGCTGAATGATGAAACTCATTTTTACAGGCTCCACTGGTTCAGAAAACCAGTTCCAAAAGGGCTCGCTGCATAGGGTTGAATGCAAGAGTCACGGCTGTTCAAATCATCCTCATTTTATGTGCAACATGCTCACACGATGTGCTAATCTGCTACTAACCCCTTTTCGTGTAACTGTCAGTGTAACTCACATATTAAAGTATTCCAGCAGCACCGCACCATTTATTCTTCGAGAGATGAGAGGGTAGAAAAGGCCCAAGTGGAAGTGTTTAGCGTAACCTGTTGCTATTTGTGAACTTTTGGTGTTGTGATGAATCCCACTTCTACCCATTGTATGTGCAAAGAATAAATGTTTATTGGGCCCCCAACACGAGGAGTGGATACTATGAGCGCTTTTGTGTGTATTTGTGGCTGAGTGTCAGTGTGTCCTACTGTAATGACCTGTAGCTTTCAATGTCCAAAGCTCTGTGGAGACTGCATGCCTTACATTAAGACAAAGGAGAGCACTGGATCATTTTCTTTTTTTTTTTTTTCCTCTTTTACATCAATATAGATTTGTGATCGACACAGTGAAAAGTGAATTCATTAAATTATATTTTGTTGTGGAGTAAACCCTGGTGTCTCTTTCTTAAACTATCAAGCAGCAGCAGAGGCATGCCTAAACTTGTAATACTAGATGGGTAACTTGATAATGGGCAGACACATGTTAAGAACAGAAAATGCAGAGCACTTATCTGATACAAAGCAACAGAGAAATGAGCTTCTCACGAGGCTTTGATGAGGTGCTGATGCATGCTGTAACTCAACATTAATACTCATACAGGCTATGGATCTGCCAGCAGACAGAGGAGCGGCTAAAATAGAAATAATTATTGGTAATGCAACCAATCTACAACTAATTGTTTTTCGTGGGATTCCACAACACATCTTCTTAAGAAATGAGGTCCTGTTTATTTTAAAGTTTACCATGAAGGGTTCTTTTCCATTAATAAATGGTATCGTTTCTATGAAATGGTATTTATCAGATAACAACTTGACCCTTTAGACTGTTGGTTAATATCAGAGGTGAAAATCAGGAAACATACAGTTTGATCTGGTCTAGAAATAAGCTTAAAGGGACAGTTTGGATGTTTTAAATTGGGGTTGTATAAGGTACTTATCGATAGTCAGTGTATTACCTACAATAGATGGCAGTCAGCACATTTTGGACGCTAAGCAATGTACTGCTGTGGACAGGTTCAGCAGCTAAAGTGTATGCTATATTTAGAATATTGTGATCACTTTACCTTGCCCTCATATAGCCTTTTCTGATGGGAAACCACAGTTTTAAAAGTCAAATAATGCTCTCTCCAAACTCCACTGGCAAAAATAGTAATTTTACCTTTAAGACTTCGGGAGTTACTCATCTTCCACGCCTTTATCATTTGTTTGTTTGTGTTACTGTGTGACTAAGGTAAATTCAAACTAACTTAATCTTAAACTCAAGTCACACAATTATATAATACAATAGTACAAACAAACTAGATGATTAAGGCAGCGTTAGACCAGCAAATCCCATGTTCTGTAAGGTGAAAGTAATGATTTTGTCAGAGGAGTCTGACAGCTGTTTAGAAAGTGTTTTTCTTTTCTTTTTTTTATTTCACTAGAATCAAGATTGACCAATTACTCATTCATTTTAAATGATGACTTTTTTTTTTTCTACCTTACTTCAACTCATCTTCTTCGTAGTGTACTTGAGCATTTATTGTGTGTCTCAAACATTTTTTATTTGTGCAGAAATGCATTATACTTACTTCAAGTCTTTGTCCTCGAAAGCACAAGATGCTTAGGAATCTGGCTGTGCTGTGTTCACCAGACCTGCTGCCAACTTCACTGAAGAGGTTTAATCACCTGGATCAAGGCTACAGCACAAAGAAAAGACAACTCACTGCACATATGAGTGTGTGTGTGTGTGCAATCTGTACATTTGATCACCTGCCAACCTATAAATCTGTCAGTGTAGTACGTATATAAATTTTTACTATTGTTGCATATTCACGTGCATAAATTAAGAGTTTGTACAATAGCCTATAAATGTCTGTGTATCATCCTTTTGTTTGGCATGTTTCCTGGAGTGTGTGTGGGTGTGTACAGGTGTTTGCATGCATTTGTATGCGTTCATGTCTGATGCCTCTGCTGTGTGTTATGAGGATTTCTGTGCAGGTATTTGTCCTACTTTCTGAAGGGTGTGAGTATTAATGTAACAGCAGTACAGCCTGTGCTGTACATTAACAATAGTTGATGGTTTATCTGCCGTTAAGCAGAAGAAACTCCACCACATCCTTTTTTTTTTTTTTTTTTCTGTCTGTCTCTGTATGTCTGTATGCATGTGTGTGTCTGCCAGTGTGTGTTTGTTTGACTGTGTGTTTGTTTCCAGCTCTCACCGGGTTGGGTGCGTTATACTGAGGGCTTCCTGCTGCATCCATCTGCCTGAAAACTAAAAGCGCCGAGCTGTCACTGCACGCTGCAGGTATGTACTCACGATTAAACAACACGCAATCACACCAGCTGTCAAACACATGAGCGTTAACATGCCCTGCACAGAAAAAAGGGTGGTAGCGCGTTAGCTGCCATGCTAACTTTACTAGTTAGTGTCTTGCAATTTGCGCTAGCTTAGCTAGTCGTGTAGCTAGGTTAGCATTTGTATTGGAGCGTGGGGGGCGAGCTCCGACAGCTGCTTTTATGTTATGCTAGGCACGTTGCCAGCTTGCATTTGACGTTTAAACGATTTTTGTTGGTGTTTCCTCGATGCCTGATGTCCAGCTTGCATGTGTAAATGTGGGCATTTGGTGCAGATTTCCGTGCGGGAGTTGAGCGGCTAATGTCAACAGCTAACGCTAGCTAACGTTAGCTTGTCACCGTTAATCTGCTCGCTTGTTGCTGGAGCTAACGTCGGCCGGTCAGTGACCTGTTTACCGGAGCTGGCGGCTACGTTCAGTTTAATTCTTTGTCTAAACACACTAACGTGCGTCTGTTAGCACAATAACAGTCAGATCATCGTCGGTGTTTAGTTACCGGACACCCACTGTGCCAAATAAACTGACCCGAGGAGCCGCTGGACTCGCGCACGGCACGTGCTGTCATTTGTCCAAAACAGGTGTTCCAGATGATGCACGCGACTCGTTTGACGGTTAATTAGCAGCTTGTTTAATTGTCACCTGTGTCACCGTCATGTGCAGCCGTGTGAGGAAACCAGTGTTAAAAATGTAAACCAGCTGCAACTAACGATAACCAGCACTTTAAAGTTATAATGATGGTTGTTTTTTTTCGGA